>BMAW01077831.1:581543-682476 GCA_019974015.1 Nephila pilipes | reverse complement strand
TAAGATTATTTGGTATATGCCATCGCTATCTTTTGCCTAAGTTTTTTTGTTTTTAGAGAGAGTAATTTGTCAGCCATATTGGCTCAATGTCTTCACGCGTTGCTATGGTCATACAATTTTTTTAATATCGTGGTCTATTATATGTTAATGTATAATATTTTTGGTATTTTATTCATATTAAATTTTGAAAAAGTTTGGACTTCTTTAGAACAGTTTAGTTGTTTTCCTCTTAGATTATATTTTAATCTGTTGGTTGTTTATATCTTTGTTCAATGTTCAATTGCATCTTTGGTTTTATAATCATTTTAAATCTAGTAAAATTCGCTGACTGGAAACAGTTTGGTCATTAATTCTGGAATAATCCAGCCAAACAGAATGCAACTTGTTACAACAATAATTTTATTATATTCCATTCTTTAGATTTTTTTCCCAATAGTTCTTTTTTTATTTTTTCCCCTTTCGGTTTTTCAATTTTTCTATCTTTTTTTTTTGATAATTTTGGTAGTTTTGAGATTGATTTTTCACTATAATTTAATTTCTTTTGAAACTTTTTTGAGTATAAAAGGTTATACTTTTAAAGTTAAACTAACATAATTTGTTATTCATTCATCAAAAATAATATATTAAAATTTCTACTGATTTCATTTACATTTACACAAAAGAGTATACTGTTTTCATAAATACACTTAGTTCTTCGGAGCAATAATAGACTGATGGATTTTTAATAAATAAACTTTCGATGTATTTTTTTTCATGGTGAACTTTTTCAAAAATGAATTTTAACAATCGAAATTTTTACCTTTTATTCAATCAGTAAACATTTGTCAGAAAAATAGCTTAATTATTATATTCCTTAATATAATTAAAATAAATAATTTTAAGTTTGAAATATGTTACTTAAAATATATTCAAGTATCTTCTTTTAATTATTACAAATTTCACTTTTGTATATTAAGCTTGATGAAAATATTTTCCTCACTATTCTTCTTCAGCTTTTTTTCAAAAGTAATGAATGAATCATATGATATTTACTCAAACTTTAAAAATTTTGATATGCACTATTTATTTATTTCCAAAAGAAAAAAAAACTAGAAGAATTCGCTTATTGAATTAAGACTTAAGGCGTAGGAAAAATTTATGAACAAGCTTAGATAATTAAGAGAAATAATAAAGATTAAATTAGGCTTAAGTTAAGCTATATTTTTAGTTATTTGAAATCTGGAAGACTGTTCAAGTGTATAAAATTGTTATGAATATTACTTTTATTCTTTTGTATATATTAATACCTGTTTGGCTTCCTTGCATTGGATGCTGGTTTTGCTTCCGTTTCGGCTTGTCGCTGTCCAAAGTCTCACCCTCTTTCGAAGAGCTCATCTGTTTTTCTTCTCATGAAATCAAACAGAAGCACAAATAAAATCTTAACGTGTGTCCATTTAGTCAAAGTACACAGTTATGATCAAGTTATTCACATAAATGTATTTTAAATTAGAGAATCATCATAGGGTATTTTTTATGAAAATTACGAAGTATTAATAGGTTATATTGAATTAATTATGTGATAAAATAAAAAAAATGTTATTCAATATAATTATAGTTATTTATTTGAAATATAAGATCTATCGTGTTTAAAAGATTTAAATTTAATTTTTAAATTTTTTTTTATAATAACGATAAAATCATTTATAAATCAATGAAATCAAATAAAATTACATTTTTTCGAAACATTGAAAACAATGATTCCACAAATTAATTAAATTATTACAGTAATTCCTAAAGTTGTAAGAGTAATCGGTGGTATGAAAAAGTCTGATTAATGAATTTATGAAAATATAATTAAAATAAAGATCATTTTCACAATCTTAAATACGTATTTAATCTCAATAATATGAAACAACCTTAACGGGAGAACTTTTAAGACTTTTTTTTCCGTTTTAAAAATCTGTACTAGAAAGTTTTTGGTGTCTGTTCAAACTATTTTTACAAACACTGGCAATGAAGAATATGTTTGATGTAATTTATTTCCATTATATAATTTCGCTCAATGGAATTCATTCTGGCGTCTATAGTGGTGGGTGTATGATGCTCATGGTAAAAAAAATAATATTCTGAATTACTTATTGCTTCACTTCCTCTCTTCTATAAAACCTTTTCCAAGTTTTTATACTTATGCAAATTGAGCCATTTCCATTTTTATATCACCTTTTGTTCATTTTCACTCTTACTTTTTCTAATGTGTCTCAATTATTTAAAAGGTTATTTTTACACTTATTTGCATCCATGTCATTTTCTTAAGCGTTTCATTAATTGTACGAGTAGCTCTCATTGATCATATGAACTTTTCAGTCTTCGTAAATTTTGTACATGTACTGACAGCACAGTGTCTTGAAAACTTTTGACTACAACAGTTATCCTGTAGTATCGAACATCTCGAACTTCATTTGTCAGCTATACTTCAATTTACTGTAAAGTACGTAGCCAGTTTGACACCTAACTATTAAAGTATTTATGAAAAAGAGCTAGAGAACTGCTTTGATCAGCATCGAACTCTCTAAACCTAGCAGTCTCGTTTCTGACATGAAAAGTTCTAAGAGTCATTAAAAAGGCATCGCAGGAAAGGTACAGTATACAGACTCATAACAAATGGTCCTCGATGAAGTTCATAATGCGAGAATAACCAGGTTTTCAATGTAAAGAGCGAATGCCAATTAACTCACCTTCGTATCGGACACAATTGGTTAACTCACAAGCATCCACTTTTCGGCAAGAATTCTTCTTGTCATATCCCACTCACTATATATGATGCATTGATTGATTGTCCGGTATTTGTTCGACATACATTTTTATATTCATTTGTTTTAAAAATGATTGACATGGAGAAAAAAAATCTTCTTCAACTTACGAGATTTTTTTAAATTTAAATTTTACTTTATATATCACATCTAAAACTATAAGTTTTCACAATATTACTGAGAATAAGATTACACCAACGTGATGAAAAATTAATTTGTAAAAAGGAATTCACGAGCCTGTGTTTCCACAAAAGGAACATTATGATGATGTTTCCATTTTGATAATTGAAGAGCAATAAAGTCAACACATGAAAATGTCATAGATTATTGTATTTAAATACAATGCGTATTTAATTTTCGTCAATGTAATTTCATTTTTTCTTTAGTATATTATACATGATATTTGATTGAAATATAATGTATCCATGGTCATAAATTTGTTTATTTGTTACCAGATTTTGAAACTTCTTGTTATACTTGAAAGCTCAACTATTGTATGCATTTGTTTCTATTGTTCCAGGTGTCTGTGTGAGTTGAGAAGATGGCGACACATACAGAGATAGAGTTGAAGCAGTGAAATATTACTGAGTTTCTAACAGAGCATTTTGATGGACATCACTTCCGTTTTGATGACGAAGGGAAAGCTGCCATTAAAGCCTAGTGTCCACAACAACAAATGGAATTTTCTCCTATGAGTTTACCAAATAAACTTGCGTTGGCGCAAGTCGTGAAAGAGACAGGGGCTATGATGTAAAGTAAACACTTCATTACATAGAAGACAAGTGTAGATTTAAGGTACAACAAGAATTGGGAAACAATATAAAAGTTATGGCTTTGGAGGTATTACTTTTCAATCCAATCTTGAACAATACCTACCCAAAATTTATTATTTTGAACTGCTCTTTCATACTATTGCTTGGAATTTAAATATTCGGTTGCATTACTATTGCTAAAAATTTAAGCTGGTGCTTATAAATCTCCATTAATCATTGGATCCAAACTTTTATTTTTATATTAATAAAACATATTAGTGTATTTTTCGGGAAAAAAAATTACGGCCGGTTTTAAGATATAAGACTAAAATAATAATTCTTTGAATTATAAAGCCTTTTAAAAAAGTAAAAGGTTTCTAACGCATAATCCAGATGCAAATACATGATTTAAAAAGTTACGGGAAACGTGTTTTTAGCCTTTTTCGTACAATAAACCATTAGTTTTTGTTCAGCAGTTCAAAATTAACCGAAATGCGTTTATTTTTAAATATGAAAACAGAAATTACTAATAAAAGTAAAAAGATGAAATATTTTTTAACATATGCAATTTTAGTTTATTTGGAAATTAAGATCAGAGTCTAAAAACCGGATTTTTACTCGTTTGATGGTCTTACTAAATACAAATACTTCTTAAAATTAAGTTATTGCAGTTTATGACCTCTTTAAAGTATTCGCTATATATATATTACATAAAATTTATAATATATGCTACATAATATATCAATATAGTGCTAATTTTTTGCAACTACCTAGTATTATTATTTTTCCGAATTAGAAAGATAACTTCATAATAATTGAAAAACCAGGGCAGTTTAAGTATTTTATACATATACTTTGTACTCTATACCAAAATGGAACACCTAAAAATTTATATATAATTTATAATAGAGGTGTTAAAAATTTACTTTATATTTTATAGATTAAAATACTGAAAATAGAGCCTCTCTCCACCCTTTTGCATAAAATTACTTTTTACATCACCCTATTATTACGTACGAAAAGTGTACCATTTTTTATCGTTTTACGGATAATATATATTACACTGTATTAAAATGTCTTCAAAAAAGAAGGAAAATTTCAATAAGTGTAATATTTCACATAAGATAGTCTTTTTTTTTTTCAAACTTAATTTGTAAATTATGCGAAAACTAACCTGAAGATAAACTTTGAGACTCATCCCGTAGAGAATTCGGAGCGGGAATGCCATAGCCCTTTTTCATATGCGAATCATTTTTTGAAGCATCAGAGGAACCTAAAGTGTAAATTAAATGTGGCAGTTAAATAATTAAGTAACTGTAAACACCGAAATACATCAGTTAAAATGAAATTTTTAAAGAATTTTATAAGCGAGTTAAAATGCAAGGGAATACTATTGTAACACGATTTATTATAGCAACCTCCGGAAAATACTGCAGAAGATTTTATTACATGTGATTCAGAAACTATCCAATTCAACTAACTTAGTATTATTACGTATTTTATTGCATATCTGTAGCAGGTACAATATTATTTATGTACTATATAAAGTAATTAAAATAATTTAAATTCTGAAATGATTTTAAATATGTTTACACCTAAATTTATATGACATATTTTATTATTTGTTCTCTTCAAATGCATTTGCCCGCAAGGCATGCAATGTGTGCTGTGAACGTTATATGATAAACAGAACAAAAGATGAAAAAGTAACTCTTATTTGAATTATATTGTTTTTAGAACATATGGACACAAAATTGTTGCGCAATAATTTCTTTTATACCGTGTTTTGTAATCAGATACATATAAAAAGTTAAAAAAAAAATACTAATAGATATAAGGCTTTTTGTTTTCAAATAATTTTTACTACAATATTTCAAACTCTTTTAACATAATTTCCCTCAAATTCAATATATTTTGTTAATAAATATATTGGGATACATTTTTATACACACTCTATCTCCATCATACTATCTTTTACGAGGAAATTTAAAATCCGAATTGCTACAATTCTATAGAGACAATCTCTCTGAAGAACAAAAAAATTCAAAGTGTGAGATGATGTCTCCAAGATGTCGCTGAGATGGTACAAGTGACGGTTGTAACGAATATGAATTTCGGAGATTTGAGCAGAAATAGAGGTCATTCATATTTAGTTACAATGAACACACAGTATGTCAAATAATTTTTATAGCTAGATATCAGCCAACAGTTGCGCCATCTGTGTTATCGTGCGTGCGTGATAAACCTCGAAAATCTGATGGATCATTGCCTAAAATAATATGCTTTTTCCAAACTAACTCAAAAGATACGACCATTTATTCGAGAAGTAAAACATTTCCATCATTTATCAGTAAGATGGCTAAAACAACTGTAATTATAATTAACTCAAAACTTGATAAAAAAAATTCCACGGAAATGTACAAATGATGTTAAGGTGATTACATTCAAGTAAATCAAATGTTTTCCCGTGGCACACACGTTTTTTTGACGTAACAGATAGCCTAGAAGATAATAAGCATACAGGAAGAGGGCCGAAGAGGGCAGTTGTTTTGCCTCGGGGATCACTTAGTAGAAGAGGTGGGTCGCATCATTTAAAATTATTGCATTCATTAGTTAACTTTTCATTTCAGGAAACATAAAAATTATACCATAAAAATCAATAATAAATTAAATTAAATAGTTGAAATTTTTTTCTATTTATTTATTGTTTTAATTTTATATCATCTACAGATGCAAGAACATATTTAATTTTTGAATATGTTTAATCAGACAAATGCACCCTATCACACTTGTCCACTTTGTGTGTGTGTAATTAAAGGTGAGATTGATTCTTTAGAGTTTCATCACAGCCTGCAAATTAATGTATATGAAAGACATTTACTCTTCATGATCTTCAAGTAAGATAAGTTTTGCTCACTAATATACGTAGACCTACATTTAGGGAACATTATCTCAGAAAATGTTTTCATGCATGGACTTTATCAGCAAAGTTTTGTAAAAGTCAACTTATGCCACAACATTTAATACTTCATACAGAGTGATCTGACTACAGATCAATGAGTTCCACCTGAGGCTCCACATGTGCTGTGTTAATATCAGCAGTGATGGCATAAGTGAGCAAATTAAATTTAGGCTTTATTTTCTTAAAGTCTTTAAATCATCTTAAGTATCCTCTCGAAATTTTGCAGATGATCCCTAATCTTATCAGAACAATTTCAGACACTTTCTATATTCCTAGTGAAGGGAAATGGCAAAATTAGTCATTACTTATTTCCCTCGCAAATAGACTTATTTTTGCTTTGAATGATTTTACATGCTTCCGCATTCCATGTACAAACAAACCCTTTCCCATCAATGTTGCATTCGGTTCATTCAATTTCTCAAATACGTCAATTGCAAACATCTTCTCATATCACCATTCTTCACATCTTATTTTTGTAACAAACCCACAAGATATCTCCTTCATGACCAGAAATAAGAGTATTTTATTCTGAAATACCTATAATCTTTTTATCACTTTGTATAGGCTCAACCATCTCCTATGTGGTAAATTATTTCTAAATGACTGGTTTCCATATCCTCCAGAAAAGATTTGTGCAGTCGATGGTGGAGTGACCTTGCTCTGATTGTGTTCGCGATCGAAGAATAGGATCTACCACATGCTTTAATTCCAACTCAGCTTTATAAAGGCTTTCCTGATACAAAATGCAATGAAATGACAAGATATCACGGTCTGTGTCTTGTGTCTATGTTTTTAAAAATTTAATCAGACCTATACTTTTTTTCCTCTATCAAATCTGGTCCCATCGGTTGTAATGATTGTCATTTTGTTCTAGAACAAACAATTTTCTCCAAAGAATTCACAGTACACTCGATGAATTCCTGACCAGTAGTTCTATTTTTCATTGATTCTGGGCCAAGTATTACCTCTGTGATGATGAAGGACTCACTAATTCCACAGATAAAGAAGATAAATTGTACAGTGTCTTGGTTATCTGTGCTCTCATCTAGTTCTGGAGAAAAACGAACAAAAAATTTTTTACAGTGTCTTCAGCTGTTCTGTAAATTCCTCACTAGTTGAGTCACTGCGCTGCTCTATAGTCAAGCTTGACTATGAAATGCTTTCAAATTTTCGTTTATTATCAGGACATAATACATCTGAACACTGTACCATACATCGCGTAATGAACTCATTATCCTTAAAAGGCTTACTGTATTTAACAAGGTTATAAACTACAATGAATCTTACATCTATAATGCTATTCTGAAGTGTTAATTCCCTTAAAAACAACATTTGTTGCTTCTTCAGCCTTTATGCACACTCCGCATCTTTTATTTTACATTTGTCCTAGGAAAATATGCGGTCTTATTCGCAATGTCTTTTATAATTGTACTCCTTAAGAATTGCAATCGTTTCGTTTCATTACACAATAAACATACTGTTTTGTTCCCTGCATTACCAAAAAAAAATACTTGTATTAGTTTGTCCGTTCTCCATTAAATACACATTCATCACCGATTTTACGTCTATTCGAAGGGTTCACGGTTTCATTAAAGTTAGAAATTTATATATTTTGCCACAGACACAAGACTGAAATTAACCAGATCAACCGGAAAAATACTACCAATGGCGTATTGAAGTGGCCGCTCTAGCCTAAAATACGAGACGAATCTTCAGTCGCGAAAGGGAAGAAAATCTCGATTCAAACCGGATTTTTCTGACTGACTCGGTAGGCCGCAAACAATAATTAGCGGGTCGTATGTGGCTCGCGGGCAGCTATTTATCCACACTTAATCTAGGAAATCCATAGTTATTGAAAATATGCGTGATTTTGTTGTAAACAATCGCTGTAAGTATATGAGAGAGATAAAGTACCTTTGAACACCAACAAAGTAAAAATTCGAACTTTCTTGTGTGAAGATTTGAGCAAAACAACTAGTTTTCCACACTTTAACAAATGAACAAAAATCACGCAGAAATACTCATTGCCGAGATATTATTTCAGCTGCTAAAATTGTCCAAACATCTTAAAATTAATGGTTACAGATGATGAAATATGACGTTTTCACTAAGATCTTAAAACAAAAAGATTGTACAGATCAGAAGAAAAAAAACTCACTACAATAAAAAAAAAACCCAAGAAAAGTTCTATTCAAATTCAAAACAATACTCAAAACATTCTTTAATAGATATTATGCACAAAGAATTTGTTCCAACCGAACAAACAATGACTGGTTAATATTATTTAAATGTTTAGAGGCTTTCGATTTCCATTATTTGTCGCATTCATCCAGAATATCTGGATGAAAACAGTTGGAGTTTGTTGCTTGATAAATGCACCCAGTCATAACCCATTCATTGTTCGCAGAATTCAGGTATAAAATAACTTCTATGTATTGAATCATACATCCTATTCCCCAGATTAAGCACTTTGCAGCTTCTCTGTGTTCCCAAAACGTAAAATAAACTTATAAAATAGCATTATTTTGATAATATTTCGATCATACAAACAGTTCCAAAGCATGCTTTAAAGGCAATTTTGCAAAGTAAATTTAAACACTCATTTCAATCGTCACTAAATCGCTGTAATGTGTATTGAAACTGAAGGGGATAATTGTGAATAAAAAACCAAAACAAATAGTAGTTTCTTGTCTCTGTTTCGTCGTATAGTTCCAGCCTTATAACTTCTTTAACGCACTGTATATATTACTGTGAAAACATTTTGAATTTTTCCTAAGCGAGTATAATATTCCCTAATTGTGAGAGCTACTGTATCCAGTACAATACTGATATAATGTAATGGTTAATAATAATGAATTTGGGAACAAATTGAACATAAATGAGGATGTTTGTATCTCCGGTTTCATTGCAACAGATATAACCTATACTCTGTGAAGTCTTTCAATATTCCTAAAATGTAAACAAAAATTCCCGAAGCGCGAGTTAAAGCCCCAGAAACTGAACGGAAACAGTCTAATGAATGTTAAGAAGAAAATATGAGTTTTGTGTTTTTAAAGAGGAACTGAGAATGTTGGTCCTTCCAACATCAAGAACTCTCAATACTCGGTTCTTTAAGAATAGGAAATGACTATAATGTTCGATTTTACTTTGGTTGCTTTCTTTTACTAAAGTTTCGTACACTTTTATATATTCTATGATTTAAATGATATTTATCTTCCGAAGTTATATTTTAAATATGCTGAAGGGAGAGGGGAGGATTGTTTTTTTCTACTCTCATAAAAAATCAGTTTTTAGACATTTAAAGCAGAAGAGATTGATGTTGAGAAAGTCACTTATTACTATAAAAAAATATGTTTAACTGCTTTTTAACTTATATGTATATAACTTGGATTATATCATATCTTAAACTACTTAAATTATTTAGAAATAAGGCTAGACCTAATATAATTAATGCAAACCACGTTTAAAGTAAGAAACCTTAAAAATACTTCACAATATATATTTTTTGATCATTCAGTTAAAAATGAGGACGTTTTGCTGATATTACATACATGTATTATTTATGAGAATTTGATAAATAGAACTCTGTAAAATTGAATTTCAAAAGTGTAAACAAACTTGCCACTCAAAGTAAAAACATACATGTATTAGCATTTTGCTTAAAATGTGAGTTTTAGGATTCAAATAACTTTCATCAAAATCTGCTTTATCCATAGTGCTGATATTTTCCACATTATAAAATGAGGCTATTTTCTATACAAATAAAGTAGCTTTTTTCTAACAATCTATCACAAATTTTAGAAAATGCACAATATTTATATATAATTTAAGAAAGTTTTTCTTTATAAAATTTAAAATTAAAATTTTACTCAACTCAAATCTTGAAATCATATTTATGTTCAATGTTTAAAATGACATGTAAGTACTTTGGAATTTTTGAAAGTCCTGAATGCAACAGATCTTATGCAAGATGTACCTAACTATAAACACACGACTTTAAAATATCAGTAGAAGAATTGAATGTTAACAGTTCATGCATAATTATTTACGATTACAAATATGAATTTCTTTGCATGAACATAAATACAGTTATGCAGTCATCCCATTGTAAAAATTTAGCACTCATTACTTTTCACTTAAGACAGTGAAGGTTATTTAAATTTAAATTAAATAATCTCATTTTTTTCCTTTTTGTAGACATGTTAGCTGCCTTTAAGCATAACATGCATTGTGCGACTGAACACAAAGATAAACCGACACAAGAACAAACAAAATCATGTTTTCAGTAATCAGTGTTTGATTTTTAATAAAAATTCGCATCTTTTTCAATGTCATCGAAAAAATAAAACATTGTCTTTGTTTTGATAAACTCTAGATATAATTACTTTAACTTATTTAATTTCACAATATATAAAAAGTATATAAAAATGTTTTGTATTTGAATAAAAATGAAAGAGAAAAGCACTTTTATAGCGATATACAAGAGCGAACCTTTTTCGTGAAAGAGAAAAGAAACTTTTCTTTAAGTAGTGTTACGGAAAATGATTGGGAAAAAATAGCTGATTATACACCCGTTCTTAAAAAATTACCATTATAAATCAATATTCATTTTATAAATAAAAAGTTATTTTAAACGAAATATTTGTGTAAGGCCAATAATATCAGAATGAGTACATTAAAATTATTTGCCTTTGAAAATATCCAAGCATTTTTTGTGTGGTTGTATTTATAAACTAGTTAAGAGAGACAACAGCATTATTTTTTATATTACAAAATAGCAATATTTTATCATGATTACTATAGATTAAAATTAACTTTATATTTTGTTATTTAACAATAAAAAATAACTAATTTCAAGGAATGAAAAGGCCTAAAGCACCAAAACTTTCATCGGCGATATAGAAATTCTTATTTAAAAATGGTTTTTTAATCTAACGTATTTAAAAAAACGGCAAAGTTAAAAAAAACTTTTGACGGCAAAACAAAATACAAACTTACTGCAGTTAACTACTTGAAAAATTCGATCCTAAAATAAGGTAATGTACTATTTTTACAAAGAGTAAGTACTTTTTTTTTCCATATTATTGTTCTATTGATTAAGAGTTTGTTCAACATTTCATATTTTTTTTCTTTCGAATTTTAAATTGTATGTAGCATAATCTTTTAAAGGCTCTTTCAATTTAATAAAAAAAAAGTTATGCCAAAAATAAAAAGGCAATTTCCCAATCATTTGAAATTTAGAATCACTTGACAGAAATATATATATATATATATATGACGAATATCCAAAGTATTTTTTTATAAAATTTTAAACTAAATATTAAGTAAATATGAGAATTTTCGAATAATATTGTAGAAAGAAAGCAGCCTAAAATTAACCAATCTCTTATCAAACATTGATAAAGCGAATAAGTTAAATAAAACAGTGTCATGTTTACATTTAGGGATATTTTTTTTACTTTTAAAGGGGAAATGGGTTTTGAAGAAAAAAATACTCTAATTTAAAGTGTTTCTTTGCAATACAAATTTTTAACAATCTTTTTAAATAGTTTCCATGCTACTTTACATTCGACTAAAGCCTTTGAGAGAATTTTTTATACCTACTGCTCAAAAATTAGAAACTCTTTGAAAATTATTTAAACTTCATTTATTATCTTCCTCTTGCATTCAAAATATACCTACTCCAAAAGGCATTTATTAAATACTTGATCTACCAACATTACTCTCAGAAAAACAAAACGAACTCAGAAAAAAAATTTCTCAACTGACTTTTGAAGATAAGCCTCATTAGAACTTTTATTTAGATATTTTTGAAGGAATAAAATTTGTGTTTTAAATTTTAAAAAAATCATATTTTCGTATTTGTATTTACACAAATACACACAAAAATAACAGGGAAGTAATAACTTGGACCTAGTTACATACCTTAGTGCCACAAATTTGAAACTTAAAATAAGTACGGTGAAATACATTGTTTTAGGTTATAATAACTTTCTTTTGTTCAAAAATAAAACAAAATACTCCACTATGCAACATAGAATACATTACCATACCTAATATAAAATGTTAAGTCATAAAACAGCCGTTTTTAAAACATTTAAATGCCGCCTTAATGATCTAGCTTAGAAAACCATTAACTTCTGTAGTAGCAGTTAAGTGCCTTTATACTTTGGTGTTAGCAAGACAAGATTTTTTATCCAATTAATAATCTTAGTGAGATGAAAGATCTTAATTAATTTTTGGTACTCTCTCTTAAGAATTATATACACATTGTAAGTCACTTAAATATCCATACCTTTATGCACTGGCACATAAAATTCTTGAGATTGTGTTGAGTGTGGTACGCTGGTGGGAGGTATTATTTCTAAAATAATTAAAATTGAAATGTATTGAAAAGGAATGATACATATTAACAGTTAACAAATATATTAAGATTCATTATTGATAAAGAGTTCAATACAAAATAGTAATACATTCTCTTTGAAAGGATAACTAAAAATGCGGGATTTATTTGAAGATTATAAAATGGAGTTTCGAATATAAAAAATAAATCTCAAAAATATAGGGAGACTGCAAAAAAAATGCTAACTTTGATTGATAAATTGTTTGTTATCATTGGACTTAAAAGCAACATGAATGCTATTTTCAATAGATCTCATGATTTTGAACCTCGGTCAATTCACGTGGACGACACTGAGCTGGTACCTCCCTCGCCAAACTTCCACAGCACGTCAGAGAGAGGATTCAGAATTTCCACGCTTTTAACTTGAATCAATATCATTAATTAATGAGTCTTTTTTTTGAATCGGGGCTTGAACCCACGACTCAACGGAAACAACGCTGGCCGCAAGTTCGCCATCATGACCACTAGGCTATCACGGCAACTTTATGTCAATAAAGGACAAATAACTAATCTATCTAGTAAATAAACGTATACTGTGTAAAGTAACAATTCAATCTAGAATCAAAAAAATTATAAAAAAAAGACTGCCAAACAAACAATTTTACGATGAATTATGTTATGCGAGAAATAAATTAATTCCATTTAGAATCAATCGTTCAGTCGTTTAAGTTTTTTTTTTAAAAAATTTATCACTAAATACGTATTGATTTCTGTAACATCTCCTACAATAAACTCATATTATTATGAAATATGTTTGAACTATTAATTCTTATTTATATGTTACAATGGGATATTGTACTGATGTTATATTTACTTATAGAATCTTCCAGTTGATAAAATTGTGTGTCACATTTTGTCTACTAATTTACAATATTAAATGCGAATTGGATTATTTTTAATTAAAAAAAATATTCTGTAAGAAATGTATTAAATATTTTCTGAAATTGTTTTATTTTTCTTATCTAAAATTTGTAAATGCGATATTCCCCCCCCCCTTTTTTTTTTCAAAAAAAAATTATATTTTTTCTTGTTGTGTGTGTGTGTGTGTGGATTTTGTGATAGTCTACATATTAATCCACTATCACTAAAGATTCTTTTACACAGCATTTCTTTCTATTTTATCTTTTCAGATTTTAACCGCTTTCTATTATTTTCTTGATTTATTGGTAAATCTGCCACAGGTTTCTCTAACTTAGCTCCCCGTCTTTTTTTTTTTTTTTTTTTTTTTTTTTGCTGGCATCTGGCATTATTGTCGCGAACTTTTAAGTTCACGACAATACCAATTTTGAATAGCTGCAATACAAAATTAAGAAGGTTTACTGACTTTTCTGACAAATTAAATTAAAATAAGAGTTTAAAATTTATAAACGTATGAATGTTCTATGTGTAAATTCCCAGAAACACGAATGATATCCAGTGGTAAGATATGCAACTTTGCTCTTGCACAGTGGCCTTCATGAAGTCCTAATTTGATTCCCTCTAATATTTTTTCCTTTGGGATAGCTTAAAGTTAAAATGTTTATCCGCTACTCTACTGGCCAACATTGATGAGCTGAAAACTCGAATAACAACAGCCAATCAAACTGCAACACCAAACATGCTGAAAAATGACTTTTAGTATTGATTGTATATCGCTCGTGTGCCTAATGGTAATCATATGAAATATTTATTATGTTATAAATCTCATTTTTAATTTAATTTGTTCAAAAAATTAGTAACAGTTTTGTAATAGTAGCACTTCAAAGTTAATATATTGATCTATAAACATTCTTTATATATACCCATATATATATAACAGGACGTTAAACTTTAATGCACACATATCACACACATTATAATACTTTAGACAAATTACTTTACTGTTTATAATAAGAAATACTTTTCATCGGTAAAGCAAACAATTATGTGAAATTAGCCATAGTAACTTTAATTTCAATTCTTAGGGAATTCCAAAACAGTATGATGACAAAAAATCAGCTATAAAGCTATGCTAGATATAAAGATATTTATTTTATCTTGATTAAACAATTAATTTAATACATTTATTTTGTTTTGTAACTTACACAAAAAGAAAATATTATTTCATGAAAAATGTAAATCATATTATTTCATAAAACTTATGAATACATTTATTATAACTCTTCACATAAAACAATCATTCATTAACCAATAATTGAAAGCAATAATTATATGAAGAAGATATAACTATGTTTAGCTCAAAAGTAATATTTTTTGCGTTAGAATTTTAATAATTCTTTTTAATTTTAACTTATTTACCAGTCGACTTTATACATTAACTTATTTATGAGTCGGCATACATAACTTTATGTTTATTATAAATTGCTAATGTAACAATAACTTCATACATTAGCAATTTATAATAAACATTATTTATGTATTTCTTAAAATTTGAATCAATTTAGTAAATAATCAAAATGATATTTATCATCTTTTAATTATGTCAAAATAGTGCACCTCATAAATATATGGATAAGTGATTTTTCCTGAAGAATATCTTAATTAAAAATTAATGAATGGAAGAAAAATTATCAACGTAGAAATAAAAAAAAAAACTATCAATTTATTACAGTGCTGATACATCACATAAAGTTCAAAATGTTTGGTAGGAAATTAAAATAAAAGGAAAAAAAAATTAAAGTGTCGGAAAAGAGAGGAGAGTTTAAAGACACATTGAAATATATATTCCATACTTCAAACTATTAAATTGTTGTTTCTAATTCATTTGTACACCCGATCATGCTTGATTTAAACTAAAATTAGCAGCCACTGAGGTTTCAAAGAGAACCAAGAATGGTCTATGTACTGCTTTAACTCCGACAGCATTGAAAATTAGCGAATATTGGCATGTACTTCTCATGTTAATGCACGCTTCTCCGAAGATTGCAGTCACAGTGACCTAGTGATCACGAACTCGCGGCTGTCGCTGTTTCTGTCGAGTCGTGGGCTCGAACCTTGATACAACTAAATACCAATGGGGCTGATGCACATTAATCTGATCAGTATCACATTGGCGTGGAGTGAAACTTTGGAGAGGCAGGTGCCAGCACAAGTATTTTATATCTAGCATAAAATAGTGTTTTATATCTAGCATAAAACTTTCAAGGTTGGTCTTACCATTCTTCATAAAGCGAACACTAAGCAGAATATTTTTAAGAAACATTGTTGTTCTTAAAACCATTTAAAGATTTGTAAAACATCTATTTGTGGGAGTTTTCTTTTCTTATTTACTTGACTATCATATCCACACATCAGAACTATATAAAAATCCTCTGTTTTAAGTTTTAATCTAAGGAAATCTAATCTTAATATAAGTCTACACAATTCTCAGAAATATTTGTCTTAATTTACGCTCACATATATCTCATATATAATTGTAATTGATTACAAATGTATTTTTCCGTTTTAATTATATATAAATGAATAAATTTATCAATACCCTACATTCCTCAGGAAACATTTGATGCTATAGTCACGAATGCAAACCTATAACACAACAATCCTTAAACCGATTATGCTTCAAAACCTATACCTTTACCACACCGTTATGCACATTGAACCAAGCTGGTAGGTTGAATCAACAGACCTTAATCCGTTATGACTAAATGAATGCGTTCAAAACATCTGTTGGTAAACAGAATTTGCTTTCAATAATGTAAACAGTTAGAGTACATCGAGAAATTGGCAACTCATGCTTTATGTTATTTCGATAGAATTCGGGACGTAATCCCATACATTGATTCAGTTGCATGTAATCATTTGTAATCCTATGAAACACTAACTAAATAATCAGTTAAGTATATACCATCTTGTGTTTGTGTGGTAAAATGTAAACTATTTTGTTTGGTTGTTTATTCACTTCAATAGAAATACTTTATGAAATTGTCTCTTATGGACGTACTCACGCTAAAATATAAAAGGTAATATGAATAATCATCTATGAGTTCACTACGACGAAAAAAGAAATGCAGGAGTTCTATACAGAATAAATGATTGATTAATATAATCTGTTTTTTAAGTTGTTTATTGTCATTAATAGGAAAGTAGTTTATAATTATGTCTCTCTTATAGAAATATCCGTTCTAAATTACATAAGTAAGATAATCTGAATGAGTACTCATGGGTTTTACGAAGGAAAAATAAATATAAACTGTTTTTTCGGTTGTTTATTAACATTAATGAAAGAAATTTTTTGGTTGTGTCTCTTTTATAGAAGTATCCGCGCTAAACTACATAAGTAAGATAATTTGAACGAATGTATATGGATTTTGCGACGACAAAAAAGAGTTCACGAGCTTCAATAAAATTAATGAATGATCTATTCAATATTCTTCTTTTTATACTCATAAGCCACTCATTTTCCGCTAAGGATTTACATGTATTTCAATTCTGTACAAATATTTGTTTTCTAAAATGTATAAAGACTATCATTTTTTTCTTCACCCAAATACTTTTGTACTTGGTTATATCATATATTAACATAGCTATTCATGCAATACATAGGCTGCTCATAAATTTACTTAGCTGTACAATGCAACAACTGGACTATTCATAAAATAACTTGGATATACACATACCAGTTTGGCTATTCAAGAAAGTGACTTAGCAGTATTTATAATATAATTATTCATAAAAGGAATTTAGGTGAATTTACAACAATTCGGTTAATGAAGCAGTAAATCATCTATTTTAATACTAATTTTAAATTGAACATTTGACTTTAAGTCTGAACCCAATCCATGAAATTTCTTTGGTAATTTTGGTAAAATTGTAATTTCCCACCGCGTTGTAGTTGAATTGGGTAGAAGGTAAAACGAATTTTCCTGGGGATTCATAACATTGCATAAAAATCAGGTCTTGAGATGATGAGAAAAGTTATGGTAGTTTTATTAGTGAAGTCCAAAGACATGTTGTTACAAAATATTTTGATAAAACATAGTATATACATAAATTAAAACATTTCCTGAAACAGAAATCTAAAAATAAATATTGAAATCATTTAGAAATTGCCAAACCTTTAACTACAGCGAAGGGTAAATAAATTGAATTTAGTTCATACTTTACCTTCATTAAATTATTTACTATTTTTTTAATATAATATGCTTAAGATTTTCAGAAAACGAAAGTAATACAGCAAAACAAAAGTATAGCAATTTTTTTTCTTACGGGGAAAATTTACATATATTTACTTAAGAACATAAAGATCAATTTACTTCTAAAGCTTTTCCAAACTTAAAGGCAAAAAAAAGTATTTTTATTTATCTGTATAATATATATCATTCAGTAGAATTATTCAATATTTTATCATCAATTTTGGTAATTAAATATTTAGTAACAATCTTTTCACATTATTTTATAAACACACATACTTTGTTATTCATCGATCTGGAGTGTATGTGGAATTTTCCAACAAACGTGATAAACACAACTGAATTTACACAGCACTGAGAAAATATGCATAAATAAAATAATTACCTATAAGTCTGACAAATCCTTCTTTGTCGCCAAGTGTGTTCTTAGCTACGCATTTGTAATGTCCAAAGTCTTTAATTTCCAGCTTCCTTATCTTCAGTTGCATGTTGATTCGATAGGAGTCGGCCTCTTCCGTCAGTTCATACTTCTTGTTGTCGAGGAGGATGACGCCGTCATTGCGGATCCACGAGGTCAGAGGACGAGGAGAGGCTTCCAAACGGCATCCGAGCACCACGTCGCTGCCCAAAGCGGCACCTACCATTTGGTTGTTGACACGAATTTTCGGTTGAACTGTGCAGAAAATAAAATTTTAGATGGAAACGCGAAAATTTTACAATAATTTAAAAGGAAAGAAATAAGTTAAAAGGAATAATAAATAAGATAGTAAAAATAATCCTCCTTGTTAGGATAATAAAAATACTTTTTCCGGTGGTTTAATGTTTTCCACTAATTTGTGGGATTGTTTTTTCATTCCATAACAGCGAATGTCGTTTAATCTTGGGGAAAAGAGTAATTCAATCCCTTGATCTGTCGGTCCTCAGAAAATTTGTATAATTTTCTTTGTTGAAGCTTTAGACAACTGAGCTGAAAAGAAATTCCCTTCCGGTCAATTATTACGATGTTTTAACTTTTGTTACCATTGTTGAACAGAGCCTCCATGTACTCTGTACTCCATGAGCCTCCATGTACTTCCAGTATCGTAGTGATAATACAGAACTATCAACGGACTTAAGTGAACGTGACGTTTTCAACAGCCTCTAGATGAGATGTTATGTCTATGTGGATGTTTGGACGCATGCATCGTGATCGGAATAACACTAGTCGTGATTTATGAATGGATATTTTATTTTAACACAGTTGCAAGTTTATATTGAAGGTACATAAAGCCAGTAAATAAAAATAGCGTTAAATAGACAGACGGTTTTTCATAACTTGGAGTTACAATAGATTAAGAAAAGAGGAGCTCAGATGAAGAGATAAAAACTAGAATTAGAAAATTCCAGAATTCATTCAGAACAATGAATACATTTTGGAAAGCTTCTAATATAAGCTTAAATTCCATGTGTTTATGTAGCAATATTAGCGGTATTTCTTTAAGGAAGTAAAGCTTGAAAAAATTTCTAAATTACAGGAATAAATATATGTCTTTAATACAACATGTGTCAGAAACATTCTTAAAATATACTAATACATAAGATACTATACATAACATTTCAAATTTTTAATTGTATAATGAAACACCCGCAAGGCCTATTTCAGCCCAATTTTTAAAAAACGATGCTAGACATGTACTTAGAATATCATAAAATAATAACTCAGTATTTGCACTGACAAAAGCACCAGCTGAAAAGAGAAGGAGAGGACGAAAAAAGACAACATATGACGCGGTATGACCATGAAAGAGAAGAATTCATTTAGATGGCCGAGGTGGGTAAGTGCCTTGGAGGCAGCGTAAGACCAAATTAAATGTCATTAAGCTGTTGCAGCTTCATATCCCAATTTCATTTGACTAGAATAGAAGTTGATAAGAAACCGGTAGTTCTAGACTGTGAGGCAAGATAGTGTTTGAATTCCTAGGTAACACTTTGGCGACAGGATGCTTCCGTCACTTTGGAGAATTGTTTGTTACATTTAAGGTGGTTTTTTATTTATTTATTTATTTATTTTTTTTTTTGTGAAATGACTTAAATACACTGCTGGTCATTAAAATTGCAACACCATGAAAGAAAGGAAATACAAAAAAAGATATTTATTGTACGTAAACCGTAAGGCATGAAGACAAAATGATTAAATTTGCAAGCAGTTTGGGAGATTACAGAGGTGCGAAATAAGTAGAAACAAATGGCATCCCTGGCTGCTAAAACGTTCCTTACTCGGTCTGGTATAAAGTCAAACTAGGCTTGGATGAGAGGAAAGGGCAACTCATTCCATAGTGCTTCAAGTCTATGTCATACTTCATGGACGTATTAGCTGGAGAAGGGTAGCGGGCCAGTCTTCCAGCAACGCATGACCAGATGTTTTCAATGGGTTACACATCTAGAGACCGATCAGGCCAGAGCAACGATCGAATACCTTGTGTACGGAGGAAGGTCAGAATATGGCATGCAACATGTGGTCATGCATTATATTGTTGGAAGAAGACGTTGGGCAGGACTCGAAGATAGGGGACAACTACTGGACGTAAAATATTAGAAATGAAACAATCTGCATTCAGATTACTGTCGATTCGAGCTAGAGATATGCGTGTCGTATAGCCAATGGCTGCCGAAACCATCACATCAGGTGCAGGCCCCCTGTGCAGATATCGAATGCAAGCAGGTGATCAGCAGTTCCCTCTGAGCCTCCAGATACATATACGGCCATCAGAATACCGCACACAGAACCAGGACTCATCTGAAAAGACTACATTGTGTCATTTCTGTACCCAGCTTTGTCGTTCGGCTCGCCAGAGTCGCTTTTCCTTTATATATTGCATTGTCAGAGGAGGCTGAAGTAATGGTCGCCGTGCTGACAGTTCACTCTACTGCAAATGTCCACGCATCGTACGAGCGGGGACTGGGCGTGCTGAAAACATGCCCATTTCCTGACTAATGGTCCATGATATGGTTGTACGGTGCCTCATAATATGTTTGTCCTTCCGGGCGTTAATCATTGGAGTGCGTGGAGATGGGAGTGAGCGTTAATCATGGGAGTGAGGTTCATGCTTGCCGATTAGTATGAACCTCAGTAACCCATAGTTTTCATTTTCTCATGACAGTGATTATATTTCGACCAGTGCGACGGACAGTATCAATGAACGATAATCCACTCTCTCAATAGATATTATCCTGTCTCTATCGAATTCCGATACTTGATGTTAAGTATTCAATCTGCTTTTCGAGGCATAACACTATATGCTGAGCAAACTCCGATCTTATAAAGCGCTATCCGAATGAGAAATCCACTACAAAACGTTTTTTAAGCAGTGCTTCAGATGTCGTTCTCCCTCCTGCATTGTCTAAATTCGCGCAAATGCTAATCATTTGTATATCCGAATCTCTTCTTCCTTTCATGTGATTTTGATGTTCGTCAGAACATTCCTCACTGGTATTGCAATTTTAATGGCCAACAGTGAACTTAATAAAGAAAATTATTTTTCTAATGATAATGTGTGATCGAAATGCATTACATACGTTTTAGAAGTATTTATTGTTAACATAAGTTTTGCTCTAGAGTTATTTTCCCGTATTTTAAAAGGAAATACAGTTGGCGTTATTTGAAGAAAATTTGAGTGCTCTATGTTTGATTTTATAGCATCGCTCAATAAAAATGATTTTTCAAACATTATAATAAAGTTGGTGTTTTTAAAAATACTTTCTCTTTCTGGTAAATATATATAAGAAATAGTATTTTTATGAAGCGTTTAAGGAATTCTCAAGCGCATTTCACTTTAACTTATTTGTGGGGGCTACGATGTTTCATATGCGAACCTCATTTAGTGGAGAACATTGACTTGTGTAAAGAGTATTTTTACTTAAGGAGTGTAGATAATAGGAGAGATGAGATAGATGAATTAAAACCAGCTAGTGGGACAAACGTTAGGTATATCAAGACGCTCAACACATGATTTTCATAAACTGTCCTTGGAAGAAAATGTTATAAGAATTCATTCGGTACACATTTAGAAGTGTTTGTACTTAATTCGTGGTGCGATATTGTTTATCAAATAAAGAGAGATAAAAAAAATATATTTCTTTTCATTAGCTATTGACTCAGTTGCATGAATAATACCGTGTCTTACACTTCTACAAGGAATCAATACAATATCAACAATTTATGTAATGAGATAAAGTTAATAATTAGGTAGTTTTAAAGAGTTGCAAAATGGCACAAAGTTCATTTTTGTTCCGTGTTAGGAATTGATAAATCTATTTCGACCTGTAAAATTTTTTACACTGGACATCAAAAGATAAATAAAGGTATTGTAGAATATGCTCATAAAATATAAAGACACCTAATACTATGTATGTCTGTAGGAATTACAATATTGATCTCTGTATATTTGACTGTTTTGAGAATTGGCACCCTCGCGTGAAATTATGAATGGTGTAGCAATGCGATCAAACTGGTAGGTACACCCAATACAAAAAATACCATTAATTATTTTATTCTCTATAACTTTAGGTGCATTTCCTCCTTAACAAAAATTTAATGCCTCTTTATGGTCTTGTATATCTGTGGTTTATATTTTGCTGTTCTATCAGTCATAGAGCGAAATACAGGTTTATTCAAAAGGATTCATCCGATATCAACATGTGTGATTCCGATTATGTGCGATCCGATATATGTGACTATCGTGTGTTCTTCATGAAGCTATTTCACGAAAATTGTTTTATACGTTTTCACGGAGCACTTGGATTAGTCGCAGTGGACCACGTGACTTAATGTTACACAGCTAGCTATTTCATTCACCTGTTATGACCCCATGAGAGTTTTTCCTTTTTGGGTTTGTAAATGATAAAGTGCATGCTCTATCATTATCCACAAATTTCAGTGAACTTAAACAACGGATTTCTACTTCAGTACAATCAGTAACCCCTGACACTTTAATAACGTGTTTGGCAGGAATTTACATATCGAACGAACATTTTAGGTGTAACCAAATTAAATTAAATTGAACACATTTAAAAACAACTTCTATATTTTCCCTTTGCTTTCACGTATCACTTATCATTCTGTGTCGTTTATTCATTAAATTAAGTAATTTTGAAAATGGATGAATCAGTTTGAATAATCCTGTATATTTTCCTTGTTGCTAAAGCCCGAGTCATAAACATTTGAGGCCATTTTAAATTCTACCATCGGGAGGTAAGGATGGGAGAAAAGTCCTTAAGATAAAGGCTAAGGATAGGAATATATATATATATATATATATATATATATATATATATATATAACAGCACCGCATTATTAATCTATTTTGACATTGTTCATTCAAAATCTGAGTAAAACAAGGTTAAAGATTTTTGGTTGGTTATTATAGCGTGACTATATTTCTTAATCGCTACGAGTACTATTCGTTACAAGTCGAGACTTATTTTTAACTGAAATTGTTTCAGTGATCATGATGATTCATACAAACAGACTAAACATTAAAAGGTTTTTTTTTTACTTAATTCATTAATTTACAAACTTTCAACACGAGAGATGTAATAAAAGGCTTCAGGTAAAATAGGATAACAATAAGTAATTCAAGCGAAGTCGGTAAAAAAATCTCAAGATTTGTAACAAATCAAACATTTAGAAAGTTATATTAGATCTCCATTTAATAGATTCAAAATCAAATCAACGACAGCTACATGATTGATTGATTGGTTTTATTAACGTCGCGCTGAAAGCAACAACAGAGCTATTGGCGATGGACCTAGTAATTTTAAACCTCAGTCAAGAGACGAGGACTATACTTGAGCTGGCCCCTGCATTTCCAAACTTCCACACCATGACAATGTGTGGATTTTGAGCCTCGATAGATTTAGCATGCATAAGCCCCGGCGGTCCTTTAATGGCATCAAGGCCCGTACCCGAGACCCAATGAAAATCGCCAGCTGCGAGACAGCGGCTATGACCACTAGGCTACTGCGGCCACAACTACAATAGTGTTTGGAGTACGAAGGAAGAAGAGAAAATTGCAAAATTAATCGCTTTTGTTCATAAATATAAGATAAATTTCTAACTCCTACAGCATTTAAAATCTTCGTTATAAATAAAACTAAATACAGTCGTACGTATTATGTTACATGTATGAAACAAAATTGAAAATCAATTAAATTTTTAGCATAATTACATTAACAATTTTGAGGAAAGGAATAAGTTGAATCAATAGAAAATAATTTTAAGAAATGAATAAATCAGAATAATAGTAAACCTTACAACCATGATGAACACTTGATGTTAAAAAGCACCGCATTTATTGAGTCGAAATTATACTAAGTTTAAAATACTTAAGCTTATCATTAAAAGCCGCTGTATATGAATATGATTTAATCATTCTAAAAATAGTACAGCTTTAATACAATATTAAATAAATAAGCAAAAACAAAAAACGAAAATTAATCAAATAAAAAACACATTTGTCAATAATTCAAAGTGTAAATGATTAATAATTTAAATTGAGTTACCTCTAGCTGAGTGGCAAATACTTTTAGAAGTACAATGTCATTCCTCGGTATAACCACTAATTTCCCCAAATAAACCCATCACAAATTTAAAGCCACTTACGCTTATTCCTCATGCTGAAATATTATTCAAAGCATTGCGTTTATAGCTCCTTTGCATTGCAATCACCATACATCTCTTTGACACAAAATACGAGATTATTAATTCATACGAGACGGTCAAACGGTGAAAAATCTGCTTAAAATGTAAATCACTACTCGGACTGTCCATTTAAAAATATCACACTCATTACTTTCTTGTAACAAACTCAAATATCCATTTAACACTCGGTGGTTGAAAAAAAATCTGCGAAAATGACTTTGAACTTCGACGATGGAAACTAGTTAAAGCTGGGATAAAAAGAAAGAGAAAAAAACAATCATTTCCCAATGGGAAAGGCAATTTAATGTAATCGGAATCAAATTTCACTCTTTCCCAAGGCCGAAGGGCCATTTATTTCAGTAAAGACACTATCGCATTTCGAAAGGGTAATTCGAAACCGGCGCTCGCGGAGTAATAATTACTCTCATTTGCCAAAACGCGACTTCACAAAAGAGTCCTAGAGTGGATGTAGATTTCGGTCGATGCGGATAAACGCGTAAAAGGCTTTCGCTCTTACCTCCTGGGACCTGTAGCAAAAGCAAAAATAAAAGATTTTTAACCCTCCCATCAATTGGCAACAATGCGTGCTAAAAGTGACACGGATTTTTATGAATTCCTGTAGCTACGCTCATGACCGTAGTGGGTTAAGTCATTTATGAAATGACATTAAGTCACAGAAAGCTTTATTTCATTTATAACACATAAAAATAAAATTTCGATTTGGAATTCAAAGAAAAAACTTTTTCCAGACGTCAACTTTTCAAAATCACTTCATTCAAAAGCATCAGTGTTATTGGTTCTCAGATATGCCGATAAAATAAATAAGAATGCCTTTCTTGAATGTGTATTCATGATTATGTAATATTCATGTTTAATTACTACTTCAAAATTCTATAACTAATTTATGAAAATAATCATAGTTTAAATCTTTCAATTTAAAGTTCGCTTAATTTGTTTTAAAAGCTGATTGAACTGTATAAATATAAATATTACTATAAATTGTGTAGGAGAGAGAAGAAAAATACTTAAAAAATACAGTAAAATAAACTTAAAGTACTTTAGATACAATTCTAGTAACAATAATGAAATTTCAGAAAAACGATTTTAAAGTGATACATAAAATTTAAAAAAAACATATTTTAAAATTAAATTTGTCAAGGACCATTCAGAGTATAACACACATTCATATTCCTTAAGATTTAATCCAAAATATCTAATTAAATTAAAATCATAAAACTTTCTTAAAAGGAATATCTTAATAAGATATAAACTTACAAAGAATATTAAAAAGTATTGCTTAAATACATTTTATTATTTTCATTTATTTAAGAGTTAGAAAGTATATTGGATAAAATGCTCTTATATGGTTATATATATAAGACATTTTAACGTGTCTTGAATTTTATAAATTAATTTAAATCGTGAGTTAACCATGATAATGTGTTTGAACAACGCAAGTCAAGCAGAACAAAAATGCCGAAATGAAAAATATAATTTTATATCTCATTAATAGCACACTCATACCAGTCGAAAAGGACGTCAGTAACATAAATTTTTCTATAGCATGAAGAATGAATAATTATGATTTCGAAGAATGTTGCAGCTGCTACGAAACTGAAATCATCACTCACCGCTTGGAAACAATGTAATAAGTCCATATTAATTTTCTCAGCATCTTCTTCATAATAACTACTGTCAGAAGTGATAAAAATTTGCAAAAAATTATGATTATATGTGGGCGCTTTGGAAAGCAAATTTAGCTTGCATTAAGCACCCCATCGTTTCAACCGAAAAGCCACCTAATAAAAAGTCTAAAAATTTATAGTAAATTTTTTCTCTGAAGTTATGAATGCGTTTTTAGCATTCTCAGACGCTTCCCTTTAAGACATAGCACCTAAAATGTAATTCCATACCAATGTAATGGATACTGCTAGAATATCGAACTGGAATTTCCTTTTAAGAAGTTCTGATGATACACGAACTAATGGAAACGCCTTCTGAAGAAAAAACGCAAAAGAAACTCTTATGCAAATTTTTAGAGTTGATTTACTCGTTTCTGTTTGCTATATATACGAATAGATTAGGAACTCAACTATTCACTTCCAGCGGCACAATAACAAATAAAATATTATTTGCATAAAATAATTTTAAAAAGTGAAATATCAGCGATTAGCAGAGGACATGTGTATTGTTGCTCACCTGTTCGGAGCTTCTGTATCTGAAACAGCTAAAATATCAGTTGCGACAAGAGGTATTACTCCTAAAATTGTGGTCAGGCAACAAAAAGAACAATGCGTTACTTTTAAACGTGGAAACTGAGGACAAAAAAAAAAGTTGTGAAACAGGGCTCAGTGAGTTATGACACGAATGTTTCATCAAAAACTTAACTCCACATCAGAGAAAATAATAGGTGATTCAAACTTTGGTCTAAGAAATATCATTTCAATCAGAACAGTTTGTCGAGAACTTCATAAATTAGAGTGACCGTGTTGGAAAGTGAAAGTCTAAATTCAATGTCAACACTTCTCCGCTCAGTAGTACAAAAGGCGTCAAACCTAGAGAGTGGATTTTTGGAAAGATGTAATTTTGTCAGAAAAATCATATTTTAATTCGTTTCTCACCACATGAAGAGTTTATGTTAAGAGATATCTGTAAAAGCATCCTAACTACTTGGATCTGTCTGGAAAGCATCGAGGTGGAAATTTGGTTGCGTTGAAAGTTATTTAATGACATTCTTTAGGACCAATGGTTGTATAACATCCCAAAACCTTGTTTTAACGCCATAACGTTCATTCAATGATTTGAAAAGTCTTGCTTGAAGGCTGTCCCATGTTTGAAATAAATAATACTCCTACCTACACACAAAAAAGTGCATGACATGTTTGTTTTATGAATATGAGGATGAAGTGAAACTGTTGCTTTGGCGCTCTCAGTAATCAGACTTCAACATTACTGAACATTCATGGAATATGTTGAACGGCAAGAAAGAGGACGATTTATTTCACCTTTATCACTAGAAGATGTGAGAGGTATTTTACAAGAGTAATATGGCAAACAATATAATTATTTTTTATAACAATATAATTATCTATATACCTATACTCACAGTCGAATATTTGTAATCCATAAAGGTCTTAGACCAACAGGATATTAATAAAAATAATTCAGCTTCCAAATGTTTTCATTATTTTGTTTGTCACTTGTAAGCAATCACATTTCAGATTCACGACAATAGGAAAGTATATATTATCTAATACTAGTTCAACAGTAATAATTAATGTTCTCAATAACTGCTTAATTAACAAATATTTAAGAAAACGATCATTAGAATGATGTAAGGAAGTTTTCATATCAATGTCATAACACAACAGAAAAATAACTCATATTGAATGAAATCAACACTTAAAAACATTTATTAATTTTGTTCCATTCATTTAGCCTGGATCCATCCGTGACTGTTTAGTCATTCGACGTCGGACCTCTCAGTAGCAGGTAGATATGTCTGCAGGTAGAGTTCAGGTAGTCGAGTTCAGGGCAGTTCCACAGGTGTTCGCCATTCATTCTGGTAGTCCTACATGACGGGCAGATCTCATTAAAGCCTAACAAATACGGTGGAGGTGTGCCTTTTAGTAGTCTACTACGTAACAAGGTGGAAACGCGTGACAACCTTAGTATATGTTCCAAATGCGGTGGAACACGTTGCCCCCCCCCCCGCGCGGAAAGCACTCCCATATTTTGCTTTACTCAAGTCTTTCAGAGTTTTGCCAATGAAACTACTAACAGTTGTAGTGATTTGGTTGTATGCCTTTCCAAGTATCAGTGGAATCTTGAGCAGATTAGACTCGGCCCCACGTCTCGCAATAACATTGATTATTTCATTACTAGGAACCATAACTAGTACTCCCCCATGACTAGAAATCCATTGTGACTGAAGGACCAAACTATCGATGATGAAATCAGCCAGTTTGATGAGCCATTGTATTAGTAGTGGACAGTCTGAGTGGTTGTTATTGCTTGGTGTTAAAATGTCTGCTCGGGAGTCGATGAGAAATGCAAATTTTCTTGGAGTTGGATTAAGAGTAAGTTGTTGTTTAGTAGCTTTTTGAATGACACACACTTCTCCATCGTAATTGCTGGTACTTTTCCCCCTCGCTAGGCAGTCTATTTACTTTTAAGTAAATATTAAGGATAAAAGCTTTCATAAGAAATAATGTTATACAGGTATCTGTAATTATTATTATTGAAATTTTAAACTGCTAAAAATAGTAAAAGTTTACATTAGACATAACATGTTGATTAACTCTTGCCACAAAAGTAGAGATAAATAGAAATGAATGTTCTCAAAGTATTCTTCTTTTGGTAAGATAAAATTATATATAAGATATATATACATGTATTCTTGTATATGTAACTCTTTATAAGTTTCGTTATTTCTATTCAACCTTTTGTTTCTACGAAAACATTTATTGTATATAAAAAAAAACTTGTTATATAAGTTTAGTATTGTTTTTCTAAATAAAGTTTTCAAGCAAATATCAATTGGAACGTAATTTATTTTCCAGACTAGAAAATCAAATTGAAAAGAAAATTGTTGGTGATAAACATGTGCTGAGACATTTCTTCCAAAAGGATGAAAAAATAAGTTATCATCTATTCATTAAATTTACAGGTGTACTTCTGAGTATCTATATTCCTGCTACTTATGTATACTGTTTTTTGTCATGAAGTACACTATTACTTACGTTAACCAACTGGCAACTTTTAATACATTATTTTTAACAATACTTTCTAACAACATCAATTGTTGGAAAAAAAATTATCAGCCAGTTAACACAAAGAAATTTTTAACATCCTGCTTATATTGAACAACAGACATTTTTAAAATAATCTGGTTGCTAACGATATGCATTAAACAAAGACATTATTTCTGGATGAAACAATAACAAGGCTTGATGTTTCACACTTTCAAAAGAATATTTGAAACGAACAAACAAACAAAAAAGAATTCCTCGGAAAACATTGTCATTACCACTACCCTAACGAGTATCATTCTTTATCCATTCTAATACCCTTCCGCGCACTTTTAACTTTAACATGACTGACAATCCTCTCCAACTGCGCGGCTGTCTCATTAGAATTATGATTAAATCATTAACATCCTGAATAAGCAATGAGTATCACAGGTGCTTTATCGCACAGAAAAATAAGAAAAACAAAAAGTTAAAATCCCAGAAACGGGCAGAGTCAAACAGTATTCCTGAAAAGCACTTTTACTGATTAGCGTTCCTTGATGAATTTAACGAATTCAGATGCTCACTTTTCGAAATCGCTTTTAGATGCAAGAAAGGCAAACACAACTCTCATCCATTTCCAGCCGTATCTCGTTTTCCCAGATATACACAAATTGTGTATACCCATTAATCAAATATTCTCACAAACAGCTTCATTTCATTAGTTGACAGCACGGTTGTCGGCAACGTTGGATAGTTTTCTAACCGCTGACAGCTTTTCCGTTTATTCTTTTTCCTAATTGTCGCTCTCTTATTATGAGAAGTGGAAAAGCGTTTTGATGGAAATTGTTCGCCTGGGCTTTATGGTGAGACACCTCTTTTAGGGCAATTAACTCGTTTGCATAAGAACGGTTGACAGCGATGCAGTAGGATATATGTATACGACTTCACACAAAACAAGATTTGTGTTATAAATGTGTTTTAAATGGCTTATTCTTTCGGGTTTATGCGTTTCAGACAACTCGTTCGATGAGGCATTATTTATGTCATTCTTATTTGAATTTGAATGGTAGGAGGTGCATATTAAAATAAAGGCAAAATTTGCTAATTAAGCTTAGGCACTACACAAAGGAGGAATAAAAATATCACTGATTCTAAAAAGGTTTATGGAAGGGACATATATTTGCATGAAAAAAAATATTATTTCTAATACTTTATTTATTTAGTAATTGCATAAAAAATGAATAAATATACATATCGTGTAGTGTAAAAATATCCATACATAAAAAGGACTATATTGCACCTGCTTATAAATCCAAATAATTTAATTGTGTTCTATATTCAAATCTACATTTATGAATTCAGTGTACTGTATTTGAGTGCAGTGCTTGAAGTTTATTCGTGCTGTTATTTATAATTCAGGACACTAAGCAAAATTTGTAGAATGAATATTCAAGAAATATTTATCTTTAACTTAAAAAAAAATCCATTAAATATCACAAACATTTCCATTGGTATTAAAATCTTAAGGACTCATCATTCCATTATTAATAAACATAATACACTCAAAACTCGTCTTATAAGTTGAATCAATGATTAATTGTTGTATAAATTACATCACGTAGCAGTTATATATATTACTCCCTTAAAAGCAATTTCAAATTATATATAATTCAATTATATATATTACATAAAAATCATACATACACAGAATGTAATTACAGAAATAACATAAATTATGCATAGTATATTATATATTCCATCATTAATATATACGCAATTTATTGCATATAATATAAAATATAAAAAATTTAACTGATTTTTTTTCAAATGATTATCTCAGTATTACAAAATGTAAGAATCTGAATATAATCTTAAGATGATAAGTGTTATATTTAGAACTTTCAATAATATTTAAACGTTTAAATTTATAAATTGATTACTTTTAAGTATCATAATTGCTATTAAACACAATTTTCGTTCCTGAGTTTTGAAAGAACATTCTAAAAACTCATAACAAAAAAAAAATCAACCAGAATATAAATAATTTCTTTAGAAAGTTATTGCATTTTTTTTCGTACAGCGTAGTAAGCTAGCGATTTTCTCCTCAATAAACTCGGGACCTTTGTAAAAATTTTAATGATATAAAATTACAATTTCTTCACAAACAAAATGAAACGTGATTAGGTAAATTAGATGAAGATTGAAGTGAAGGGAATTAGAGATAATGATATATAAATGAAATAGAAATGAAGAGAAATAGAAGATAACGCTTGATGATAGAGGTTTATATTTCGGATTGAAGCACCTTAATCAGTTCTGTAAATTTAAGTGAATTCTAGTTAAAATATTGAAGAATCAACTGTTTGTAGGAAGTGATAGAATTAGTCGAGTGAATTAGTAAGTTAAGAATTTATTAGTCGATCTTAATTTAGAGTTGATGAGATTGTTGAGTTTCAAGAAAGAGATACCGTTTCTATCCATCAGTGATTATCAATGAAGTATTTTAATTTGTTCTTGAGTGTCTTCAGATAGAATTTTTGATTAATGTAATAGATTGATATATGTGCAAGAGTAGAACAATGAGAAACGAGCGTCTCAACGCCACTAAAGATCCACCGTATACTCGTAGTGCAGCTGATGCGCATTAAATCTATCAATGCACCAAGTCCTCACGTTAGTGTAGTGTGGAATTTGAGACTGGGATATCAGCTGGCTTTTCCGTCACTTGGCCGAGGATCGGAATTACGAAGAAATTTCCAAAGTCCTCGTGTTGCTTCCGAGTGAAACGTTAATAAGCAATTAATAAATCATCTTTAAATTAAAAAATGTTTTACTCCGTGTAGATTAAATGTGGTTTTACTGAATTTCGAGCAGTGATAACTGATGTGACGGTTAGGGCATATGGTACTAGAGACAAATCTGACTAAGCTTCTCCAACCATTTGTTTAAACCGTAATCTTAACAAAAAATAAAGAAGGGAAAAGTAAAAATTGGTTCATAAGGAGGAGAATTGAAAACACAGAGGATCGCTAGGGTATACTAAGGGCATGTTTCCTGTCATTACCAAATACAGTAAAACCCAAGGGGAAGCAAATAATCACTACGGTAATTAGTCGTCATGATCCTCGTACTTACCCAAAAAAAGGTACGCCCCCTGAGAACTTCTAGAAATAAATGCAACCCCCCCACACACAAAGTAATGTTTTCCCCCCTTATTCTCACATACATGAATATTCGCAAATGGTGAAACTAATTCTCAATTCCATAAATGTTTAAAAACTCAATAACTTTTTTTTTTATTTCATTAGCACACACATATTAATACTATTACATAAAAGTAAACAGTACACAATTGACTTAACGAAATAGCGTGAGGGATACCAATGAGAGCGTACACGAAGACTAAAATTGCAGAATATAATATTTCTATTATTTAAAGAATCAACTTAAAATTATTTCCTATGTTACTAAATTATAATTTTTCCTTTTTTTATTAATATCTGTTGAAATTACATGAAGTTTAATGTTTAAAATAAACTCGAAGCATTAAACTTTAACTCTATAATTTTTTATTAATTTTCACACTAATTCGCATTAGAATTTACCTTAATGTTTTAGCTTATATGATTCAGTATTTGCTTCAGAATATTTCATAAAGTATTGTAATATTTAACAGAAGCGCATTAAATAATTATCTAAAGTATCTTTTCAAGTAACTAGTAACAGGTAAAGTGTCTTGTCTTCTTTAATTATGGTTTTAAGCAGAAAAGGAACGAATGAGTGACGTTTATTAAAAATGACTGCATTTTAAGAGTGTGTATAAAATTCTCAACTAGTTTTAAATTTTGATAATGCTAATGAAAGATTTTGAGACAGAATAAATAAAAGATTATGATGAATAACGGATGTTACAAGGTTAGAAATTTGAACTTAAACATTCAGTTGCAGAATATTATAAAAGCGAATACATAATTTAAAGTAACATATTCATTAAAATCAATTTTTTACACATTCATGTTTCATTACATTGGTTAATGTGACTGATTTAGTCCAATAAACAAGCTTTTAGTCAGATCCTTTTATACATTTCGGATTTAATATTATTGACTTCTATTCCTTGCTGATTGGAAACCAATAATTCTTAATTCTGTTTAACAAAATATAATAAATTTATAGATAACAATGATTTTTGAATATTCCTTAAACTTATTTTCTTAAAAAAAATTATATAACATAATTAGTTTTATTAACAAGTTCTTTGATACTTTTCGCTGCGATTGTAACAAAATATTAAACACTTGTACATGTAATACAATTGAGATTGTTCAAACATTTAAAGTTTAATGTCATTTTTTGTCCTACTTCATTTAGAGAATTTTTTTTTTATTTCGAAAAATACAGGTCCATTGCTTTAAAATTCCAAGTATTTCTATCTCTTATTAATAAGTTCATTACAAGTATGTTTTTCTGTAATTATTAACCCAACAAAATAACTAAAAATAACAGAAAGTACAAAGTTAACTGAAAAAAAAATGCTGGTCTACTTACAATTAACTTGTAGAAGTATTCTCTTACTAACAGACGGAGGAACGCCATTAGACGCAATGCACAAATATGCACCCATATCTTCTCTCATTACCTGGGTCATATTCAGAAACTCCCCTTCCATTCGAGGTACTAAAATTAAATCAATTAAATAAGTAAAAAAATAAAAGCATACTTTTGCTTCAGTAAATTATAATTGTACTAAATCGCAGCGAAGTGAATATTTACACACATATATATATATATATATATATATATATATATATATATATATATATACACACATTATTCTAAATTTTACTTTCATTTAAATTCTTTGGCTCTTTAATAGTTTGTTTTAAGAAGGGGAAGAAAAGGAATTTTAAAGAAAAGAAAAAGAAAAGGTTTTTTTTTTTCATTATAAAAAACAATTTATGGGAAAAGACAATGGACTACAAACATCTTATTTTTAATTAGATATTTGTAAAAAAAAAGTTTTTATTCGGACATTATGAATACACATAAACTATAAATTTTAGAGGCGGAAATTTCCCTTAATACAAACAATTATTTAAAATGTAAATTTTTTCAAAATATATCAACATTTTCAAATTTCTAATACGTTTACAAATTTTAATACTTTCAAGCAATTATTTTCACTCAGTTTCATAGAAGTGTTTCTCACAATTGTGAGCATGGGTTTAGTTGTACAATTGTCACATATAATTTTACAAATTTCTTTCAATCAGATACTATGAAAAATAGTAAAAAACAACTTTATTGAATTTTGTGGATTTTTTTTAAAAAATTGGGTAGTTGAATCTTTATTCCATGCACAGAGTTATGAAACATGTTATGGAGAGAAAAAAAAATCAGAATTTTTTTTTAAATGTTATACGGATTATTAAAAATGCCTTATCATTTTAAGTGCATGAACCTTACGAAAAAAAGGAGTATGAAATTTTAAGGTCAATAAAAGGATTTAGCACACACTATTAAAAATTTTTTTATTCGTTAAATAATATAGCTAGAGCTGTGAAATTTTGCGTTTCTACTTAAAAAAACCATTCAATTAAAATAAAATGATAAATTTGCTTTCGATATTTTGATGATTTCAGGAAATGTGTCCCCTTAATTGGCTAATTGTAAGCAATAATTAGGTGAAAAAATAATAAATAGTATGTGAATAGAAAGTATACAATATTTAGCATCACATAAAATTAGAATCGTATACTATATTGTTATATTCTTACTAACAAAATATCATTAATAGTATCATAAGTAAATAATTCGTTTTATTTAATTTCTTTTATTTTCTTAAAATTTATTCATATATTTTACATGATAATCTATTTATTTCTTTTCAAAAACCTAATGTGTTCTCATATGATCAACTTTTATTTTAAAAATTCTGTCACAGCTCTAATAAATAAGTAGAATTAATGGATCGATTAAGTTTTAATCTTTGTAAACGGATCCAATGTTATTTACGACTTCTATAAAGAAAATCACATTTATCAACTAAAAGAAAAGTCATTTAGTGGGGGGGAAGACATCCATGGCACCCACCTGTACTCTTCTGAGCTCCCATGGGTCCGAGGTTAATCTCTTTACCATCCTCTCTCCTCCAGATGACCCTAGGGGTAGGATACCCGGCCGCCTTGCACCTCAAGCTCACCTTTGACCTCTCGTCCACCGTGATATCAGTACTCGTCTTTTCTTCCACGATGGACGGTGGAACTGTAAAGATTTATGATATCATCAAATAGTTTCATTAAACATCTCAATTGAAAAAGTTGAGTGTCCATGTAATCTTAAATACTATAATATTACTTTAAAGATGAAAGGTAAAAAATTGCGAAATTTAAAATCTTGAAATTGATAATGTACTAACAAATTAGAAACAAATAACGAATTTTACGACATAGAGAACTTAATTTTTATTGAAATGGATTCTAGATGACTTTTAACTACACTATTTGCTACAAGGTACCCTGATTATACAAGTAATTTTAAAAGTGGAATATAGGAAATTTCTCCACTTTTTTCTATGTGTAATGCATGGCGAAAATAAATTTCATCTACAATGAAGCTTAAGCAAATTTAAATAAGATATTTCTGGTATTTAAAATTGTTTTACATATATAAGGTATTCTGTTTAAATAAATAAAAAGAAAATCCTTTTATTCGTTCTTGGAAATAAATTTCAGAATTTAGAAACAAGAAAGAATTTAAAACATAGCTAACGCACTACTTAAGCATGTGTTACATTCTAAACTGAAGTTAGAAAAGCTAAATAAGTGTAACTCAACAAATATTCTTCATTGATTGCATTATGTTAGTTACAAGAAAAATGCCAGAATGAGTTACTGAAGGCGATTTTATTGTATATATTCCAAATCAATCAGTTTTTACTTTTAAATTATTTCCTATATAATTTCTCATATTTTTAAAGACATAGTTATTTTTTTCCTTAACCATGCAATCATATTGCGAATGAATTCAATTACACTTTTTATAAAATGATAATGAAATAAAGAAGATTTTTAAAATAATATCGGATTAAGCTTATGAAGTAATTTTATAAACTATGAAAAAATTAGAAACTTGCGTTTATGTAGATCATTTTTAACAGTAATATTTCCTCGCGATCTAGATAGTCGGTAATTTTAAATGCCTGTTGAAAAATGACTACTAAGTAAAATAATGAAATGTCAGTAGAATAATGATTACTAGGTAGAATAACATCTCTATTATTTTTCCACACACACAAACTATGTTATCTCCCTAAATATAATACAATTTTTACGAATACATTCTTCATTACTAAGCCAACTAAAATGATAATAATAATATAACTATACTTTACAAAATCATAACTATACTATTTCGTATTTTAAATTATTTGTTTTTATCTTCTATCTTATTAATTTATGTTTATTATAATATTATGCTCACAAGATTTAGCGTTTAATTTCATTTATATAAAATCCTCCAGCTACATAAGCCAACAGTTTAGTTATTTTCCTTTTTTCTTCAAATTGCCTCGGCCTTTGTTATCAAGGATAAAACGCTATACATAAGAAGTAGCACAGCTTTATATAAATTCAAAGCTTCTAAACTCAAAAATGTAAATAAGGGAAACAATTTTTGCGCGTTAAATTTAGCGCGTCCGAAACTGCAATAACTTAGGCAAATTGACTAAATTTAAAATCGAAAATTAGTTCAAAAAATATATTCGAATTTTGCAGGCCGTCAAAACCTTCCCGTTTTTAGATCATAGAGAAATTTTAGGGCATTTAGATTAAAGGTGTGTGTGTGTGTGTTTGTGTGTGTGTGAGTGTGCGTGTGTGCGCGCGTCCGAGCGTGCTTGTAATGATGTTACTCTTTAAAATAATTTAATTTTAATAGTTTTTCCATGATCTCAGACTTGCAGGGATAATTCCTACAAGACTGTTCGATTTCAGTCAAAGTTCATAAAAAATCATTTTATCCAATATCACGTGAGTGCCACATGATCGAAGAAATCTCTCCATATAAATTCAAAGCAAGGTAAAATTCTCTCTCTTTCGCTTCGGTCATGATGACCAGAACCACAATGCTCATCTCCTCAAAATGTGTATACCGTAACTTATGAAATCTTATAGCATTCATCACTTGTATATAAAATTGCCTCTCTCTCATCAAAAGGAATATGCAGGCTTTAAAAAATGATATTCTTATTACAGCCATGAATCCACCTAACGCTCCTGTCATTCGTCTATTAATTTTGGCACATTATATACAAGTCGGTAGGATGTGGTTTTGCAACCATGCCACTCACCGACCACGAATTCGACACGGAACTTATTATGCTAGAATACGAAAGAGAGGGCTATGCCCAACTGCAACAATGAGGTTAATAGTTTGAAAGAAAAGAGAGAGAGGCCACCATATGTATATAGTTTTGATTGAATCACCAGTTTAAAATATGAATTTTTTATAAAAATATAAATTCAGAAAATTATCCAAAAGTGTTGGTAGAATGATAATGATCGATTTTTAAGACTACCCTTTTCTTGCGAATATTGAACTACAAGCAAGAAAGTCAGCGTCCTAGAAGTCAAAGTTCAGTAACTCCAAAGACAGATGCTTTTAAAAAAGACTCATACTAAGTAATGAAAAAAATGTGACGTACTTTCTCTTAATTCGTCCTGTACTGCTAAATCTCAGGAAACTTCAAAAGCAAAAATTATATTGATTGATTTGGGTAAAACTCTACAGGATTGTAAGCTCGTGGAATTCCAGCAATCACGTGTTTTCAAATCTTTAACAATATGAACATGAACTGAATTATGATATCTATGGTGAAAAAATGTTTGGTAAATTATATACATATTTATTTTTTTTCTTTCACAATTTTTGAAATAGATCTAAAGTTAAGTAAGTAATTCTACACACATTGTTTTTCTATCAACCAAAATGTTACGTCAGTTTAATATCGTATATCGAAATTTTATTGAAATTTCTTTAACTTGGATCTGATTTGAATTTTAAAATAGCGGCAATTTTAGAAGGCTTCAATTAGAATTAAAAAATGATATTCTTATTACATTCATGAACCTTATTAATGTTTCTATTTACTCGTCCATTAAATTTAGTAATACACACACACGCATATATATATATATAATACACACACACACACACATATATATATATATATATATAACTATATTTATATTAGTATTAGAATGCTTAATTTCTTATTTAATTTTAATGTATCTCTGTTATGTCATGCTGCTGGTTTTGTACCAATCTGAAAACTTTTGTTCTCCTCCAATCATCAAAGTTAAGCATCATCGGAGGAAATCATTAATTGGAAGGGTTATCTTTGCATATGATATTTTATTTATATTGTAAAATCTCTAAAATTTTAATTCAGAAGCTAGTGGTAGAGAGACAAATTGAAAGGTAAGAATGGACACGAAAGGTGAGATCTAGGGAAAACATTATTATTTCATTTTAACTAAAAAAAGTTGTTCTGATTTCAAACAAAAATAATTTGTACAGTAATAGTATTATTACGCACATCTGTAAATCCCCCCTTCCCACTGGGCGATCAGGAAAACAATATCGAATAGAAAATGTTACTATATTTTATTTGCTCAGAACAGATTGTTCTAAATGCTGAAAGTTACAAAATTATCAGAAAAGTTCATTTAAATAATATTTTCCAATTTTCTAGCTTTATATTCTGCTTAAAAGTTTGTAAAAATAAAATGAACAAAAGTATGTAATATAAATTTGACATATTTTTGGAACGATCCGTAAAATATTAAAATCTTACGAGCTTATTGGATACCAACCTGTCACGTCTAAATATCCTCTCTCGCTTATCATAGGCTCTGTGTTGATCTGACACATGTAGAACCCTCTGTCCGACACGTCTAGATTCTTGATGTGAAGGAACCATTGCCGGTCGCTGTTGCTGTTGGTCACTTTAAGTCGGTTGTCTCGAGGAACGACATGCGTGTGATAACTCAACAGTGTTTCTGTGTCCACTTTTATCCAAGCCACCTAAATAATCACCGCATACATGAGTATGTCAATTAATGGACATTTCTAAAAATAATATTAAAACAACCATCTTATATAAACATTATTGAATGTTATTTACTAGTGCAATCTCTTTTGTAATACTCACTGATTATTACTATGTTCGCTTGTCATTATAAGTTTAATAACTAAATTATGCAGTTAAATTACTTGAAAGATAGAATAACCAAATTAATTTATTTTCATTCATGTTATGGATACTTAAAACTTAAATTACAACCTTGGTTAAACGCATCTCAATTGTCGTCAGGAAGATACATTTATTTCGTTTCCCGATCTTCAATCCGTTTCCTATTTCATTTAGGATCTGTGACTGCTTAGACAATGTAGACTTGGATCAAACGTCTCATTTTCAATAGCTACATCATCCATTAATGCCCTATTAACTAAGGTTCTTATTTTAAATAATTCAATTATAAAAGTCTCCAAGGTTACTTGAACGGAAAATCACGATTCATTCCTATGTTACACATCAAGGTTAATTTTTCAGTTTAACATCTGCATTGAAAAAGAGGATGAACAAGTTACACTAAAGCTAACGTATTCTTATCTTCCACTGGATTTATACTAGAAAAAAGTTTAATTATTGTATCATAAATTTGAATTTATATTTGAATTACATGTATAATTCGTAATATATATTTAAAGTGTACATCTTATTCGCAAGTAACAATGCAGGAATTATACGTTTATCCCAGAAGACAATCAATATAGAAATCAAATTTTTGCATTGAGATGTACAACTTTCATTTTAAGAACTATTCTTATGTAAGCTATACATATATTAGATTTATGCGGCTGTGATTATTTTATGTAATAAAAAAATCAATTTCAGTTTTTTTTTTTTTTGAATTTATTAAATTTTTGAATTTATTAAGTACAAAGATTTTATTACTTTGATATGAGATCCTACAGTTCACTACATATTACACTAAAAATATTACGCATTTCTAGATGACTATTTAAAATATCCAATTTATATTCTAACCAGAAACCCAGAATCCTTATCTATAAGCATGGAAACCAGAATTAGAAGAAAAATATATTTTTTAGTAATTTTTTTTTAAAAAAAAAATATTTATTTGCATTTCTTCAGTAGGGAATAGGTACAGTAACATAAAAACATTTAATTCCAAAATAAATTAATGTAAAATAAAATGTAGCATCTGAAACATGAAATATGTATTATTGAAGATATATTTATGAAATCTTTAGAATTATATATATAGCTTTTAATATTTGATAAAATAACTAAATTCTTGCCATTATTCCTTTTAAAAAATATATCTCGTTAAAATATTGCAATATTAAACTTTCATTAGATCATTAAAAATATTGTTTGTTATATTTTAAGGTTACTGCTTTTCTTGAGAAATATAGGCATATATATATATATATATATGGAATAAAAACTCATAAAATATAGTTTTAGAGACAACAACATAAATTAAATTACTATACACCTGAGAATGCTCATACACAGCAATAATATATCATATCATAGTATATTTGAGCGATAAAAATAAAGATTTCATAGAATGTTTTAAACTAAAGATAAATGCTGACATGCGGTATAAAAATCATTTTAAAATGATTTAGTAAGTAATGATTGCAGCATAAAGCAACCTTTATCGAATCTCTGAAAACCTTTTCAGACATAAAGTGGCCAATTTTTATAAAAAAATTGTGACACTGTAACACAAATCCACTTATTAAACAATATTCTGAAAATTTACAAAAATTCCAAATATATACAATTTTTCGATAGAAAACTTAATGTTAAATGCAGTCTAACATTACAGTGTAGTACACAATAATTGAATCCATTTTTCACCAGAAAACTGACTGATACACAAATGTGTTGTATTACTAAATAAGCTATTTTCTGAAGCACATCGAAATCATAATATAATATATATGTTGGAACAATTTTTTACCGGAAGATGTTTTCAGATTTAGTGGTCATATATTTTAACATTCTTTACACTAAGGCCGTCTTAACAGATTACACTCGCGTTTGCCATGGCAATTTCAATGTGGAATAATCAAAAAAATATAGTTAAGAAATTTTTGTTCTTTTGGATGAAATGTTCTTTCGTGTTCCTGTTCATTTTTAGAGAACAATTCTTTAAACATTTTTTTCCTCACCAGCTCCTAAAATATATTTAATTGCTTTTAACACTGCAAAATAACTACAAACATAATCTTATTAATAATTAATCAGAATGCGACAATTTAAAAATTCAAAATAAATTTCAATACAAAAATAACAGTATAAATTAGACAGAAAATAAAAAAAAAAAATGCAAATAAATAGCAAACAAGTATTAGTTTTAATTTCATTTGAGTTCAAAAATCAGTTTCGAAAAGAAACTAATTTTTTAATGAATCGAAAAGTTTAAAAACTCAATATATCTGCAAATATATTCTAACATCTAATGATTCAATTAATAAAAACTCCTTAATCTAAAATAATTACATTTTTTTTTTAAAAAAAAAGGCTCACTTCAGAATATGAAATAACAGCTTTTTTCTAAGAAAAATTCTGAAATTAATGCGAATTTCATCATTATCCCTAGAATGGTTATTCTGAAATGTCACAGTTTACAGCAAACGATTTGAGGAATAGCCATAAATGCTTATGTTGTCTGCTTTAACAGTTACTATTTTACAGTTTCTATTATTTATATATTCTTCATCTGAAATATGACTGTCTTTCTTCAATAAAATACATTACTTACAGAAATAAATTATTTCTTAATTTGAAAGGATGGCTCCAGAGTGAAAGCGTATTCTATTTAAACATTAGCAAATACCGTAAGAAAAAAAATAAGCAAATGTGAATGAAAAATAAGTGGAAAAAAGAGCTGAGAACATCGAACGGAATAAATTAATAGAAAGCGAAGAAAAGAATTGTGAGCAATCAACAGATGAGAATGGACAAGTAGAGGAAAGGAAGGGTTGGGAGCCCTGAACAGATGCGAATGAACTTGTTAAGGAAGAAAAGAGATGAAGCTTTGAACAGGAGAAAAAGACTTGCCTATCAAGTATTGGTAACGAGAGAAAACAAAGAACGTGTTTGTGTGGAGTGTTGAGCAATCTTTTAGATGAACAGATTCAAAAGAACAGATCTCCTTCCCAAATAAAATGCTTTAAAAATTCAAAGAAAATGCAGTTGACCGATAAATTAATTTAGGGTAATAGTTATGATTTTAAATTTAAACCTCAAAAATGGAGTACACCTTCTATTATACAAGAAAAATACTTTACTATACTACTTGTCTCCATAAAAGCATTATGTACGTATTTAAGGTTTGATAAAATGTCATTAACACTCTAGCATCTTTAAGATTAAATTTGAAGATTGTTATTTCCAAAAATAAATTCTTTTTACATTAAAATAGAAAACCCTTTATTTTAGTGAAGATTGATACAAAAAAAATGTTATTTCTAGAACATATACGGGGATGCAACTTATTGCTTACAAAATCTCTGAAAGATCTTCGAAAGCAATATGTATTGAAGCCATTTTCTTCCTCATTAATCAATTTAAAAATCCAAAGATCGTTAAAAACTTGGTAGCCAATCCGTAAGTAAATGAAAAATTATTTTTAAAATTGTTATTCGTAATATTTATTTTTAAAAGTCGAATTAAAAATAAAAAGTTTAACCACATTTGATCTCTCTATTCAGGCATTTAATAAATCTGGTTCATTTATAAAAAAGGGGAGGAAATACTGCAAATTAAACAGGCATTTTAAATCAGACGAACAAATGTATTCATTAAATATTTCACTCTTTTTAAAATTTAACAATCGTCTTGTTCTGGAGTGTTTTTACCAATTCTGCTAAAATCATTTACTTAAAGTCTCTATTCATTGAGTAATAAAAAAACACGCTTTAAAAATTATTTGAAAAGGGGTGAATAACATTCTTTTAAATATAATTTAATTCCATTCCGGGGAGAATTTAAATGATGGCGCAACACTTGCTTCCTGTAGATGCACTTCATCTTTTTTATGAATTTTTAGTATGACAGTCAAGAAAAAGCTTTTTTTTTTTTTTTTTTCCGTACTGTAACTTGGAATAAACAATCTTTGCTTCATTGGTGTTAAAAATTGTGTTGACTTGATTTTAATGTTGCACTTGTCTCTTTAATTCTTGTTGTTATTTTACTTTCGTTATGACGTTATTAAGCAATATTTTTCATTTCTTAAAAATAAAAAAATGGGAAAGAAGTTTGAAATGAACATATTTATTCTTTTTTCAAAAATCCCAGGCATCTTTTTTTTACATTCAGTTATTCTTTTCCGTTCGTTGAAAACTTGAAAGAGATAAAAAAAAAAAAGTTTATTTGTTGCATTTTAAAAGTATTTTTATTAATAATTTATTAGGCTAAATAAAGAGTCATTCTATCCTTTTATAACATTAGCCTTTCATAAGCGCGTTAGTCTATACATTGCTGTAAAATGTAAACCTTATCACAAATATATTATTTCATTCTAACTTGAAAATCTGTTCTTTGCTCGAGTGAACTTTTAAAATAAAACCATAAATATGTGAGAGTATTGTAAAGTTTTAGATAACTACTGAGAAATAATAGGGATATCTGGATACAATTTATTTTGTATTAATTGAACTTTATATACATAATTCTGAAAATTACAGCTATTCATGATCATTTGTTTTATTTCAGGAAGTCGTTGATTCCTACAATTTCGACCTTCGAAAGATCAATAAACAATGGGAGAAAATATAACTCCGGATGTTTACTATGTAGAAAAATATTAAGAAAAATAAATAAATATGTAGAGAAATACTAAGAAAAATAAATAAAAATGAAGTTTCTTTTTCTGATATTTATAGTAATAATTAAAATTTACAGTTTTGCGGGTTACTAGAATTTGTGATTTATTGACAATACAAATCAACATAAATCTGTGATTTACAATATTATGAACATAAGAATCCCATTAATATGCAGAATAAATTTTATCCATATATCTTAGTCATTTCTTCATAATAATTAAAATTTTACGATACATCTTCGTAAGTTGTCGGAAGTAAAGATAAATCTATTTGTCATGTATGTGTGTGACGTAATCTACGGATGAGTTGTGCGTAGTGGAGCAGTAGTCCTTCTCAGTAGAGGGGGAAAGAGACAAAACCTCACTAACTGAGGGTCTAATTAAAGATTTATATAAAATAAACTTATTGGTTTTTTCTCCAGCTATTTTTTTGGCTGTTTAAACATCCCCAACATTTTTAGTAGACGTGAGGTTAATCAAAGGTTTGGATTCATATAAAGAAGCAACAAACCAAATATTAAACATTAAGTTTTATATTAAATTTGATATGAACAAAATTGAACAAAATCTAATGTGGCATCATTATTTTTCATCTATTTCAAAACATCAAAATATGTTAAATACCTCACTAAAATGCGTATCTTTGAAGACGAAAAATTTGAGATACAGTTGTTACATCTGCTGGAAAACATAGAAAAATGGTGAAAAAAATGGGTCTCTTTTTCGAGAAAAATATCGTTCAAAACTAATATAAAACGAGAAAAACATTGGGAACATGCTTATGGTTTCTTTCTCACATCAGAGAAGCTAACCAGAAAAGTCCTGGGTGATATAATCAACGGAATTGGACTTACAGAACTGACGCATAAGCACACAATCATACTTTCAGAATCATATATTCAATAACAACGTAGAAATAAGGTACATTGTACATTATGTTTTATTCAGTACTTTTATTAATTACCTAGGAATAATAAAAATAACCGATTTATATACTTACATCTGTATATCGAAAATCTTAGAAAATGTAAATACGATTGTTGTAAATAAAAGCTAAATTGAATCACATTAATTAAAATATTATTTTTAAATCAATTCGATTAAAAATATTGTTGTTTCGAGAAAATATTGATTTCCTGTTTTAATGAATTTTTATAAAGAAATTCAAGCTTATTAAAACTGGAAATTCATTACTGAAATATTTGAAAATTGTTTTTACCGTGTTTTACTTATAAATATATATAATTGTTAGATATCAATGCTTGTTTTTTACTATTTCCTTCCCCGAATTCAAAACTGACTAAGCCATTTAAGCCGTGGTTGCGCATGCGCGAAAAGCCTGACAAGTTCTTCGAAAAATTAATTCGCTTCTGATTGTACCACAAAAGTATGAAACATTGTGGCTGCGTTCTCTTCTAGTCTTTTTAACATTGTCTAATTTTTCAGTCGCTGTAAATAAATATTCTTTCATGAACGGACTATGGTCAACGCTGCGCTCCCCAAAAAATGTTTTTTGAAAATTTTGCGCTTATTTATGTATATAAACTGAAATACGTAACTCTCTTTCTATTATATAAGAAAGGAATTCAGTCACAATTATTGTAACAGTAGTGCAATAAATCAGAAACATGAAATGTTAAGCTATTATTCGTCTTAAAATGATGAAGTAGAGAAAACATTTATTTTACAATACAAGCCTTTACTCAAATATATAAGGCAGGAATATAGTCACAATTATGGTTTAAATAAGTGAAACATTGATAACGTAAATAAATTATGTTTAAGAGAAAGAAATATATGATTCATGAATACATAAATTTTTTCTACCTTGTTAGAGAAAAAAAATCGCTGAATAAATCGGAAACAAAATGTTAAGTTATAATTTATCTCAAAATAATGAGGTAGGAAATGTAATGTTTCTTTTACATTACAAATCATTTACTCAAATATATAAGAAACGAATTTAGTGACAATAATGCATTAAATAAGTAAAAATAATATTATAAATAAATTATCCTTTGACGCGAAATGCCTGATTGATGAATGCATAAAGATTTTCTACATAATAAAGAAACAAATTCGCAGAGTAAGTAATACGTTTTTCTCCTGTCATTAGAGAAGTGTAACAAATCGGAAACATAAAGTGTTAAGCTATTATTTATCTCGAAATAACAAAGTAAAAAAAATGTTATTTCTTTTACATTACAAACCATTTATTTGTCTGAAATAGTAAGAATGTGTCAAAAAATGGGTACATGCAAATTACTCACAGTGTAAAATTTTCACCTCGTACACATAAATTTCCATTTTCCTAAATATAAAGATGTTTTTATAGATTTGACGAAATAAATTTTAAATTACCATATAAAACATCGAATAAAATAATATTACAAATTTATTCTGCAGTGTGAATGACGAAAATATGGTGCCACATCTGAATGAAAAATATGTTCTCTCTGATCCTAGCAAAATAGTAAAAAATCGTTATGACTCTCGTAAAAACATTTATAACTCGACATATTTAAAGTGTTTCGTGAAATCTCAGTTTTAGAGCAGATTAGTAACGCAATAAATTTCAAAAAGAAAATAAACTACAGTTTAAGGAATTGCCTTATAAATCACGAATGATTCACTTGAAAGAAATTTCAGTAGATTTAAAGCTTTATTCCAAAACGTTTTTCACAGGCCTGGCTTGTACCATCCAACAACAACTTTTGATTAATGAGAACCTAAAAGACAGAATATTTATACTGCAGGGTATTGGTTTAGTTTAGTATAAGGAAGCTTATATTCGCTCCAGGAAAATCGGAACTGATATCAAATCCTTTTAAAGAATGTAAGATAAGGCAAGATGAATTATTTTAAAGCTACTTACAAAGATTGAAAGTATGATGTGCATTCAAAAGAGGAATGAATATTAACTTCAAAGCGGGTAATGTAAAAGTATAATACACTATTTCATAATGTTTCATTGTTATGTCCAATGTTATGATATCGAAATGTTCCAAAAAGTTTTATAAACATTGTTATTAAGATGTTTGAATTGCAGAATAAAATTAATAAATATCAATATGCACGTCAATTTTAACATTTAAGGTATTGCAACAGGTATAATGGAAAATTACTAATTACGAATCACCCTTAAAACTGTAATGTATGTTTATATATATATATATATATATATATATATATATATATATATATATAACTAAAAATGAAACTACAAAATGAGACAGATAAAAATTGCAAACATAATTGAATGAACAAAAATTGGGAAATATAATATTTTTGAAATTTTAAATAAAAGGTTAGACTAAATTATTCTAAAGTCATTAGCCGAACTGTATCCATCAACAAAATAAGTTAATGTAATAATAGTTATTAAACCGAAAATACAATTGAAAAGAAGTTAAAAGCAAAATAAAAGTTATTAAAAACAGTTAAGAAAAAGCAAACAAAGCAAGCCCAAATAAATCCTTAAAAGCACAAAATATGATAAAGATAAAACAAAAAAATTACTAAAAATACAAGAAATAAACTAAATGAAACTTTTTTTTGCGTATATATATCACCATGTGTAGGTAATCTACAAACACACATCATATACACATTACACTCAAAACAAAATAATCAGTTAGACCTGAAATTTAAATTATTTAATTTAGATATATTATTCACTTTCATCTTCAATTCTTCCGAATGCAAACATTGTAAGCCAAATTAAGTCTTAAAACAAGAATAACACTAAGTTAAAGCATAAAAGATGAAAAAATAATGAAAACGTTCTATGCAAAATTTTGCTACGAAAAGATTTAGCCACCCTAGGTGGGCGTTTTTAAAAATTGTTATTAAATTATTCAATTAAATATAAATATTATATAAATGATGAAATATTGACAAATGGACAATACTAAACTTTTCCGATATTAAAATTAAAGGAAACGATAAATTATTAAATGGAATATATTTAAACTAAATGCAATTAAAATTGAAGCAAATGGTAAAAAAAAATTGAAAAGTTATCTGGTACATCAAAAGTAATTCAACAAGAACAATAACTGCTTGGGTGACTAACATTATTAGACGTACTAAAAAGACGCCACCAAGGATTTCTAGTGATACGGATTAGTTCTAGCTATTGCCTATATGCTAGGGCTAAACTCTAAAATTAGCGGTAAATTGTTTAAGACTCGCATACAACGTACAGAAAAACTTGAATATTAAAAAATTACTATCCATAACGAAAAAAAAAATATTACTATTAAAATACTAAAACTTACGAGATCATAAATTCATTTCAAGAAATATGAAAGAATAAAGTGAACTAATTACGAAAATTAAAAATGAAATGTAAAGTAAAAAGATTGCAAAAACGCTGTCTACCAAGCTAAGTGAAAACAAAATTTTTTTAGTAAAAAAAAATATTTCATAAAAAAAAATCTAATTTAAGTTTAATTCATTAATATATATACATGAATAATATTTTAATATATATATATGAATATATATTTGAATTTTTTTATTTTAAAGGAACTAATTTTTATTATTTTCTCTTCAAAGGGATTAATAAAGATATAAAATTTATCAAATATTAATATTTAATCTCATTTGAAATTAACTAAGATAACTTTAGTTGAATCTTTAATACTATTGAAGTAAACAAACCTTCAAAGTCATAACTATAAACATAACAAATTTTTTTGTCTTTTATAAAAAATTAACAATTTTATGACAATTTTTAACAATAACATTCTTATCAAAATTATTTATAGCATTTTTTGTAAAGTCATTTTTAACATTTGATCTCCTATAGATATACAGAATTTGAAACCATTAGTAAATTGATCTAAAAATATGAGTTAAAAAAACTATGAGGAAATCTTACAATATTCATTATAAAGCATATTTTTTCCTGTAGAAGGCTTTAATTCCATTTTTTTTTCTCTATATCACTAATATTAACATAAATAAAAGAAATGTTTTATCAAATGTTTAATATATATATATATGTATGTGTGTGTATATATATATATATATAAACATGAAGGAACAAGAGGTATTCTCTATACATAGATATGATTTTGAAGACCTTTTTAACTCAATAGATTTTCAAGATTTAATTAAGGTTCTTGCAATTTTATACAATAAATATCATTTTAATCAAACCATAAATTAGGAAAAATTCAATACTCTCATTAAACTTGTATTACAAGAGAATTTTATAGTTTTCGGTCAAAATCTCTATAAACAAATTCAGTGTCTCCCTCAGGGAGGTCCAGCTTGTAATTGTCTGGCCAATTTTTATTTACATTTTTATGAATTAAAACAGATTGACAATGATTCTTACTTTCTTTTTCGTTACATAGATGATCTAATTATTTTAGGTAAAACTGAGGATTTTAAACCAAATATTTCATTTTACCCTTATTATCTCAAATTATTAAAAAACTAATCTTAATTCAAATACAGTAGAATTTTTAGATCTCGATTTGCAAATAGTTGACAATAGACTTATTAGTAATATTTATGATAAAAGAGAGAGATTCGAATTCCATGTAATTAAATTACCTTTTTGGAACAGTAATCTACACAGATCTATTTATAGGAATATTTTATTGGGCTTTTTATTACGTAATAACAAATTAACCACACATAAAATAGACAAGTTTAATAGCATTAAAAAATTCTTCAACAATTGTTTGGATCATGTTTATCCAATAAATTTCTTAAATACTTATATACATCACAAATATATTAAACATCTTTGCGAATCGTGATCCAATTTCAAATCCACCACACAACAATAGGTCCACAAAGTCGGCTTGTTAGTGGTCTAGCCGTGAAGAATTTATTTAATTAATTTATTTATTTACATTTACACAGCTTACATTTTTACACACTCTCTGGTCCATTATACTCCTTTACCATACAACTTATTACCAACCAATTGTTTGCATCCTTTTACATTTTATTACCAATCAAACAATGATTTAAATCTTTTTTCAATTTATATGGTGATCATGTGTTATATTTTTTTCATTTTGAGTATGTGATATACATCTTGAAGCTTAAAGAAAATTCCGTCTTACTACTCACATATTTGAATCTTCATTTCTTTGAATTTTGTAAGTAATTTTTATATTTTGATTTGTTGATAATTTTTAGAATTATAGATTTTATTTTTGTAAATTTTATCGTTGAAAAATTTTTTGCATTTTTTAATCATTGAACTCTTTTGTAATTTGGATTTCCCAATTCAGCCTACCAGGAATTATAGATTTTATTTTTGTAGATTTTATCGCTGAATTTGTTTGCATCTTTTAATCATGAACTCTTTTGCAATTTGGATTTCCTAATTCAGCCTACCAAGTCGCAAAGGGGGAAGGTTGGTACCATTAAACTAGTTTAACCCCGCTTAATCGGTCCTCAGCCCGATATTGCTTTTTGGCTTGCTGGGTTCCATATTTTCATTTATTTTTCTTTCATTGTTACATTTCTTTCTGGATGTTTGTCTTTTTAAATATTTTAAATTATTATTTCATAAATTTTCAGTATATATATATATATATATATATATATATATATATATCAAATTGGGAACAGATCATTAATTGAAAGCATAAAAATATGTCGGATCGAAACGATGTTCATAAGGCTCGTATTGGACCGAAATTTTTAGGTAAGGTTAACAGCCTAGTTCTGAAGGTCTCTAATAACCAAACTACATTTTGAATTTAGAATATTACGTAGAAAAATTAATTGCAATTTTTTAAAATAAAATGTTTAAATCGGAAAATTTGAAAAGAATATTTATTGCCATCTTTATGTTTTGATTTAATATAAAAGTTACAGTGAACATATTGTGAGAAATGTGCTCAAATTTCATACATAATATTCATTAAAAAATATTTCACAATCTTAGTTGTGGGGCGAAGAATTTTAGAAATATTTTCATTAAAAGGGGGAAAGTGTTCCCCCCAGGAAATACATGGTTACATTCCAATCATGAATAAATTTAAAAAGAATTATTTACATATGAATTGAAATTTAAAGAATTGAAGTATTTATGTATTTAGCTTAGAAATTCTAAATAAAGCACATGAAAAATATGTATAATTCTTAAAATTCTGACCGATGTTTTCCCCCCCCCTAATAAATTGGCTATAAAATTAAGCGCAATAAAGCATTTGTATATTTCAATTAAAAATTGAATAATATTTAGAATCATCCACAAAGGATTTATAAGATTATTTTTATTCCTCAATACCAATCTTCACATTTTTTTCCAAAATCTATCAAGCAAATTGTTAAGTGGTATTAAGTGTACTTTTCTTTGAAAGATTTTGCTTCCTTTTTATAGTTCGCTTTATTTTTACTTATTTTAATATGTATAGTTCTTAAAATTCTTAGATATTTTTTTAAAAAAAAGATTGCCTTGAAAATATAATAAAACATTGATAAAATTCGAACAACAGTTAAATATTTAGAAACATCCGTAGAGGATTAGTACAACTTTTGTCTCCAATACCAGAAGTGAAATTGATTTTCACACATTTCCCCAAAATCTCTGAAGCAAAGTATTATATGGCATTCGGAGTAATCTTCTTCTTTGAGTGATCTTGTTTCTTTTTTCATTTCACCTTATTTTTTTGTTACTTCAAAAGTGATCCTCTTCCTTTTCGAGTTAATCATCCGTGAATTCTCCGATAATTTTTGCAAGACCTTTTTCTCGTTAGCTTTAACGGTTGTTCTATAGTATGAGCAAAATCTGCTGTGAAGAGAGTCAGAAATAAAAACACTTTATCCGCTTATGAACTAAACTGAAGCAAAAGCGTAAAAAAAATACCGTTTCCTATTGAATGGTTTGAATTTTTATTCTGTCAGTTCTTTCCGAAAAGGAAATCTTATGCTCCTTCAATGACGTTATTCATGTCTTCTTAATGACTACCGGGGCAGCAAATAGATTTTGAAAGTAAATGAGCGACGTGTTATTTGCTTTTTCGTATGCTTATGCTATTTTGTGATGTTTTTTTTTTAAAGTTTTCTTCTTTGGTCTTGTATATTTTGAGATATGCATGCACTTTCGGTGTAATAGTTTTATTTATTTCATACTTATTTTCCCTTCTCCTTTTTATTTTGTATTTCCGTCATTGTAAAAGTAAAACGACTTTTTTTATTTACTTTAACATAAAAAGCTCAAGAAAGAAATAAACTATTTTCTTCTGCAAATGTAGCTTCGTAACATTTACTCGTTTTAGATAATAAATCATGTAATCTCTGAATTTTGTCAAGTCAATATATTAACTTCAAAGGGAAAAATACTTATTTACACAACAGTTAGAATTCTTTTGTGACCATAGTAGTCTAGTGATTATGGTCACGGATTCACTGCTAGGGTTCGTTTAATCAAGTCGCGGATCCGAGCCCTGATACTACCAAAGATCCATGGGGTTCATGCTACGCTAAGTCTGGTAGAGGTCCCAAGTCCTCCCGTTGGCATGGTGTGGAACTTTGGAGAGAGAGGCATCAGCTTAGTTGTCTTCCTAATCATTTTACTGAGATTCAGAATTACGAAGTCCATCGACAGAAGTCCTCTGTTTCATTTTTCTTCTTTCAGTGCTACGTCATTATACAATCATATGGAGTTTATTTAACTACATATGTTACATGTACATACATTAAATTAGATATCCTCTACTACTGTTCATTTTAATAACATTTCCTTTTTAAAAAGTATTTGCGTTAACATGTAAAAATGAAAAATCCATGGATCCTTGCTATTAAAGAATTAATGCTTTGAAAAACAATTACAATTTTGTCACTGAGAAATATTTACTAATATAGATGACAGTTTTCATGGCAAGACAAATATTTTTAACTAACACATTAATAATTTTCAACTATCAATAGAAATGTTTCAATATCCTTACATTGCCATCACGAAAGTCTTGAAAACAGGAAATGTTTTAGAATTTTTATTATTAATCACATTTATATAAAAGAAATCAACATTTTTGATTATAAAACAATACACAAGCATCGAAAATAAATCAAACAACATTTACTTGCATTAAAATATAAATGTATGTACATTAAATATTTATATATATACATACATACAGAGAGAGAGAACAATTAAAATCCAAAATCAACAAAAAAAACACTTTTATAGAACTAAGTAAAAAAGATGAAATTGAATCAAATTTGAAACTAATTTGAACCAAAGAATAATTTGTATACCCAACAAAACAAAACATGCATATTCAGACTGGGGACTGAATATGGGGTTAAACTAGTTCTATGGTACCAACCCTGCCCCAATGCATCTTGTTGGGTAAAAATGGATTACTCCAAAATTCAAATTGTAATTTAAAGAAAAGAAACAATAAACAAAGAAGAAAAGTTGAATTGCGAGATATCTCAATTACTAATTATTTTAAAAAACAATTATTTTCCAAACAAATAAAATATATTCTTCACCTACCTTCCAATTAAAATTTTTTTGAACGAAAACCACCTATTAAATTATCCAATTATTAATTATCCAAATAAAAATTATCCAATTAAAATTTATCCATTTTAAAAAATTATCCAATTAAAACTTATCTATTTAAAAATATCGAATTAAAATTATCCATTAAAATATCCAATTAAAATTATTCAAATAAAAATTATTCCATTAAGAAAACTTTCAATGAAAAATTTAAGGGTTTTTGTTCGAAACAATAAAACATTATAATTAAATATTTCCAGTTAAAGATTTAAAACCTTAAAAAATACATATACGAATCCATGCTTTTCATGAAAAATCAATTCAAATTTCACAATTGTAAAGGCAAAGATTCAAAAAATCATGTATTTGACAAGTGATCATGAACCTCAGTGCAATAGGCTAAGGAACGTTTTTAAGTGATGATGTCCACCATTATGCATTGTTACCAGATAAAATGGAAGTCAATAGTACTTAACTAATTTGAGTATAAAAAAGCTTCAATATAGAATATTTAATAAAAATCCATCAATAAACCATTCATGACCAGAAATCATATTAAATGATACATAAATCAGAATTTTATTTGTTATAATTATTTAAAATTCAATTGAGTGAAATATGTGTGTGTAAATGTGTAATAATACAGAAATGTTTCAAAATATCTTCACAACTAGACCACAAACTAGCTGACTTTGTAACCCTTATGTTGTGTTTTTGTGTGTTGTGTGTGGATTTGTTTTAAAACGAAAGTTTAAAAAATTATGAATGTCCTGATAGGTAATAGCCCTTATGTATAAGATTACCTTTTTGAATAAGTCACCAATCCAAAAGATATTAAAGTAAGCTCTTACTCCAAGATGTAAATATAAAAAATATTAATAAATGAATTCATGAAACAAAGATTCTATTGAGAAACTACTATAATACACACACACACACACACACACACATATATATATATATATATATATATATATATACAGAGATAGAGAGAGGTAGACAGACAGATAGATAATTTGAAATAAATTTACTAGGAAGAAACTGACTTATGAAAAATTATCTTATTCATAAAAATAATCACATTACTTTTGTCCCAATTGGAATCACATATACAATAACATAGACTAAAGAATTGGTATTGTCAAACTCTCTAACAGCCCGAAAACAACAGTAGTATAAATGCCATTTCCCTTCAACGAAGTCCTTCAAAAGATAACATGCACCAGAATTTTTGCTAAGAATTTTCGAGATCTACGGTCGTGTTTCATGCGTTTCCAGCAACGAATTGCCTTAGTGGTAAGGAGATGAGTGACAGTTGGGTTTTATGGCGTAAGAGGTAAATTAGGCTATGCTGCACCAAACACTTGTTCATTTTTTTTTTTTTTTAAATACTTTAGCATTAAAATAAATATAAAATGCAATGACTGATAGAGGAGAAGTTAGGGTAAAAATCTTAAATATGGTGTAAAAATACAACTTCAATTAAAAAGGCAAAACAAAAAAAATTGTGATGGGTAGCCACTCACCAAGTCACACAAGTTTACGACAGATGAATTTTAAAAATGTCATATTATGATGATGAAATACGGAAAATTCAATTTGAATATAATGGATGGTGTTTGTGAAATATGGCAGGAAGTACACTCGTCAGCACAGATGTATGTGTAAAACGAGTAAATGTGTGTCCACAGCAAAGACGAATCACTCTGACATCCGCTCCTAGTATTTGAACATCAAGCCAATTACCAATAATGGATATCATCGAATGTAGTTTGTTGTTCGTTTGGAGATATTACATTTCTTTCCAAGTTGTTTAAATCTCTTTGACAATTAAATATGTGATGTATTTGTAGCTGCAGTATTGCTGCAAAGGCCGATCGTGCCCTCATGAAAATCCAAGAATCATTCATTTAGAAAGAGAAGTAAGGAACAAAATTCTCTACTGAAATGATTCCGAGTTCATATAAAATCTAACAATGGATGGCTTATAATTTAGAGACAACATGGCACTCTGAATATTTTTGTACTTATACATGAAACAGTCCTACGTGAGAGGGGAGTGATGGTGAGAATTAATAACTCTATCAACGGTCATACAGATCTATATATCATTAGGAATGGATTATTAATGGCTCAACAATATAGGAATGAGATCCTCAAGCCTATAGCCTCAAACCTATCCTCAAGTCTTACCACAACAATAATTGGAAAGAATGTTCATCTCATAGACAATAACGCCAGGACATATCATGCTCGACCAGCGGTCTATCTCCTTTCCGGCAAAGGAATCATTCGGAAGGACTAATCAACATATTCCTCAGCCTAATGGTACATAATTAGGGTATTTTAGAGAGAAGGGTTTCTGGTCATTTTTATTTGTCTTATAAACAATACAAAAGCTGAAAAGATATATTTTATCAAAATTGGAGAGCATTATCTAGCCTCATTTTTAAAATCCCATTTATTCTATTCATCACAAGCTTTGAATTGGATCATTCTATACACAGAAACTAATGATTTGTGCACAGATGCTTTCTCATCACATTGTGGGATGTTTTTTTCTACACCGTGATGGAGGAAGTCGGTTGATCTTAAATGCCGGCAGTGATTCGAACCCTCAAACATTGGATCAGAAGAAATATTGAATGCTTCGACTTTCTGCAGTGCTCATAGCAATTTGGATAAAAGGTATTCTCTCTCGGGATAATTAAGGCGTTTTGTCATCTTTGTTGAAAAGGACACCGTAGACTTCCTTTCCAGTGCCATCGTGACGTGAAGTATTTTCTGAACTATGTTTTTCTAACCAAAATAGGATCTCGCCATACATCTCCTCCTGTTGTATTGAGTTTTTGTGTTGGATAATTTCCATTTAACGTCATCGGCTGCCTCTAATTGAGATGATGGGTCTATTTGACGCATGCGCCGTAGCTAATACCTCACTGATTCTAATTTAAAAGTGAGTGTTTCACTTAGACACGCAGAAGTAAGTCTCTTTGCATTGGGGAGATATGCAATCAGTTGTTCAGGTGCTGTATTGTCATCTAGGGTTCAAAGCTTGAGCTATCACTTCAGCTGTTTGCATTTTTTGTCCTGCCTTTTGAGGGGGAAGGATAATTTTCTCTCGTGAAAGGGAAGGTCAGCTGACTATGATTGCAGTGGTGATTCGAAACCTCGACCATTGGGTCCGAAGAAATTGCATCTCGTTCGCGTTTTTGCTGTTTTGTTAATTAACCAAAAGGAATTCCTTCTCGGGTTAGTGATTAAAACGCATTAATTTCCGCCGTCGTTGTTGAAAAGAGCCGCAATAAATTTATATCAGAGAAAAAATGTGACTCCGTTCATTTTTATGGCATGGGCAACTTCTGTATATTTGTTTGGTGATAAATATGACGAATAAAATTAAATCTGGTTATCCTAATGGAAAATCTGACTTTCTTTTTGTTTCCTAACATCTTTTAATACACATAATCTATGAATCACATATTAATCACAAAAATGTATTCATTTAAAATTTAGTTCCACGTCATAATAAACACAATGCATTTATCTCACAAGTTTAATTAATTCGATATATATATATACATATATATATATATATATATATATATATATATATATATATATATATAATTATTTAAATAGAAAATTAAATTAAATAATAAAATTACAATTATAATTATAAAGTTACAAGAAATATTTTTCCTTTACTCTGTGTTAAATAATTTCAAAAACACTTATTGGTTAAAAAAATCTCTTTTGAAAACTAATGAAAGAGAATCAAAATAGAAGAAATAAATGAAGATTTATCATCGTTTTAAAAAACAAAACATCGTAATAATTTGAGCTTGGATCTAGGAAATTATTTCGTTTTATGAATACAAATATTTTATCAATAATTAATACTTATATTCCAATTTTATGAAAAGTCAATATTTATAGTATTTTATGTAAACTGAATTGGATAGTCTTCCTTTTTAAATAAAAACTATCTAATTTTTCGTTTACTAAAATTAAGTCAAATTATCTGAGGATTAATATATTAAAATTCGCTAGTGAATGATTAAAGAAAAATATTTTTTTCTTCTTTTATTTTAAATAAGTTTATAAGTGATGTCCTGTATATTTAATGCTCCTTAAAAACTTAACAATTTTAAACAGCCAGACCAATTAAAGACAATTACTTACAATAATTACAGACACTCATAATAGTACTAAGTTTTTTTTCAAAAAATATATACTTAAAAAGGTGTGCTTGGTATTTCTTTCTTTAGTCGCAATTTATTATGTACCAGGTTTTGCTGAAAAATAATTTATTTTTCAAGTTCTATTTAAGGTGGTTAGTTAAACTAAATTTTTAAGGTCTTGATAATGAGGTACCTCTTTCAAAAACTATATTTAAGAAATAGGTATTCTCCAAAATTATTATGATATTATCATTAAATGCACCAATAAATTAAATAAAAAGGGAGCAAAATTTAAATGCATTAAAATAGCATTAAAGAAAAGAATCAAATTTTATATCATAAAGGAATTAAAAAGTGACTAAAATGAGTTAAAAGCATATTACGTTAAAAAATATGTTTAAGTATGTTATTCTTATAAATTAAGGGTAGCAGGACATGAGGGGTAATTATGGAATACTATATCCAAGACTCATTTTTTTGTGATACATATCTTTTCAAATTATTAATAGAGCTTAGAATTTTTTGTGAGCCCAATAATAATATTTTAATGATTCCATAGGTCAATAAAAAAATTCTAAAATCGAAAGTTCTATGCAAAACTTTGCAAAGAACAATTTTAGTCACTCAAAGCGAAGTTTTTAATAATTATTATTAAATTACTCAATTAAATATAAGAATTAAAGTGAACGATGAAGTATCGAAAAATGGTCAATAGTAAATTTTTCAGATATTAAAATTATAGGAAACGATAAATTATTATTTTGAATATATATAAGCTGAAAGTAATTAAAATTAAAGCAAACAATAAATTATTAAATCGAATATTATATTAGCGACATGTAATTAAAATTGAAACAAATAAATAAGAAATTAAAAATGATCTGGTATGCCAAAATGATCCAACTAAAACAATAGGTGACCCTTAGGTGACTAATAATTTTTGGCAAAAAGATTTTTTTTCTCTCTTAGTTCAATATGGATAAGAATTTTTGCATGCATTTGCATTTAAATACAATTTAAAGAAACCTATCACACAATAAGGCTCCAAATTATTTATGCTGCTGTAATGGGTACTTATGTTAACACGATGATCCTAAATTTTTTTCTCTCTAAGTAATGCAACAGTTTTAAGAAGTAAATATATATAAAAAAAATGAAAAAGGGAAAAAAAACTCTAAAATTACAAAGTTCTATAATTTTTTCAAAAAAAGTATATAATAATATTATTAAAAATTTTGGTTCTTTTGCGCTTGTTTTCTATCTGAGGAATAAAATATTTTGTGTACTTAAGGAATATTATTTTTAAAAATGGTACCTTAATGCAAATACATCTGAAAAATCGTATCTATATTCAACTCAAAGAGAAAGAAAAAAATGACCAAAAAAAGTACTTTTACAGTTTAAAAAAATGTTTGAAATATCCTTATTAAGCACACAAAAATTCAAAGCTTTACAAATAATTTTTAAAACATACATATGACGAATTGATAGTCTTATATCCAGTATTTCATTTTCCCTCTCATGTCCTGGTACCCTTGGTTATACCACAGTTACATATTATATGAACATTTAATAAAGTGGTATAACCTTTCTGGTTCAGTTAAAAATAGACAACAGATATATTTACTTAAAAGTAAATATTTTTATGAATAGAAATAATTTTTCATAAAATATATGTATAACACATTACAAAATTTAAACTATTGAAACTTATAAAATATCTTTTAAACGTAATTAAACTTTATGTACGCTACAAATCATATGACCTTGACATGTGTTTTCAAATAAATCCATCAAACAATTTAATTGATGTTTAAAAATGTCATTAATTATTCATCTAAGGCAAATTAATAAATATATATGTACAAGTTAATGAATGCATGACTAATCAAATCAGTTCAACCTCATCAAACCTGATCATAATAGAAAGAAATTACCAAAGAAAGGTAATATTTTCTCTTGAAAGCTAGCAAAATATGTTTAAAAGGAAAGTGTTCAAATAAATAAATTCAAAGAAAAATAAATTCTTAAGATCCAAAAAATCTGTAATCCACGTATGATCAAAAACATCAATTTAAATGAGGCTCCAACTACTCATACGTAAAAAGTAAAGGTAAAATGTATTTATTCTCTTTATTCTAATGAGATACTGCATATTTATGTTAACAAAAACAGTAACATTTTGATGATCTGATGTAAAAAAAATGTAATAGTAGAAATGGAAACATTATATACAATCTAGCTAATAAAGATATCTATGAAATGAATTATGCAGCTTTAAATCCGGTTGATCTCGTAACAGAGCTTGTGATAGAACAAAAAATGATTAATATAAAAAATAACTTCTCTGTTTATGACACATATGTTATATTTACTTCCCTCTTTATGTTAAGTTATCATTAAATCATTGGTATTGTTTATATCTTCAAAATATTGATAAGACCTTTCTAGAAATAGTCCACTGTTAAAATTATTTCCATTTAAACGCAAGAATTTACAATCCAACCTTTTAGGAACCATAACCTATGATCAATGCGCTCTCATTTTCTTTGTTAAAGCAAAGAGTCTTTCTGGTGTTATGGCGTTCACCCAATCTTGCTACTAGAAAACTCCAACTGTTAAGATGGGACATAAAATCGAATGTTAATTCACAGTCAACTTTCCTGAACTCTTAAAAAGGTTTGCAGCTTCTTCACGTGGAGTATGGAGCGAGCCGTAAATAAGAGACAACGACTTGGGTTCTTTCAGCTCTTTTAGAAGTACGGCTAAAATAAAATAATAATAGTTGTAATAAAAAGTACTTCGCCTGAAAAGCACTCCGAGGAATGAGAGGGCTGACAGTTAAAATGATGGGCGAAGGAGAACTGCTGCAGACGTAATTTATCGAGTTTTGGAAAAGAAGCTCGCAAGGATAATGGTGGATTAGAAATGAAACAGATAACAATAAATTCCCAATAATAATGGCCAGAAAACCGATTCTTCTGTGGGTTATTCGCTGAAATCTTTTCAGTTAAAGACATACGACGGGGGATTTGTTTCGCACTGAAAACGGGATTTATATAAAAGACTTTAACTAAACGCTCTTAGAACACTCACGAGTGCTCTTGCGAAGGGTCTTTGATTTTTTTTTATAATCTTTATTTTTTATTTTGAATTCATTGTATCTATTTAGTTTTAAAAGGCTGGAGGCAAGAAATAACTTTTGCTCTTGATTCGAAAACTGATTCGAGTTGTAGAGATGATAGAAGAGTCAATAAATTCCGGAATTCGATTTAACTTGATATATTCTTTCATGGATTCCTTTTTTCGAAAAATTTACTTTTATCAATAAGTGTCCAGTTTCATACGTATGGAAAAACATGGGACTAAATAATTATTTAGACATAACTAACTTAATTTTTTATCAAAATAATTAGAACCTCTTTTTCATATTAGTAGACCTGAAAATTATGGCTATAATTAAAGAAATTCAATTTAACTTGAGTTCTTCCTTTATGGAATCAATTTTCTATTTGATTGTATTAGTAAATGTCCAGTTTTATATTTATAAGAAAAAGCAACTGGCAACAAGAATAATTTTAGAGAATTTAATTAATTTTGTAATAAAAAATCATAACATTTAATTCCACTGAATTTTATGACGATAAATTCCAGAAATTGACTTGTTCACTTGAAATATTACTTTACGGAATCAATTTTTTTATTTGCTTTTATCAGTACGATTGCTTTCATCAGTCTAGTTTTAATGTTTATAAAAGGCGTGTGACGATACAGCTAATTTGAACAAATTACTTACTTAATTTTGCTCTAAAATAATCAGAAAGTCTATTTATGTATACGTAGTCTTCAAAATTAAAACGATCAGTTCAGGCGTTCTCTGAGCTCATTTGTGATATTTTTCATCTTCTTTCTATTCAAATTGCTGTTTCAGGCGCGAGTTTAGTTTTGCTGAGAACAATATGCACGTGACTATGCAGGTAATTTGGCATGAAGTCGGATTTAATTTTAACAATAATAATTAAAATAAACAGAATACTGTTATATATATATATATATATATATATATATATATATATAATTATCCAGATTCGCATCCACACAGCGTAAAACTCAACTTTTAATATATGTTTTCCATGTCAAAGACTGGAAATAAACTAAGGAAAAGCGGTAAAATATTTTTGTCAGAATAAAAACAGTTAAGAATTCAAAGTTTAAAAGCAAGGAGAAAAAGGGGTTGTAAATGATATTTGAAATTTAATCAGTTACAAGTAGGAAATATTTTAACATGATTGTGGGAAAAATTTAATGAAATACAATTATTGATTTTGTTTAATATTTCGAAATATTATGGAAGAAATGAACAAAGTCAAACGAAGACCTCTTTCAACAGGATTTGATCTGATGTGTAGCTCATAGGTTTAGATGCATGGATAGAAATATTTGTTCATTTAAAGATTTTCGCAAGCTCAGCTATAATATAACTATATTATAAATTATGTTACAAGTATTTTTTAATGTTTTCTTATTTTTTGCAATTCTTTTATTCTTATTCTCAGATATAATTTTAAAGAGAGAGATAAAAATATGTTAAATCACACATACCTGATTATCATAAATATTACGTTTAAAAATAACTTTACTAGAATATTTTCAGAAAAATAAAACATATTCTTGTAAACAATGTGCATATTTTCAAGTTCCTGATTTTTATTACATACTTCGGAAACCATCTTATCATACGATTGTTCATCATATTTTAAAAATCACTAAATGTATTCAAGTGATTAAAGTTCACGATAAAGCCTAATTTGAATTTTACTTTCCTCTTAATTCCATAAAATACGTGTCCTTCGTAATATCGAAACAATTTCAAATTTAGGACGGGGATTAGAATCAAGATTGTGACCACGCTTATATTTTTCGAAAACTTAACTCTTTGAAAAAAAATATCCCTTCCTCATTATGAAACAATCTACTTTATAAGAGGTTACTAAAAAAAAATAACAAAATTAAATTTACTCTTGAGACTCACTCCTATTTAAAAATAAAAAATAAAAATACAAACTTTTAGACTTAGAAAGATTATAAAGCAAATTTATGTATAAAAAATGTTTCAGTGAAAAAAAATCTAGAAAAGGCTCCCTAGTTTATTTTAAAACTACAATTTTAAGAGAGGGATTGAGACCGATATATAAAAATATATAAGTTTACATTTGAGTATCCCCCTTCCTTTTGAAAATTATTTTTATATTATTTAGAAGGAAGTTTATTATCACAGCTATAAGCAAAATTATGCCTGAAATTGATTCTACAAGAAATCTCGAAAGAGGAAATACTCTCTTCTATTTTATAAACTACCAAGTGTGAGAGATCCTTAAAATAAACATAAAAAATAAATTTAACTTAAAAATTTAAATTTTGCTATACAAGGCAAGTAAACAGATAAATAAATGGAATTTACCAATAAAAAATATTTCATTTGAGGAAGCATGAATCAATAAATATATATAATTAATATATGAAATAAGAAATACGACAGGGACTATGTACAAAAAATTATATATTGTAAAAACCTAGTTTATATAATTGAGAGTAAGAGAAAATCATACATTAAATTAAATGTAGCAAGTGTATTTTCTTCATCCAAAGGTTTTGGAGCGTGTGGTTCAGATTTTATGATAATATCCTATAGTGAATGAATAGTTATTTATCATAAAGAGCAAAATAATTATTTCATAATTGTTTTTACGAAACGTATACTATTTCGTAAACGTATACAAACACGTCTTTAGCAGGTTTTAGTTTTCTTTACTTTTCATAAAAAAAGGGAATAATTATTCAAAAAAAATCTTTGATTCTTACATCTCAGCGTTTGTAATTTCTAAGCACTGCGATCGATTTCGTCAAGCTTGCGTTTTTTGTTTGATGTGCTATTTATTCAAGTGAGATTTATTCAGAAATCATTTTAAAGGTATATAAAACGCCTTAAAATTTATTATTTATTACCTTATTTTAAATAATTCTGTAAATCTCCGTGTGCTTATTTCTTTTATAATTCAAAATTAGGATATAATAATTAGGAAAAAATTGAGTTAAAAGGTGTAATGTAAGCTAGACTTTTAGCATTGACCTAATTTAAGTAAATATTAAATTTTTGACAACTTTTCGCTATTTGATTTGTTTCAATTAATATAATGTAACAAATTTTTTATACTGACATACAAAAATTCTCAAGATAATTTTTTTTTAACATTTTGGCAAAATATTTCGTAAGTTAATAATTAGATTTTGAATAAAATCTTTTTTTTCCACATTTCTCACGGCCCTCTAATAATTACTATATCTATAACTGTTACAATTGCCGTTCACTGAATATACAGAATAAAATTTTAAAAATATTTTAATAATATGAATAACTCTTACCCGTTTATATAACGCATACACTACAGTTTACATTTGTTCCCTTAGCCTTAAATATAAAAATTCGAATTAAAAAAGGAGCCCTTACTTTAAATGAGTCTAAATCATCAATAGTACATTGCAGAACAGCTTCTCTGCCGACTGCAGCAGTCACATTGGGAATAGGTTCAGCAAATGAAGGTCGCTTTGGAGATTGTGCAGAAGTTGATGCTGAAGAAGAAATAAAATTTAGTTAACAAAAAGCAATCTCTGTTTATTTTTTAACTAATCATTTAAGTATTGATTAATGGAATATATAAGAAAATATTTAATTCTTTAATTATAACGCTTGTTAATCTAAAATGAAATGTGGACTAGTTTAAAACCCGCAATTTATAATTATTACTGTAATCATATAAAATATAATACTTGCAGTTCTTTTGAAAAACATATAACAAAAATTCCTCTGAAATATTTTGCTAAACATTACAAAATAAGAATGAGTGCTTTACAAATAATGTAAATTTATTAAGAATAAGTTTTTGAGTTTAATCAGTATAATTGTTAAAATATATCGTAAAACACTTATTGTATTGATAATAAGTATAATAGTTGTTTTTCTTACAGTTCTGATCAACATCCCCCTCTCCGCCAATAATTTAAGATTTCAATCCAAACACACATATATTCATGGATAATTATCTATTTTTTTATGCAAATAATATTACTTAAATTCTGTATTAATGCTAAAGAAATCGGAAGTTAAGGAGGAATGTATGTTATCTTTATTTGTGGTTGTGTTAGCCTAGTAGTCATAGTCGCGAACTCGAGACCAGAGTTGTTTCCGCCGAGTCGTGGGTTCGAGCCCGATGTTACTGATGACCCCCCCCCCTCCCCATGATTCGTTAAACCTGTAGAGGCTCAAAGGCCTCCCAATAGCGTGGTATGAAAGTTTGGGGAGAGAGATGCTAATTTAGGTGTTGTCCTCCTCTCTTGACTTAGGTTCACAAATACGAGATCTGTCTCTAATAGCCCTTGTGTTGCTTCTAAGTGCTACGTTAATAAAAAATTAATTAGTCTCTTATACGCATAGATAAGTGAATCAGTTTTCTAATGCTATATAGGTACGGTATATAAGTTTACGGACCTCGCGATAAAACGTCAACTATTGCTGCTAACTGTCGCCAACAACGTTTCAAATGTTTTCGCAGTTAATGCTAATATTGTGTACAAGGAATATACAAAGAAAAACGCGAAAGAACCTTAAATTAAAAATTTGTAAAACGATTAGTTATCCAATTGAAAGGAGAGTTTCGAATACAGAGAAAACTACAAGGTCAACATTGAAAAAGGAAAATTGGCTTGACGGAACACTACACATATAACATTCTGGTAATTAAAGAAGAAGAAGAAGGAAGGGAAAAAAAAAGATTATTGAGTGTGTTCCAATGTACTATTTTTTGAAGGACGAAAATAAACATCAACATATTGTTGCTCATGGAATGGAAACGCTTCACTACACTTAGGGGACTGTTTTCAAAAAATTCTCATTGTGAAAGTTTGTAAAACTATATCTCAGCAATAAAGTATTATAGCTTCAATTTTCTTGTAACTTTATCAAACTTTTGTTTATTTAATAAAGTTTACTAGCACTTTATTGTTATTATTATTACTATTATTATTATTACGCACGTTCTGTAAAGATTTAACCATGTCTTTCGATCTCTTGTACAGATTATAATAATCCTTCTCAATCATTAAAGTAAATTTGTGAACTCATTTAAATATACACAGCTGTCCATTAAAATTGCAACAACGTGAATGAAAGCAAATACAAGAAAAGGTATTTATTGTTCGTAAATAGTATGTCATGAAGATAAAATGAATAAATTTGCAAACAGTTTGGTGGTTTACTAGGGTGCGAAGTTTGTAGAAATAACTGCCACCCCTGGCAGTTAAAACGGCCCTTACTCGGTTAGGTATGGAATGGAACTGAGCTTGGATGACGGGCAACTCATTCCATTAAGCTTAAGTCTATACCACGCTTCATCAACATATTAAGTGGACAGGAGCGGCAGGCTAGTCTCTCAGCAACCTATGACCAAATGATTTGAATGGGTGACAGATCTGGAGGCCATGAGGGTCAGAGTAACGATCGTATACCCTGTGTCCGACACATGGAGAGTCATCAGTGGCATCGGGCTCGAAAACATTACCTTGTTGGAAGATGGCGTTTGGCAGGTTCGAAAGTAGATCAAAACCACTGGACGTAAGATGTCAGATATGTATCTATCTGCGTTCTAATTACCGTCGATCCGAACTAGAGGTATGCGTGTTGTATATCCAATGGCTACCCAAACCATTACACCAGGTGCAGAGTCCCTATGCCGATATCGAATGCAAGCAGGCAACGAACGGTCTCGTCGTAGCCTCCAGACACGTATACGGCCATCAGAATACTACACAGAGAACAGGGATCCGTCTGAAATCACGACATTGTACCACTTCTGTATCCATCTATGTCATTCGGCGCACAAGAGTTATTTTCTCTCTCTATGCTGCATTGCCAAGAAAAGCCGAAATAATGGTCACCGTGATGACAGTGCACGCTGCTGCAAACGTCATCGCACCAGTCGTGTGAATACTGGGTTTATAGTAAATATCCCCATTTTCTTATTAATGGTCCGTGACATGGTTGTACAGTTTTGCAGGGCTGACTTCCCAATATGTCTGTCCTCTCGAGCGTTAGTCATAAGAGAGAGTGGAGATCTTGCTTGTCTTTCATTTTAATCCTCAACAATCAATTTATTCCATATTCGCATGACAGTGGTTGGATTTCGACCAATGCGATGGGCGATATCAAGGAATGATAATCCTGACTCTCGAAAGGCCATGATCCTGACTCTATCGAATTCCGACATTTGCTGGTAAGCATTTCTTCTTATTCGAGGCATAACACGATAATATGAGCAAACTCCAAACTTACAAAGCATTTTCTGAATGAGAAATATACTACATAATTTTTCTTTCATGCGGTGCTTTAGATATCGTTTCTCCTTCCACCTTCATCTAAATGCCCTGAAATACTAATCATTTGCATATTAGAATACCTTTTTCTTTTAATGTGATTTTGATGTTCGACAGATCATTCATTTCTGGTGTTACAATAAGGTCATCAGTGTATAGTAATGCACGTAAAAAAATACTATACGAAAGGCTTAATTAAGGGCAGTCATGTGATAGATGTCCTCAATGTGGTAGATATTGCACTTGTAAATTCCTCACACAATATGAAACTTAATAATTGGGCAATTATTTCATAATTTCAAAGCAAAAGCAAATTTATTTATTTTTGCATTTTTTCTCATAAAATACGGATAATTTTAAATTAAGCGCATGTTTTACTTACGCACGTTAATATTATTGAGAAATTCGTATTTTTTTTAAAAAAAAGTTTCTGTAAAGTACAAGAGCAAGCAACAGAGTGATTCGCATAATGCCATAGGTTAGAAACGTGCGATTTCGATACGATCATGACGTTACCTGAATTAAGGTTATTGATATACATTAAATACAGAATACATATTTTTAAATACAAAGTTTAAAAATTTATATATTTTAATTTTTAATTAAAATAATAATAGAAATTTTCTTTGTGTTAGCATTTATTATTTATTCGGCATTATTTAATTTTTTTTTTTTTTGTTGTTGTTGAAAACTGGCAATCTCCCAATCCATTTTTATTTATTAATGTCTCATTCACATAACGCGTGCTATATATTTATAAAATACATATAAAAACTCTGTAATTATTACCTGTTTTCTTTGTTATAAAAATTTTGATGAAATTCTTAAAAATTACTCGAGAAAAATATTTTTTGAATGAAATTATTTAAACATTTTCTTTGGATAAATTTACCTTTTAATAGAGATGTTTTAAAATTGTTTAGAAGTTCACAGAAGTTGCATAAAAACACTATCGTGGTTATCACAATAAATATCATCTTTATATGCACTGAATGTACAATAGAAAATAAAGGCAGATATAAGAACCACATTAAAAGAAAAATAATCACTCTTTAATATGAATAAATGCTTTAAAATTACATACATTTATGGGGGGGGGATTTCACTCTATGAAACCCAAAGCAATTATCGAACCACCAAAGAGCTATCTTTTACAATCACACAAAGTATCTAAAACTCCTTAATTAAAACACCAAATTACTCAGTTAATTGCGAAAACAAATTAATTATTGTCAGATTAACTAACTATTTCCACAAAAATTTTCCTCTCAGGGATCAGGAACCACCAACGTATCGCTTTAACCACCCTGCAAGAAACTCTTTTAATTAATTTAAACTCAAAAGTTCCGCAAAACACAAAGAGATTCGACAATAGGTCCGGTCTACCCTGAAATAACAAGAGACGCGGCTGTTAGGAGGAACGGTTTCGTCGGAAATCAGCGACCCGAGAGGCAGATTCTGCAATCACAATAGTCTGGCGAAGAGGATTAGATCGCCAAAATGAACAAGTTACAAAGATAAACTTCAGTAGGGATTTGCATGAATGCTGCGAAAACAACCTCCAGCATCACTCGCCAAGTGATGGAATTATAAGGGGAAAGGATTTAACAGCGATTCAGTGCCAAAGTGGCATGCATAGAAAGTTTCAAAAGGCTCAAAAATTGAATTGGATGCAAAGCCGTATTAGTCACAAGGCTGACTATGTTATGTCCACAGGGCCTTGAGAAGATTATAAGGCTATCAGTTCATTTTGTCAAATCGATTTATTCTATATATTGATTATAGAACATTGAAAAGTGTCAGAAATACACAAGACCATCAATTTCGCCACGGACTGATGCGATTTTAACTACAAGGACCTTAAAAATATTTGAAGGCAGTGGTAGCCTTGTTGGAGTGGAAATTGAAGAGAGCCGTTTTGAGATCGGGCCTCGATCTTTCAAAAATATTTCATGTAGCAAATTCTCAAAAAATGTAAAAAAAAAAAAAAAAAAACAAGTTTAAATAGCAACAACGAATGAGGGTTAGAACATAATTCTCGGAAGAATAAAAGAATGTAAAACAGAAGTTTATTGGAAACTGCAAACGTAAGCGATTTTAAAAAAGTGTGACATATTTCAAAGATTAAAATGATCCCGTATTCATTTCACCTGAGGCGAGAGATAATATTCGCTCACCATCAATGATGAAAAGAAATGGAACCTTTATAATTCCGATGGTTGGGTCAATTATTGGCACTACCTGTGAAAAGAATCGCGTCGTTTTTTTCAGTGGGGTAGTCATGGTTTGGGATTCATTCCTCTTCAATGGGTAGCTATCCTTACAGTTCCTTAGTGATCGCTAACATCAGATGACTACGTATGCACATTAGAGAGCAGTTTCCTACCATTTGCCGAAATTAGTTGATCAACAAAGGAAATTTCAGCAGGACAATGTCTTCATCCATGTGTCTAACGCAATAAAATAGTGGCTTTGGTAACAAAGCATCTTTAAGTTGGATTGGCCAGTCAGTAGTCCAGATCTGTATGCCATAGAAAACTTCTGGAAAATAATAATTGTCCGTCAGGTGTGTCCTAAATTTAGTTAGCTTTCTAATGTTAAGGAAATGAAGTTTTACAGAAAAAAAGCACGGAATAATATTGATCGAGACAACATGCAAAAATTAATTCTTTCAATGGAGCACCACATTTTTGAGGTTATAAGAAGAAACGGAAAGGCTACTTCTTACTCACTATGAATATATGTCTGTTGTGAACTATTATTTCTTACTGTTAGAAAGAAATAATATATGTGCTTTGGTTTTGTAAAAATACCTCTAATTTTTAAATTGATTTGCATCTTTTTAAAATATTTTCTAAGCTTTTGACATGCAATGTTCTACAAAACAACTTAAAAATCTAAAGAACATTAAAGGATTTATTTTTGGCAATTAGTACAATTTACTCGAGCTGCATTATTCTTTTTCTAAGCAATTCACTTCTTTTTCAATCCAACATTTGTCAGCACTTTACTTTCCAATTAAGTTTTTAAATGGAAATTAAATTCGTTCTGTCAAGACGCTTTTAAAAGGAAATAAAGGTTTAATTTTAAGCCAGAAAAAAATTTTCAAATAGCAAGAGTCGAGCTAATTTTCTACTCATATGTTTAATGTATCCAAAGAGAAACATTTTTGCGTCCGATTGTAGCAATTTAATTGTTTGTAAAAAATCTTCAGAATTAGATGGATAAGAATAATTATTTGAATTTGCATTAGATTAAATTCCGAGATTAAAATTTGAAGTAAAAATATTAGCAGAAAAACAAACATCACAATTGAAATTTGAAAGTCATATTTAAAAAGAAATAGAGACTTAACAACGTCCTTTAATATTTGAAATAGAACTACTTTTTTTTTACATTTGAGAAACAATTATATTCTCTTTGTATTTGAAATACATATTCTACACTTAAAGCTGTTTTAAGTTTTAATTATACAAAGTAAACACAGAGAATTTATTATTCTTAAGAACAGTGAAAATTCAAATTTTGAGTTTATTTTACGTACATTAAACAAAAACAAAATACTTTTTATATTAGAATAAGATTCATTACTTTTTTGAATTACACTTGTAAATAAGAATGATATAATCTTCGGAAAAGAAAGAAAATGCCGTTTTCCTCGTTATGCTTTATTTAAAATTTTCAGTTTATTTAAAAATAATAAATGAATTATATCTAAAATATAAAGTATTATAAATTCAAACTATTTACTTTCAAGATAACCTTTCTAAATACATTGTGAAAATAATTGTTAGACGTTTTACTGCAAATGCTTAAATCAACGAACTGTAAACTAACAAAGAACAAAATGTCTGAAAATAAAGCTAATCAGTTTTGTATTGAGCTGGCACTTACATCGAAAATATGTTAGTAAAGGATTATTTGAATAATACTTTCTGAAAACAACCCAAAGAGCTCATAAGATATCTGTACATTCGCTTGATACTTGCAAAAATAATTCTAATCCTATGTATTCACAGAGTTTATCTATATATTTTTTCTATATTATTTCTTACCTCATGAAATCTGCGATAGCGTTAAAAGATTAAATCGGAAAAAAAATCAGATTTTTTCTTCATTGATTTCGATTATTGATCGTTTTCTCTTCGAATCATTATTTGCAGGTAGAAATAAATTTCAGATTTTTTTTCCTCCTAGACCAAGTGTATTTTTCTTTATTAATGCAGAAAATCTCCTACTAAAGACATAAGAAAATATTACAAGCGAAGATGATTTTTTCTTTTCCTTTGCATTGAAGTTGGTTGTTCTTTTCAACACGAAAAAATCTTTAACTTTCTCGATATGTTTAGAATTAACTAGCATATTAATTAATACTTTTATTGTCACTCATTCACTATATAATACACGGAATATATGATGTCTGACGATCAGTTTTCAAGTGTAAAGACATATATTGAAAAACTATGTTATATAATTCAATTTCTCAAGATGTACACCTTCTAGCTTGAATAATAATACAATTAAGAGCTTCAATAAATTAAAATTATTACTTACATAAATATCAAATGTTCAATGTTTTCCAGAAAAGATTAAATAGATGTTTGCAATATCATTGTGCTGTAATAGAGTCAGAAAAGGGTTTGAGGAACTGTATTTTAAATATACAAATAAGATCCCAACTTATAAATAATAAACTACAACATTTTGTTATGTAAGTTATTATACTATTCATTGAATAATATTTTGTGTTCATTCAGCAATAATTCTTGATTTTGAATCTTTTATTTATATGTATAATCAATAACTATAATCAAACCCAAGGGAAACCCTCTTTTATTTATATGGACAAACATAATAACTAATATTATGCAAAGCAATTTTAATTAGAAATCCAACTTATATTTAAAGGTGTTTTAAAAGTATTTATAATAATTTTATCATATATAAATAAATCATAATCCTTTTATTAAATAAATTACTTAACGAAATTAACTATATTAATCCCAATTGTCATAAGATTACGTCTTATGTTATATTCCAAATAAAATTAAGTTTGTTTGAAAGAATATTTGTTACAGGTAATAAATTTTGTATAATCGGATTCGTATAAGATAATTTTAAATTTAAGCAGATAAATTGTTCTTAAGCCCTTGAAATACGAAGATTAAGATATATCACAGCAGTTTAATTGAACTACTTCAAAATTTTAAGTTGGAAGAAACCAGTTTATATGCAAATAAGTTACACTTCAGAATTTGGAAAACACCAAAATAAATGTTCTTTGAAACATTTTACAACATTTTAGGCTTATATTCAACGTTTCCATAAAATCTTGTACCATTCTTAGTGTGTAATGCATATTCTTGCAAATTGTATATTTCTTACACTATTAAAAATAATGTTTTCAATTATTAAGTTTCTTAAAGTTGACGTTATGCATTATGGTATCCAAAGATTTGAAAAATTAACGAAGCGTGTCAAAATAGGTTATAGCTACACTTGTCTTTTGTTTGTTATATTTGTTAGTATTTTTGTAACATTTATTATAAATAATAATTTATTCTAAGACCAGATAAATAATTTTAAGAAAGGATTTCAGGTAGACATTTATGAGAAATAAAGAAAATATCATTTATGCTCAAATGCTTTTCTTCAATGTCTGAAGTTAATAATGAATCAAGTGAAATCCGTTAATAGCGCTAAATCACATCTGCAAGCTTCTTACTGATATTTTCTACCATTTTCTCATGCTGCTAAACTTAATTTTTAAACTGAGGTTAATCTGTATTAATAATCACGCGTGTATCAATTGATGCGTAAGGCAACTGCATTTCAAATACACTAAATAAGATTTAAAACGAAAAGTTATTTTGTTTGAATAAAATGAACAACGAAAGGAGAATATGTTTGTCAGATAAAAAATATTCTCAGATTTACGCTACAATATATAAATTAAAATTTATAACAACAGATCAACCATTACCATACTTAATATCAACGTTCTATGTTAGAACCTTTTTATTTTATTTATTTGCGGAAACCGTATACGAATTCGTAAAATAATAAATATATTTGAAAAAGGAATGCAAACTTCGTAAAAGAAAAGATATCTCGTTAAAAATCACTCAAAAATATTAGTTAACGATGCCTTAAAGAGAATTAAACGCTTCCGTTGTCAATTACTACTAAACGACGCAAATTGCAACTGTTCTTTTACAAAAGCAAGTGAATTTATTTTCACACATTCTGCGAATTTAACTCCATTTATCGAATGCAGTGTAATGACTGTACTTAAGTAATTAAAATTAATGTTTCTTTTTTTATTGCTATTGCTTTCTTTCGTAATCATCATTCTGTGCTTAGGCAAGTGATTTTTCTTCTTAATTTGTCGATTATAAAGGTGCTATTTAAAGTGATGATGAAGCTTTGCCTTTTTTTACTTTTCTTTTTCAAAAGCTAAGTAATGTTAAATTTAATCAGATAAGATGAGGCTTTTTATCCTGAGTTTTTTGTAACTTTTTTTTAAAGTCCCACGTGACCTTTTTAGGAACATAAGGATTTTTGTGTGGTTCATCTTTGATTCATTTATTCCCTTTTTCCCCCCTTTTTGTTTATTAGTCTGACTCTAGGATGTTGTGAAGGAGCATTTAATTCTAGCGGTCGTGATGAATTCTTAAATTTTGGTTTCAGATGTTCATGCGCATCATGACAATTGTACATCTAAAGAGATAGTTCTAGATCTATATGTTTGTATGCAAACCCTTAAAGCTAATTAGAGCACAAATATGTATACCTAATAAATTTATAGAAAATAAAAATGAAAATTGTAGTTAAACAATTAAATGTAAAACTTTGTTCTAGAGATTTCTGATTATAAATTCCAATTTTCAAATGAACATACTTAAATATTCGTGATGAGAATTAATATCTTATATTTGGGATATTGAAGCAAAATATGCTGTGTCTTTAAAATTATGTTAGCTATTTACAACAAAGGTACACCGGGTAAAATGTTGATGTTTATCATCTTATCTTGAATAAGTAAACTTTTGATGAATAAGAAAACAGCTTCGCTATGGTATTCTTTCTTTCATGGGCTATTAAAATATTTTTTTAAAAATATATGTATTTAGTCTCAACCTGAAATATTAGTTTTTTTTTAAATATTTAAAATTCTAAACAAATTTCGTATTGGAAATAAATTGTCATTTTAGCCGTTTAGTATTAGGTACTTTCTACCAATAGAGCAATTAACCCTGCAAGCTCATGCTAGATCTTTCAAGATTATTTCGAAAATAATAAGAATTTGTGAAAAACCCCAATTATTAAATTAATATACTGCTAAATACTTGGTCTTTATAATCAATATTTAACGAGGAACCAGACATATTTCTATATTGAGAACGATTTTGTATTAAATATATTCTTCGTACATTTAGGTTAAAAACGTCTCTTTTATAATTCACTATTTTTGTACATTAAAATAGAAATAAGAAAAGGTATCTCACAGAGTTGACTTGAAAAAAAATCATAAAAATGGGGGGGTCATTGTTCCAGAATATCAATTGACATCGGTAATTTTCAAAGTTTGCAGCAAGGGGTTCTTACCACTTCTCATTTCATGGACCTTCACTCAGACAATTTTTTTCCTTGTATGTGGAGGAAAAAAATCTTCTTATATATGAGAAAATTTTATTTGTATTTGAAGTTTGCATCTGAAGAATGTAAAAATGAAGTTACATATTAATAAACAATCAATCGTTACCTTAGTCAATTGCGGTTTCATGGCATGACAGATAATACCAGTAAATGTAGAATAACAAGATAGTTATATCATATATTAATGCACACTTTCCTTACAATAATAATAAAATTTAAATAAAACAAGATTATCCGTGTACATTACCGAAATTATATTCTCCGATACCTTTTTGAAAAGCTGACTGTACCATATAAAGTAACCACAGAAGTACGTATCAATAGAAATGTGTGTACCCGAAAATTAAATGATATATATTAATAAACATTCAATCAATCGTTGTCTTCGTTCATTGCAGATTCATTTCATGATAAATAATTCCAGTAAATAAATGCAAAGTGATACAAAATAATTATATCCCACATATCCATCCATAATTCACTAACAATAATAATTAATTAATTAAACTATTTGTATGTCGTGTACAGTCCCTGAAATTCGCTCCTCGATACCTTTTTAAAGAATTTGCTATATCATACAACATATCCACAGAAGGACGTTGAGATAAAACTAAATCAAACTTTCCCAGTATTCTTCCAAGAGATTCAAATAAAAGTCTTTTCAATTTTCACGTGATTGGGTAGATCTAAAAAACTGTCCGCACTGCTGACAGCGGTTCCTTCTTGAAGTAAAGAAGAGGAGCACCGCCCGAAACCATCGAATTTATAGAAATCGGATTCCGGAAGTCATCATTTTTTTTATTTTTTTTTTTTTTTTTTTTTTTTTTCTTCTCTCTTAGTCGACTGTCTTTCAAAGTGCCCATTGGAAAGCAATTTGAAGACTTGTTGTAGAATACTAGAAATAAAGATGGAGTCGGGTGGCGTGTTCTTAGCACCCACTGGTGTAAATCTGGTGTCAAGAAAGTGTTAAATGGTGGAAAATAAAAGATCTGATTGTAAAGAAACACTAGAGACTCGAAGAACTTTGGCAAAAGTATTGACTGTCGATCAATGCTTTTATCTTTAGATGTTTGATTTAAAAGAAAGAATGGTTTTAAAATGTATTTGTCTCTGAAAACAAAAGTGTTGACATTGATTCTTGGCATTTTATTCTTAAATATTGATATTTGAAGTAATGATTTTTATAACATTTTCAGATTAATCATTTATTGTAATTTATGAAGGAATATGTTTGATCCAATATTATAAATCGTGTGGGTAAAAGAAAATGACATATGAGGATAAATAGAGAAACATCTGTAATTATTAATTATCTAAAATATTTATTAAAATATTTTATTTATAAGAATTGATTACTCATCTATTCTTTAGACATTGGTATTCATAAATGAAGCTCTGATATTCATATCATCGGTTTTTGACTATGGCATATTATTAAGATTAAAAGAAAATAAACTGTCAAATAAAATCGGCACCTTCCAGTATTACTTGATAAACTGTATTCAAATTCTATAATATTCTTTATTTTGCTGCTTTGTCTTCAGCTTAATGATCTAAGTTTCATTTCCAGAAATGTTCATTTGTATGAAAGATTCAGGTATTTTATATAAAATTATTTACAAAAATGGTTACAAAATTTGGTTTATATAAATACTATATTCTCCTGTCTGGATTTCCATCATTCTAATAAATAAAAGAATCTCAAATAATAAAGGGTTTCTTGAAATTCATGTTAATATATTATGTAATATTTTTGAAATGATACATATTATATAAGCACCATAGACATAAATTCAGCTTCAATTTAACCGAAAATATCATTCTAAGCAATAATTAGAATAGAATATAAATAAAGTAAACGTATCCAAAAAATGTCCAGGCAGGTTGCAATAACTTCATTTACACAATATGGTTAATGTGTAGAAAAGAACGTTACTGTTAATAACTTTACAGGAAATTATTCTCAAACTGAGTTTTTATTGAGTTCTGAAATATTATATATCTATGGAGAATATGCGAATGAATAAAACACAGAATAATGTGATAAAATCACATTCAAAATTACGCCTACTTGACTGGCTAAATAGGTAACTTTAATACAATAAAAATATCGTATTTTGTGTTACAAATAAATCGATAAATGCTACATTAAGAATATAACTGCGACCAATGATAGCTAGAATCGGCTATTAGGACTGGTTGATCATGACATTGAAAGACCTAGAAATGCGATATTCATAAGAATCTTGAAATATGGGTTATTTTAGTGGAGTTCCTTATTATATGATTATCTGTATATGGATTTAAATTTGAAGAAAATTGGCCACTTTTATCTGCAACGCTTCATTCTGTATAATCTTATTAGTAATGGAATAAATGAATTTATTATTTGAAAATACGATACATGTTCAAATATCTGATAGTCTGTTTCTTGAACTTTTATTTTCATATCTGAAGTTTAAGCATTCATATTATTAACTATACATTTTGAAATATTTTAACCTAGTGAAATTATAAATTTAATAAGGGTTTTTATCCCTTAGTAAGTGTTTTGCTTTGTAAATCTTTATTGAATCGTCTACATTGATTAGTGAAATTAAATTTTATTTTAATTTTCTTATGAAAACTTAGAGACTGATAGATCCTAGTTTAAACTTTCATGTTTAACACATGATACAAACATCTTGTCTGATACAGTTAACGACAAAATTTTAAATGCTTTATCCGAAATTTACTTAGGTTTATAAATTTTATAATTATAAAGTGTTTAAAATTAATCACTTTGTCAGGAACATTATGAAAACATTACGGACCATGAAATTGGTCTGCAGTACTAACCATGCTCCGAATCAATAATAATTTTGTGCTCCGCCGATGATTTATATATCTGTTTAAACTGATTTTGTTATTCACATATAAAAATATTAATAAATAAAATTTTGAAATAAGATTAAAAATTAAATTTCCTAAATTATGAAGAAACCCAGCAAAATATAAATATAAATTTCTGCTCAAGTGACGGTAATTTCCTGAAGATGAATTCCAGTTAAGGAAAACGAAGCAAGGTTTACTTGAGAAACTGAGTCTATACTCTGAGTCTGTTATTGCTTCGTTATTCACTCAAGGACTCTTCATTATGTGTTTTTTTTGACTTCTACAGCATAAGTTTTGTGGTTTGAAGCTGAGAATAGTTATCACAAGACATCTACTTATATTGAACAAAAGAAACGATCTGAAGACATCCAAGAATATTGAATACCTGAGTATACTTTCACAATGGCGAAATTTAAAAATTAGTAAAATTAATAAAATGTTTAATCAATAAAGCTATCATTTTCACGTACAATATCATATTTGCATAAAGTTAAAGTTATTAAAAATTGTTATTTTACCAGGGTCAACAGAAACTAGAAACGAAAACTGAAAATTTGTTCGAATTATGCATACAATCAAAGATGAAATCAAAGAAAAACCAATTTGAGATGGGACACGAATTGAAATGATTGTGAAAAACTACCCCAGGACGTAAATCAAAATTGAGCGTATATATGTAAGGAGATTCGAGACTGTCGATTTAAGGACATCATGTTAAAAGACTCAAAGACAAAACATACTCGATATCATAAATCTCAAAAGAAGTAAAATTTCATAATAATTGCACTTCGAATTGCATTCTTGAAAATTAGAAATGATGTTTAGATTTATTAAACAGCCATCACATTTACAAGCTAAAGTTATTCATGCGCAAGTTGATATGTAAAGAAATGAAACTTTTTCGGATGAAGAATATAGGCTGACCATTGAAAGCCAAAAGATGTTATGTCCGATAAAAGCAAATTATTTTAGTGAACAGCCTCTCGGAAAGGAGAGTCGTCGACAGATGACATTTCTGCTGTAAATTGAACGTTATATCAATAAGCAAACTGTTTATACATTGGATATTTGATGAAAAACAGGATATCTCAGTAATACATCTCAACTCCAGTAATAGTTATTTCAGTGTGAACTATCTGCCATAAGTTTTGAGAAAATAACTTTAAATTTAAAAGAAAATCTGAGAGGAAACTGTTTATGTGACTGAAAGCATTTTGGTGCGTCACATGAGTTGTAAGTGCTTTTGGATCGATATATTGATCAAGCATTTTCATGATAAATCTTCAAAAAAGTTCATCAGTACAGCATCATAAACTGATAAGAGTAGAAAACAGCTAAGATGTACATCGTTAAACATAAATATAGAATACAAAATTGGCAAAGAATGTTATAAACAAAATATCTAATTAATTATAAGACTGAAAATACATACTTTTAAAACATAATGTACAATAAAGCTTTATTCTATTTCGTAATGATATTTTTAAAAGCTATTTTGAGTATATGTTGATCTTGTAACATTCCATTCTCTGTCATCAGAGTGGCCCATGAATTATTTTCTAAGGCCAGGTTTGTATTAAACATGACAAAGCCATAAAAATTTAAATTACACTCAATAACAAAAAGAATGAAAGACGACACACCAAAAAGGAGTTGTCTGATGGAAACAAAATTGGTGGATTCAAAATGTACATAATAGAAATGATTAAAATTTCAGAAAACTGAAGGATTTATTTCAGAGACTCACGACGCGGCATAGAGGACAAAAGCCTGATGGTCTTCTACTTTTCTGCAAAATTTGTTCACTTATCAAGCTAGGTCATCAACATTCCCCGGTAGATGCAGTTAAGCCTTCCCAAAATATCCTAGACATGCTCAGTTGTGAGTGATTCATGTATTGGCGTTTGACAAGCTGTAAAACATTATAGCAACAGTTGTATATGGCCTGGTATTATCTTGCTGAAAATAAGGCCAAAAGGAACGGTAGCAAACAGGTCTCAGAATGTGACGTACCGTTGAGCTGTAAGTCCGGATATCAAGGGAAATGGTACTCCCAGACCATACCCTGTCTGGGGCCTGCGTGGTTTGCAATAGTGAAAGCAGGATCGATGCTGTCCTGGGAGTCTCCAGACATGTTCGATGATCAGAGAGTTGAAACGGGATCTGTCAGCTAAAACTGTACGTCCCCAATCAGCATCACCCAACCTGATCGAGCTAAGCACCACCGTAATCTGGCTCGACAGTGCAGGCATGAGTGGCGGCAGGTGGCATAGCGGTCTGTACGAGCATTTGCAAGCATCTTCTAATCGCCGTTCGACCTACATGATGAGCGATTCGCGATTTGCCAACCTGCTCTTTTCAACCAGATACGACTCCTTCGCCACGACAGTTGCCTGTAATGAGCTCAAACCATGAGGCATTTTTCAGTCGCTGGTTGGCATCCAAAATCGCAATGCAACAGAAAACGGCCCATCAGATTGAGAACCGCTTTCTTATATACACCAGCTGAGTGTTGTTCGATGCACTGTAAGACATTGCATTGTCGGATGCATTGACCAAATTTTAATAATTGGTAATAAAACTGGTCCAAATGTCTATGACACAAATTATCAGAGCCCGAGCAACCTTTCTAATTGTTATATATAGAGAGACATATATATATAAAGATATATATAAGAGTATATATAGTATATATGAGAGCAGCAGGAGAGTATATATAGCATATATATATATATACTTTAATCAATAACCCCGAGACCAAATTCCAGAGATGGCGCTCGTAGTAACCAGTAACCAGATCTTCAGAGTACCAACCTTCTGAAACGTGTTAAAATTTTAAGTCGATCGACCAGAAACAGCGAGTTATCGAGGTTGAGTAAAGTCGTTTTGTAGTTTGTTTCAAAATGAAACCGAGTTTCGGAATTTGATAAACATTGTTTTTAATGGTAAAACACCGTGCAAAGGAACAATGGATTGAAAATGTTACCAGGACTCTTGTCCATCAAAAGCAACGATTTGTCGGTATTCGAGTTTAAACGTGGTCGTACCGACACAAATGACGCGAACTGCCTGGTAGACCTGTGGCTGCCACACCGTGGAAAATGTGAGTGATTAAAAATTATAATGAAAACTGCAGCGAAGCTCCATGAGATTGCTGAGATGACACAGATATCATATGGAAGGTATTTTATCATCCTTCAAGAAAAATTGAGCATGAAAAGGTTTCCAAGGGTGCCATGATTGTTGATGAACAAAACAGCAACGAGTCGATGATTCAGGAAAGCTGTTTATTCTGGCTTACTCGCAACAAAAAGAGTTCTTGCGAAAAATATTTTGAAAAGAACGATTGTATCACCCTAAAACGTGATTAATAAAAGGTGTTATGTTGATGAATAAAAATTTGCAAAAATAAGACAATGTTAGTCTCGTTGGAGAGTTATTGATTGATGTGTTATATATTATAGTTTTGAAATTGGTAAAATGTAAGAGTATTAATTAAATGATGAAATACAGTACCAAAATATAAGTTGATTCAATGATGCTTAGTTATAAACTGACAATCAACTATAGCTAGTATTGAGATATTTGGAAAAATGAAAAGCACTTGTTTAAATTACTATTTTTCTAAATTGAAAGAATTTGAAAGAACAAAGTAACCTTATTATAAGTATTTCCAAAACACGTGTACAAGAAATAAAATTGCTGTTAAAGACATTGTTTCAACTATGAGATATGGACTATTTATTTTAATAATTATCTAGAGAAACATCGTTTTCAATGTACTTTAAGTGTAGATCGAGAGTTTTGTTGGTTTTATAGGTAATTAGATAAGAGGGTTTCCAGAACATTTTAGTTCTTTGACAACAATATTTCTTCATCTCTTTCATTATGGGAAAATTTTAGAGTTGAAAAATACAATAAATTTAAAATATACAAAAGAAAATGCCTCTGTAATATTTATATTAATATTTTAACAGCCACAAATTTATAAATATTCTATAAACGATTAAGGAATAAAAGGTAAGACATTTCTTTTAGTTACACCCCACTTTTAATTAAAGTTTGAAGAGACAAGTTATTAAATGACCTGGACTTTAATATTTTAGTTGAGAACTTTCATAAAAATTTTTGATTTTTCATTATGATGAACTATATCCTTGACATAAAAATATGATGGATGTATTTTGTGTTATCGTGTACCTTGATTTTTCATTACAAATTAGTTTATATAGTAGCAAAATAACATAATTTTACAGATTGTGATTTTCCCATACTTCCGTAGACAAATTGAAATTAGAAATTATTTCCATTGAGAGACTGTCACAGAACGTGGGAATTTTATTTTATGAAGAAGTTATTTAAATTAATCAAAAACATATAAGTTATGTTTTCTATATTTTAGAGGATATATTATTCATACCATTAACTAAATTTCCGATTCAAAATTAAATTGAATTTATAATAAATTGTACCAATTTTTAAACATTCAACAGTATCTAAAATGAAAATTTCTGCTATCATTTAATATATGAGAATATTTAATTTTTAAAACTAAAACGCACTAAATAAAAATCGTAAAAGATACTTTTACATAGCTTAAAATTTTAAGAACTGATATTAGTACATATAAAGTACCGAATACTGCTTATGCAAGTAATTATAATCTATGCAATAATTGTGGAAAATGTTGAACTAATTATGTTATTTATTATCTGAGTAAATTATTTTTCATAGTTAAAATGACAAAGGATATCAGTTAATTAACCGAGTTTTGCTCGGCCCCAAATGAGATAAAATGTTTTGTATAACTTATCATAGCTTTCTTTCCAAAATTAATTAATCTTTGTAACTGTACATAAATACTTTGTAGGAGAAAATAATTATTATTTAAACAAAGATACTAGAGAATTTCAAAATGCTTATGAGACTAATTCAATTTTTAGATATCGCTCAATTTTTGAACAAATTGTTGACTTAATTCTTCCAGTCCATAACAGTAATTAGATATTGTAGGTAAAATAGTTTAAACATCTAATTGAATGATTTATTTAAGAATTATAAAAGAGATTAAATTGTAATTAGCTTAAAATAATTAGGCTTATTACGACCCTAATACAGAAAATTTACAAAACCTTTATTATAAAATCTTTTAACTGTTACTATCATTAACAGCACAAAATTATTCAATAACTTAATTTTCAAACATATATTTGTGTGGGTGGGTGTGGGATGTTTGGGTGTTAAAACTTCATACATTTGAATGATTTTATTCCTACATTCACTTTTCTCAAAATGATTTTTCTCGTTTCATCACAGTCCGTTAATAAACTTTATTTAGAACCAAAAATTTAAAATATTCTTGATCTTTTCATAAAAACGAGACATGATTTGTTTGTTTAGATGATATTTGAGAGTAAAGTAATTGTTATTTTTCGAAGAAACAAGTGACAAGATAATTTTTCTATTCAATGATTTTAATCAAAACCACACGGTTTATTTATGTTCTATGTTAAAATATTAGTACAGAAATAATAAATGATTTTTAATTTAAATTAGCTTTAAGTGGAGATACAATATGTAGTATATTAAATATGCAATAAATCATGTGAAGGAATAATATCGAATAAATTTATTTTCCTAAATATTATGAATATTTTACAACTCACTTGAGTATGAAATAAATGTATTTTAAAATATTTTACACATTGATTCATGAATTAACAAAATTGGGTGATTTAGAATAAATCTATTTATTCGTCGTATAATTAATAATAATATAACTGCCTGCTAAGAAACTTGGTTGTTGGGAGGAAAGCAGTGTATATCGTGTATCTCTTAAGATCTTAATTAACGCAGGTTGATACTAGAAATGTATGTAAAATTGGCAATATTGTATACTGATTTTCATATCAAGATGTTCTGCATGCAGAAAGAATGTTAAATAGTTCTCCGAGAGTTACACCTAATATTTACAATCGTAGCATAATTTTAAAATGTCAGAATAACAGCAAGTGACACTATCAATCATAGTAAGTTTCTTCTTTCTTCAAACAATAATTTGACTACTTGAATGTATTTTTAGAATCATATACATAATTATTATTTATAGAATTTAAGATTTTTAGAATGCATCTTATTGAAAATTACTTTCTTTACTACAAATATCCAAATGGGTACCTTTGGGACTGAATGTCTATGTTGCCATATATTTGCCATTTAAAATGAATGTTATATGAAGAAAAATATTTATGAAGACATTCATAAAAGCAATCCCCATTTGAAAATTTAAATAAATGTCAAATTTACGTATCAGGACACGTGTACATATTTAAGAGTCGAGCAGTTCATGAGCGGTTTAATTTAAGTGGAAAGACTACTCATGAACCGCTTATAAAATGCTGATGCTGATTAGTCTCCTGTTGCTTTCGAAGAGTAAAGGCGATTTATCGTTTATAGATAAGGATAGCATTGTTTTAACGAAAAGGTCGGCTCCAGGAGGCTCGGTGTGCAAGAATATGAATTATGATGCAAAATTTAAAATTTACTTACTTTCAAAAAGGAAATGTTTTGTGAAATTATCGTATATACATTTTTCTAATATTGCATTCATTAAAATTTCAAATACATGGCAATTTTATGGCAGTCATCCTGAGATAACCAATTGATACCACTGTAATTAAGATATTAATAATTCTTGAAAAATTCCTGGTTTTCCTCTTTAATGATGATATTAAATAAAAAGTACTAAAATCACTGAGAAATACTTTGCAGATTTTACTTGGACCGATAGAAGATGGGCATGCCAAAGTATTTAATTATAAGAAGACAAATATTTGATTTCAATGTGTCTCAAAATGCCTGTTTTGTTGAAATATAAATGTATCGAAAGCATATGTATCGAAATCCAAAATTTTTCAACAAACTGTTAAACTGTTACATAATCAATTTTATTCCATTTCGGTTTAGGACGAAAGCCTTAGGTGTGCTCAAATATAATTTTCTGCCTTTGACAAATCAGAAACCAGGTCGAAATCCATTCTTCAAGCATTTCTTCCCCGTTATTAGAAATGAATGATTTTTCTCCAAAAATATGTTTAAGTGGTATAAGAAGAAACATGTTGGCTTTCCATAGATATGCTTGTAATGCATAGCGTTTGAATGTTTCAAATCACAGGCTTGTCAGGAAGAAAATCACAATACAGCGGAAAGATATGCACTTTAAGGAAAAGAAATGCTCATGGAAGAAACATAAAAATGAGAGACCTTGAAAATATATTTTTGATATCGTAAATATTTTCTCAAGAAATATGTTTTACACCTAAAATATTTATTAAGAAAATGAGATAAATAAATTGAAATTTACAACTAATAGTGTTACTTTAATTTCCAAAAATATATGTATTATAAATTATTTTGTATAGAAGAAATATAAAAAGTTAAAAGCGAAATCTTAAGCGTAATAAAATAGAAAAACTCGACTACATGTAATTTAAAATGCAACATACGTATGTATTTTAAAAGAATTCTAGAGAATAATCAATATATTGTTGTCTATTATCTTAATATTCACAAAAATGTAAACAAAATTAATATTACTAAAATCAGGTTTCTACATCAAATAATCCAGACTAAGGATAGAAATTTCTAAATAATATTTATTAATAAGACAAAACATTAACATTTACACACATTCAATCAATCGATTATTTTTAATAAACAAGAAGTAAAGAGTAATGGAAATTGTTTATTGAAATTTTAACATATTCTCGAATAAATTGTAAAACAATAGAAACCATATTTTTACGATAAATTTTAATGAAATTTGTTTTTGTAAGATATAACTTTGCCAATTTATTCAAAGTTAAATGTAATAACATCGAGGGATTATTTCAAATTACTCATTATTCACAAGGACAAAATAAAAGTGAACTTAAAGTATTAATTACTGTGCTAATGAACCTAAAACTAAAACCATTAAACTTAAGTATGAAAATAAGAGCTTAAGTTTAAGAGAAAAATAAAACATGAATATGTAAGAAACAAAAATAACTCAAGTAAATATGTACCTGAAAACTTTTAAGAAGCTTATCTTATATTTTAGCATAAAAAAATAATTTTTTTACAACACACACACACACACTATATTTATATTATATGATAGTATGATAAATTATATATGCATATGAGTATATATATATATATGAAGATATATAGTATATATATATATATAATTTTTTCATGAAAAACTCCTTTGTAGCTTAATTCGAACCAATCAGTAAAGAATAATAAAAATCTTTTTCTAATAACATTCAAATATTTACTTAATATTTAACGTTTTTAGCTAAGATTACTAAATGCATCTCTACTACTTCTTTGCTTTTCTTTTCTAGTCTCAAAATGTTTAGCTATACAGTTTCCATTTGCGTGTTAACTAAAATATTAAAAACTGCATGCTTACCAATAATAGTTAAAGTAAATTTTTTGATCAAATTTGCATTTCTTTGATTCATTTGTCTAGTCACAAATGCACATTAGGCACTAGAAATAATAACTTTGTTATTAAATTCTCAATTTTTCTATAAGGATTTAACGAATTTTACATTCTCGCAACATATATATGAATCTCATATACAGAAATACTTAAACTGACGAGATAAACTTGATGCGCAATCAGCTTCCAATAGTTAGAATTTCGATCCAAGCATCTGCCAGTCTTCCGAATGAAGCAAGAAGAAACATTTTATAGGTTATTAATACATCACTTGATACGCATAAACGAGACAGGACTTAATGGGTTTAATATGACCAAGCTTCCTTTTCAATAGAGTTATAATGTTCTCGGCCTAAATTATGTGTCCTCATTATGTCCTGAATGGTGTCCTGAGGGATCGATTGAGCTTCATCATCAATAAATAGAGGAGAGAAGTCTAACGTCTTCTTGCAACTTAAACCCTTCGAAACTGATTTCCCTCTGCTCCCTTTCATATCGTTAGAATCGCTCCTTGGGGTCCTTTTGTTACAATTTGTGACTCGTTTTTTCCCCACCATTTCTAGCGAGACAAATGGAAATGCAATAAAAATATGTCCCCCAAAACGCATTCTTTCGGAAATGACGTTAGTTTTTGTTTTAGAAACGTATTTCAGATTGACAAGTGAAACCTTGGGATTTATTTTGGTTGAATTTATTTTCTTGAATGGGAAATGTCGTCGACTTGGTTGTATTCCATTTGTCTTGAACGTTTAGAACTACAGATTGAATCGTAAATAGTATAAAATTTATGAATTACATATTAAAGACGAATATTTAGAATTCGCATCGAGAATTTCTGTCAATGTTACTTGTCATATAAGTTCCATATGTAAATGTAAAAGTTTTCTTCGTGTTATAAGGGTCAAGAAATGTTTTTATTTCAGAAATTGTGTTCGTGAATGTGAATAACTGCCTTGAAAAGAACAGTTTTGAGTAATTGTATTTTTTGTACATTCTTAAACATTTTTTAAAATTTAAAATGGAGAAAATAGTAAAACAGACTAAAGTTTTCATAGACAGTAATCAGAAATTAAGAGAGAAAAATAAGTAAAAAAATGTCTTGTTATACTTTTTAAAATTATAAGTGTTTAGATTCAAAATTTTATAAGAGTACTTTTTCTGTCTTCTAAAAACAGCTTTAAAATGAAAATAAAATAATCTTATTTTCATTCGGAAATTATATTAACTATTACCCGGGTATACTCATATTATTAAGCAAAGTACTTTTGTAAGTGATTATTATTTAATGTCACAATTTATTACAATATCAAGATTTTGCATACACCTCGGTTGAATAACCTGGAGGAAAAATAAAGAATTCTTTCTGATCAAGTACAATAAATAGTTGATAGAAATTTCGAAATTCAACCAATGATTTCAATTTAGTTTTTTCTTGTATTATAAGAGACCTGCTTTAAGATAAAGGACATAGGTATTAGGAATTGGAAATGGTTAGAGAGTAATTCCTTGTAGTACCCAGTGATCCTTTTTCTAAGAAATCTATGATTAAAAACACGATCCGCATCCCAAAAACTCATTGCCATAACTTTTACGGGCGATGACAACGTCTTAGCCTTCTTTGCAGCTTATTCACCAGAACATTCTATCTATTGTTTTAATTGGTTCTTAGTTTCGGTGGGTAATGATGAATCCAGGTCTCATTGACAGTGACAACGTCTGCTTCACGCGGCGCAGTTAAATTTTGTTATGGCTGCCGAAACAAAACAAACCAATGAATCAGTGTCATATTTATATTAGCGCCATTTGACAGATGTGGACCTTCAATCATAGCATAATTTTTCGTAGCAATGCTATCTATCTTTTAAAAAAAAACAGTTACTTTTTTTTGCGACACTCGCGTAGACGAATTACGATGAAAATAACTCTTACCTCTGCCACCCCAATAAACGAGTTAATTTCTTCACATGGAAATATGAAAACAATAATTAAAGTAAAACATACTTATTAATGTACTGTAAATAAATAGAGGACTTTTAATTTATTCACTTTATGAAAGATAGGATTTTTATATTGTATTTATATTTATTTATTATTATTTAATTAACTTATTTTATTTTATTATTTATTATTTTAGCTTTAGTTAGAGTAGGGAGGTATATTTAGTGGAGCAACATATCAATTTTGTAAACCGATACATTATCTCAAGCTTACCGTAAATGAGACAGTAGAATTGTCGTATACTACATGACATAGGTGGATCCGCAGTTCAACTCGTCGTGGTGGTTGTATATTCTTGGAAAACTGAATATTAATCACAAAATTTTATAGAATAAGGTTATGTTTAAGTTTATTAAAATTATCATGAATTAAGAACGAAAGAAACACACACATACACTATATTTTGGAGCATATCATTCATAAAAAGTTTAGCACATTTAGCCTTTTCAAAGCTTTTTTAAATTAATATGAATTACTAATAATTTCTTATTAATACTAATAATCAAATACGTAATGTAGCAATACTTGTTAACAATTTTTAATATTATTTTAGAATTCTAAGAAATAGAAATAGGTATAATAGCATTGCTAGCAATTCATTGCAAACTTTTCATTCCAACTTGCTTGCAATGAAAAGTTACGAATATTCATCCCCATAGAAGGTTTAATATTTAACGTAACAAAACACACACATTTTATAATATTAGTCACTAATACTTACAAATATTAATATTTAAGATTATTGTATTTTAAATAAAGCAACGATATCAAAAGTAGAATTCGAAACCTAGCGTATTTTGTTAAACATCTATGAGCAAAAAAAAAAAAAAAAAGAGTAATTCTTAGAGCTGTTTTTAAGTTGAAACGCCTCTTTTACAATTGATGATCTTTTACTTTACCCTTTAATTTATTTTATTCGAGAGAAATCTCCACTTTCTCTCAGAAAGCACGTAACTACGCTCAGTTCAAAACGGAATATAAAAAAATAACCACGAAAATTTAATTTTCATGCAAAAAAAAAATTCTAGCGTAGGTCGTAAAAACTAACCAGAGGTTGAACAAGAAAGAAGAAGCAATTTATTATCGGGAGCAGTAATAAAAACGAAAAAAACTCCTAATAAAACACGGGGCAGATGAATAAGAGACGCATCATTAAATTTCCTCAGTGCCACAGATAAGGAATACGGTTTTTAAAGAAGTACGGGGTTTTCTTTCTGTTAAAAATCAAACTTCTTTTCAGAAACGCGTGAGACTTTATCTAGAGTTATTGCCCCTCGGTTTGGAAATTATTGAATAAATGAGATTGTTTCGCGCTACTTCGTCAATGGAAAGGGAAACCCATGAATAACATTTATGGATATGACTTCTTTGGAAGTATTGAGGATATGGGGTGGGTCCTTCCTTGAAATGAACGGATGTCTTTCTATTTTGTATGTGATAATGTCTATTGTCTTTTACAAAACTTTAAAGTAATGAAATAAATTTGCGTGCATATTTCAAATGAAAACGGAGTCTAATTTTTGATTTTCTGAGAGATTTGGCATTTTTCTTAAGTGAATAAAAAAAAAGAAAAATCATTGAAATATATTAAAAAACTGAGAGACCAATTTACGAAAGTAATGTAAATATAGAAAAATCACAGATTTTCTATAGATGATAAGATATTCCCCGTTATAGTTCAAAAAAGTACAATTTTGCAAATGACTAAGATGAAATTTTTTTAATAAAATTCGGAATTTTTTTTTATTTGATTTAAATTAATGTCTTACAGAGTTATGGCAAAAATAATTCAGCCAAATTAAAATCCAGATTCAAAATTAGTAAATTATTAAATAAGTATAAATTTACATAAATTTAAATATAAATTGAAACATAAATTTAAATATAAATTGAAACATAAAATTAAATATAAATTAAAACATAAAATTAAATATAAATTGAAACATTATTATAAATTTATCAAAACATGCAAAGTAAAAACAAGACAGAAAGTCAAAAACAGCAGATTAACTGAATATTATAAAAAAAAGAAGTCAAAATCGATATATATATATATAGAAGACTATTTTGACTTCTATATATATATATATATATATATATACACTCACACACGCACAAAGAGAGAGATAGAAAGAGATGTGTGTGGAGATATGGCTAAATTCGCAATAGAACTCCCACCAGACGGTGCTGAAAGGAGCCCCATTTGATAGGACTGAGGAGAGTCGAACAGATTGCGGAAGTCTTAGCTTGGAGGGCCTACAGTAACACTGGAACTTTATACAAGAGAATTGGTTTCTCAGGGGAATTACGGAGTTAAATGATCTGTTAAGCGAAAGGGCGCTGGAAACTTATCATAGTATCTTCGTAGCTAGTTTATATTTGTCTTTGTTCACAATTTGTAAAAGTTTTCGTCCTATATCGCATAATTAAAACTAGTTTTTATGAATAATCACTTATCTAATTTAAATACCCCAAGGAAACCAGCTAACCCACTCTAACATTATGCAATTCAAATTATCCATAAGTCTCCGAGTTTAAAGAAGAAAAAATTGCGAAGAGCCCAACGTCAAAAAAAGGTTTATCGGTCAGAAGCTCTAAATTATTATTTTGTCCAATAAAGATACTAAATTTATTAAAGTTATGTGCTGTTTTTATAACTGAAAAATGGCAAGTAATAGATTCAAAACACCAATTGATTCATCAGGTGTCACTTTTTTTTACCTAAGATATATTTAGAATAATGATATAAAAAGATTGTGTGCTATTAACAATATGAATATAAATAATTTGACTTTTCGGCTGCGAGGAGTTTTCCGACCCCGAGGAGGGGGAGAGTTGTTGACCTTAATGCGGCAGGGTTGTTTCGAACCCTGGACGAGTGGGTCCGAAGTTGACGGTCCTACCAAATAGGCTGAAAAGACATCTCTTCTGGATGGTTGAGTAAGGCCTTTTAACTTCTAACGTTGTTGTAAAAGAGAGTCGCCCTCATACTCCCCCTCCAGTATCATCGTGATGATATGAAGATATTGTACAGAAGGTTGCTTTTTGATTGCTCGGTTTGTTCAGAAGGTTGTTTTTCGATTTTGTCAGCCATTACTGCAATTGATATACATCCCCTCCCTGTTGAGTTGAGTTTTACTTGGGACAGTTTCCATTTGAGTGAACGGCTGTCTCGTGTTGAGTGACGAGTGTCGTCGACACGTGCGCCAGAGCCGGAATAACACTAGTCGTGATTTGTGTGCGTTTTATCTTAGACGTACAGAGCCAAGTATTTTTGCATCGGGAACATATGCAATCAGTAGGTATAAGCTGTGCTGCCGTCTAGTGTTCAAGTCCTGAGTCACCATTTCGGAGGCCAGTGGTTTTCCGAGCCCGAGGAGGGGGCGAGAGTTGGTGACCTTGAGTGCTGCAGCGTTGTTTCGAACCTTGGACAAGAGGGTCTAAAGTTGACGATCCTACCAACTAGGCTGAAAAGACATTTCTTCTGGCTGGTTGAGTAAGGCCGTTTAACTTCTAACGTTGTTGTAGAAGTTATTCTCAACATCTTAAATATTGTTAAGTAACTGACAATTTCTTATAGTATTCAAATACGTTTAGCAAAATTAAATATTCCTGCAATGAAAAATTGATCAAAAATTATGAAAATAATGTGAAAATAAATTGATGATATCCAAGTATGGTAAATAATTAAGAACGCAAAATCAACGTTTATCAATTAATATTTTTTTTAAAAAAAATACTTCCGTTTTGCGGGAACCTCAAAATTCAAAAACGTGAAAGAACTCTTAGAAAAATATCAAAGTTCATACGATTCATATTTACAACAAATGAAAAAAATTAAATGTCCTGTAAAAATGAGCGAATGAGAACAGAACAAGAAAATTCAAAGTACAAATCTTCTCAGGTTCATTTAAGTGAGATAATCAGCATGATTATGTCAGTGTAAGAAAACACAAGGGATTAAACAAATCTTACTAATATTTTATGCAAATATTACTTTGAACATAATTCAGATTTAGCTAACTTTTAGTTAGTAATCAGGTATGGAAGACATTTCTACAAAAATATTTTTTATTCTGATTAAAATTGCTTAAAAATGTTACACTGAGAAGCAACACGGAGGCTTTTGTTGAGGACCTCGTAATTTTGAATCTCGGTCAAGCATGAATGACGTCACCCGAACTGAGATCTTAATATCCAAACTTCCACACCAGGCCTTCGGAAGGACTTGGATTCTTGACAGATTTAACATGCATAGCCCCATTACACAACGGGTCTTTAGAGGCACCAGGGATCAAACCCACGACACGATGAAAACAACTTGGGCTGTGAGCCCATGACCAACACCACTAGGCTATCGCAGCCACAACGATTATTGATACCTTAATACGTTGGCAACCATTTGCCACCCTATGATCATTTTCAACGTGACCACCGATGGATACTTTGCATTTGTTTCATAAATGCCGTGTCTTCATCCGTGAACACGTTTTACATGGCTTTTCATAAGCTAACCAATTATTTGGTCTCATGGGACACATCATACCTTGGTGTGTACAGGGAAAATAAAATGTTTTTCTGTTTTTCACAAAATAAGTTACAAAATAAATTTTTAAAAAAGCAGATATAAAATAAAACAAATATGTATACACTAACAAGAAAATAGTCATAAAAACGCTTTGACAAAACTTCGGGGGGAAACGAAAATCAGTCCCCAAGTGAGATTTGCGTAATCAGAACGGAGCTAAATATGTTAATGAAAAAATAGCAAGTGATTAAATGCTTAAAGTCTTTAGAAACTTTTTTTTATAATCTGTATAGAAGAAATGCATTATGTAATTGAGTATAGATTGAGAGAGATTATAACGTGAGAACTATCAATTTTTCTCTCCAACTAACATTTTGGAATCTTTTGTGTGATGATATTGGTTGGATTGAAAGTTTCTCTCAATGAATGAAACGTGGGTTATGTAAATTTAGATTAAAATTAGTGAATTTACTTTATAAATTACATTTTATAAATTGTGAAGAATTTACTAGGAAGTTAGATAGTAGAAGTAAAAAGAGAGAAAATTACGTACAAAGGAGTAGTGACTGTAACTACAATTGTAAGAAGTGATCGGATCACAGCCACTATAGATTCTGCAGGAATCAATGAATCGAACCCTCAGCTAATACTCAACTAAAGACTCGATTTTGCAAAATACAGATAAGTAATCTTTATAATATTAATTATCAGAAGCGTATTGGGACTCTTACTACAGATAGAGTAGATTAAGGATTGATTATGGACTTTTCATAGATCTGAATTAAATACAGTAGTTAGCATCATCGTATAATTTTACATCCATTGGACTGCATCGTTATATAACACCTCCAAAATATACATTAGATAATAATTTTTATAATTATTCATCAATTTCTCATGCTTCTTTGCCATTGTGAATTAAAACAAAAAATGGTCCAATGGAAATATATGTAATTAAAAAAAAAAGAAAGAATTAAATTGGGTTTATGACACACATGTGTTATATTTCAATTTTCTATTCAATTAACATTTCAGACATTTTATGAATTAGTTTGCATTAAAAATTCCTACCAATAAATGAAACGTGACTTATGTCGATTGAATGAGAGTTGTTGAAGTGTAATGAACGGAATTGAGGAAATGCATATATAATGAGTGAAGCTCTTAATACGTAGATTGTTAAACTAGGGAATGGTAAAGATATAGACATATGTATCATGTCTGCATTAAGAAAAATTAGGAGTGAGTACAGACAGAATTTGCAAAGGGGTTAAGGACTCGAACCCTTACTTTGAATTCTTCTAGGGACTCTAATACAAATGAATAGGTAAGAAGCATAATCTATACTTTATTTAAAATAAAAATCAGACGCATAAACAGATCAATTTTTATGGAAGCAGATTTAAGTTAAATCGGAATAAAATAACTTATTTATCATCTGTGCATGATTTTCTCTTCATTAGATTCTTAACATAATTTAGAGATTTTCTAAATAATATTGATAATGGCACTACAAGGTTTCTCAAACTGAAACATATACTAATTTTTCAAATAAATAGCAAATTTAATAATACTTCGTTCTTTATCATGTTTTAAAATACTTAATATTTACATTCAAATAATAATAAAAAGTTATTAAAATATGCCCATAATGCACAGAGTCATCAATATTTCCTCGTTGTTTTCCTTAACAAACGTTGTTAACAGCTCCCAGTACACTGCATTAAAACTGTAAAATGTTCCTTCATCGCATTTTATTGTCGAATAGACGGAAGGAGAATTCTTGCCCAGCTGGAAAGTAAAGCCCAGGGCAGTCGTTATTCAGCGCATTGCCACTTTACTGCATATCTCTCGAGAAGAAATCACCTTACAAGTATTATTTCTCTCTAGGGCGTCGTACAGTGACCTTAGGACATCGATTTGATTTTGCTACAGGTCCTCAAAACTTCTCTCATAAATACATCTGTTTCTACCTTTCGTAGACTTTATTGTTAGTAATTGTGTGAGGAGTATACGATAAAATACTTTTTCAATACATCAACAAATTCCATTACCAAATTGGTCACAAAAAAATCTTGTTTCATTTTTTGACAAACTTCGCGAAATTTCAATAAAAATAACTTGGCATGATTTTTAAAAATTTTAATTGTTCCAAAAGCTATTTAAGTTTTTAAAGTTAATTTATAAAAAAAATGCTATTCATAACTACCAGAAAATAAGCATTAACTTTCAATATTTTAAATTTCTGAAATGTTCAAATATTTTATATGAAGTGTTTCTAGCATTATTTACAAATCATTTTCGGCAATATTATGCTCATACTTTTCATTTTGAATAATTCTCTATTATATTTACATTTCATGATATGGGATGTAACATAGTGAAAATAAGTGTAGGTGAGAAAAGGATAGTGAAAAATAGAATCCCCCCCCTTAAAATTCATCAAAAACATTCATTTTTTCAATATTACTTTTAAAGTTTTATCTCTAAAATTGTTATACGTACCCCTAAGCCTAAATATAGTTTATAATTCTGGCTCTCTGATAAAAAGAATTAAGTGTTAAACCTATGACTTGCTATAAAATTTCTATTTTTGAAAAAAAAAAAAAACAATTTATACTGAACAATGAGAAGAAAAGTCGTTATTTTAATAGATATAAGATTTGTCTCTTCATAATTTTATTTGAATGATTCCTAAAATAAGCAAAATTATAAGAGAACAGGATATATATTTATTTAAGATACTTCCAAAAATCTTTCAAAACAATTCTCAAATTAAACCTAATATATATACTTAGATCATTATAAACTAATAATTTATTACAATATTTTCATTGATTGAACTAAATTTTGATATTAATATGCTTCGAATTCTTTCAAAAATCTGGCATTATAAACGTCAGATTTAAAAGTACTACATTTAAAATATTGCATCATTAAGCATTGCAAAAATATTGCATAGTATGATGTACACATCCATTTAAAAATATTAAATAATCATATCAGATTTACATTTTGGATATATGGTTTTGAAATTACACTTTATTGAAAATGGATGTAGCTAATTTTTCTTATTAGTTATAACTGTAACTTTTCGGGGCTTTTTGCACATATTTCACATAAGCCAATGGCAAGTAACACAATTTTGAACGCACTGATATTTTTTTATATTGACAAATAATTTTGATGAGAAAAAAAATAAATATCTATGATAATCTTAAAAAGTTAGACAATTAATGTTTTGATGTCTTACAAATTTGATCTCATTTTTAATATTGCTTTGTTCGACTTTCAGTGCATGTATTAAAATATTTTATCAGAATTTTCTGGTAACTCAATATATTTTCAAACGTTTATATTCTTCGAAAATGAAAGCAAAATAATCTTGCAAGATTTCAAAATTTTATAATATTATTATTTTTAAATATTCATTTAGAATGATATTGTCTACGTTTTATGTAGAAAGAATCAGCATATAATAATAATAATAATAATAATAATAATAATAATAATAATAATAATAATACATATATATATATATATATATATATATATATATATATATATCAATAAATCTTCTTATAATGGATATTCTAAAAAAATTGGGAGAACTTGTCCATTGTAAAGCTGTGTAACAAAAAATTATATTGTAAGTGTATTTGGTATTATTTCACAATAAAGATGCTTATAAAATTTCTTAAAAAAATTCAAAAAGGTTGAGTTGAGTATTTTTCTTCACACATAATAAATCTAAAATTTATTTAATTGATGCATAACAGCCATTTAAACAATAAATATGTAATAAGAATTTTATACATTGAAAAAGATTTTAAAATGTATAAATTTCTCTAAAATAGGTAAGATTTGTTTTTTGTGAAATTCTTTTTATCATTGTGTGCTCTTAAATAATTTTTAAATTTTTCTAAGCATATAAATCTCAGTAGCAAACGGTTTGTTATTTTATGTAATAAAACAATGATTTTTTAAAACAAAAATATATCTTAATATCAAACAATGTGGCAATTTCTACCGCCCATATCTCATTTTCTTTCAACATAAAAGCTTTCGCACAAGAACCAGGACTGCATTCATTGACCTCAGAGCTGCGAGAAATAGAATTTCATTTTATACACTCAAAGTGAAATTTCATAGCCACCATGTGGGTTAGAGGAACACGACAAACAAGCTTCATGAAATATGCATCACTCTGCACCGAAACAGAGAAAAATAAATTTCTAAGGTTACGTTGTTTCGAGACTGTGTTGTTCGTTCCTTTTGAATCTCTTTTTTTCCTCGTCGGAGCTTCTCATTATACTTACCGTGACTCGAAATAATACAGTAATGCGGAATTAAGTTATGGTAGCGACGCGAGCGTGTCGAAGAATTTTTTCCCCTACATGACATTGTATCGAATAAATTGCGCTTGCTTTAAAGCTATGAAAAAGTAGTCTCTAAAGATATTAAATTCAAGCAAAAGAATCTTAGGAGGTTTGCACCTTCCCCTCATTGAAACATTCTTAACTGATAATATGTTATAAACAAGCAAAATATCTTTAAAATTAACATTGAACAAATATTAAATACACAAAATAACTCCTTCAAATACAAATGTATGATAATGTAGATAGTATTGGTGTAACGCCCAATATTACTTCCTTCTGCTATTATTAATTATTTAAACAGTCTATAAATAACAGTCTATTGAACAGAAATCACGCTTTGGTGATAACAAAATTATTTTATTCAGAGGGATCTCTCTCTCTCACACACACACAGAGAGAGAGAGAGAGATGTGTGTGTGTGAGAGAGAGAGAGAGAGTGATGTGTGTGTGTGTGAGAGAGAGAGAGAGAGAGATCAACATTCAATCCCCCACCTAATCTAACTGTGACAAAAGTTCCTATACTCATATTATTTGACGTTTAATCTAATGCATTTATATTTATCGTACTAAACCAAGTGGGTTCGAGTCCTTAGATAATTTAAGTATAGAGTATGTGAACTTTGGCGACTTCTGATCGCTTACCATTCAATTTGCGGTCACACTTCACTTACCTTTACGAGAATGAACCAGCAATTCTGGCAAAGCAGCAAGTTGAAGTTAATTGAAGTCCTTCTGTTATCACTATAAACGGTAGCAATTAAAAGGAAGGAATCAGAAAGGAATAGCCGAGGAAAAGTAGATGTTTCTCTCTTCTATTTTGAAACTTTCTTCATATTAATTATTTTATCAGCTGATCCGGACGTCAGTCTAGGTATTCCTGTTTTAAAATTCATTAAAAAAATTTTATTTGTTATATCTTGTTAGAATGTGTGGTTGCCGATCTTCTTGTGTGATATTTAAAAACTTCTGATTCGGAATCAGTTGAGTGACACCCCCCCCACACACACACACATTCATAGAATCAGTGAAACTTAGTAGATTCTCTTCGTATTAACTCCAAAAGATCCTCACTCAAAGCAGGTGTGATACAAATGTTTCACATAGTTAACATCAACCCACAATCTCTACCTCCAAATAAATCTAGTACCAGAAGCATCAATTCTTAAATTTAAATCTTCACAATTCTATTCATTACACTTGAATAATTCTATTCAAATTACCATAAATCAAATATTGAGAGAAATTTTTATTTCAATAAATTTATTTTAAAGTCCTCAAAGTGTTAGTTGAAAGGAAAACTCAGTTATATGCTTTGTTATATTTTTATATATATTATTTTATATTTTTGTTATAAAGTTATACTTTTATTGTCACTTTACATGCTCGACATTCTCGTGTATTGAAGAAATTCATCAAGTTTTTTTTCTTCATATATATATATATATATATATATATATATACACATACATACATTTTTAATCACACTGAATGTGTATGGTAATCTTTTTTTGAAATTTCGTAGTGAAACTATAATTCAGGAAAATTCTTGAAATAAGAATACATCATTGTTATTATAAATTATCTCCGACCAATTCCGTTAAATATAAAAATTCTCTCTGTGTGTTTTAAATCAATCATTATTATAGATGTAAAACCAACATATCATAACGATTTACATTCAATACCATTAATTTCAGTTAAGAAATAATTTAGCAGTAATCATTCACAAATAATATACATGGAATTTAAATCGAATTTATCATTTTATCCATCTTATTTAAATCCGCTTTTAAAAAATACAAATTTTATGAAACAATTTTTTTTAGACATTAACTTAAGAATAATTATAATAAAATTTAAAAAGTTTATGCAAAATATGACAAAGAACAGATTTAGCTATCCAATATGCGTTTTTTTTATAATTATTATTAACTTACTCGATTAATTATAAGAATTAAAATAAAGTGAAATATCGAGAAATTGACAATAGTAAAATTTTCCTACATTAAAATTAAGGGAACAATGATATATTAAATTAAATATATTTAAGCTAAATGTAATTAAATTTAAAGCAAACGATAAATTATTAAATTGAATATATATTGGCTGCATCTAATGAAAATTAAAACAAACGGTAAATTAAAAAAGTGAATATATTTGAACTAAATGTACTTAAAATTGAAGCAAACGATAAAAAAAATTTAAAAGTGATCTGGTACGTTAAAAGTGATCCACCTAAAACAATAGCTTCTGAAATAGAGGCTAAAAGATTGGCTGCCTCTCAACTGTCTTAAAAAATTCAGAATAATATTATTTAATTTCTGTCATATCTTCATTCCAGTTTACATATGATTTTAGGTAATACTTGAATCGATAAATAAATAAAAAACTTAATTTTTATATTTGTTTCACTTCAATCGAATAACCAAAATTGGGAGGGGGGGAGACTTATTTTTGAAAATTGAGTTCATTAGTGGTGAAAGTAGGTATCAAACATATATTAAATATATTTTAGTTTAATCCAGTAAAAAATTCTGGAGAAATTTTTTTGACGTATTATTGAAAATTAAGTTCGTTACTGGTGAAAGCAGACATCAAACATATACGCAAAAACAAGAAAAAAAGTTTGAAAAGTGGACAGGTACGACATATTTGGATTAACTAAGATAGCTTCTAGGTTGGCTAATAGCAATGTTAGTAATATACATGACATGACAGATATTTACTGTTTTCCTTTACGTAAAGTTCCTTTCCTTGGTAGTATACCTTAAATTTGAATATTTATAGAAATGTATTATATAACTTCTTAATTAGAATATATATATATATATATTATAAAACAGATAAATTTTTATTTTTTAATTTCATTAAATTTTTAATTGTTATTTTTAATTACATCTTTTACTTTATACTTCTTTTATTTTCTTTTTCTTAAGTGGTTTTTATTCTTTGTATTATCTGTAATTATATTCAGCTTTCATTTATTTCTGATATTTTTTGACAGATAGCGTTGCTATTCTTTGCTTTTGCAATTCATATATACAGCGGGAGATTAGATTGTAATGTTTGGTAAATTTCTTCATGTGCTGGTGTGATCAGGTATGGTTATTTTTGTACTACCGTATATTTTGTGTTATTAAAACTATTTTTGTTCTTTTAGAGACATATTCTGATATTTTGTATTTCTATATGTTTGGTTGGTTGGTTGTCTTTTACTTAAATGTTTATGGAATATGAATTTGTTTGTTTTTAATTTCTATTCAAATGTATCTTTGGTTTTATAACCATTTCATTAATAATATATTTTTCATGGGGAGAGTTTTGCCAATAATTCTAGAATAATCCAGCTTAACAGTCTATAGCCTGCTTCAACAATAAATACACTATAATTCATTATTTGGCTATTCTTCAAAATTTTTACAGTTATTCTATCTATATGTCTTAGTGTGATGATTTTGATATGCTTCTGTTTAATTTCCGTTTAATTTACTTTCATTTGAAAATTTCTATCGTATTTTATGTTCTTTTATAGTTAAATCTGC
>BMAW01077831.1:544644-576840 GCA_019974015.1 Nephila pilipes | reverse complement strand
TATATATATATATATATATATATATATATATATATATATATATATATATATATATATATATATATATATATATATATATATGTATATATATATATATAAACACGTTAGGAGTAGTCCAAATGGTAATTAAAAAGGAAAAGAAAAGGAAAAGAAAAAGAATCATTACTATTCCAATGAGTTAAATGAGTATACCCAATCAAAAAAATATACAGATGGAACATTGTAATTTAGAAAAATGAGTAAATTAACTCTGCAGATACTATAAAAGAACATAAAATACGATAGACTCAAATGAAAATAAATTAAACGAAATTAAACGAAGCATATCAAAAGAAATCATCACACTAAGACATATAAGATGAATAACTGAAAAATTTTGGAAGAATAGCCAAATAATGAATTATAGTGTATTTTATTGTGGAAGCAGGCTATAGACTGATTAAGCTGGATTGATTCTACAATTATTGACAATAACTCTCCACATGAAAAATTATTAATGAAATGGTTATAAACAAAGATACATTTGAATAGAAATTAAAACAAACAAATTCATATTATAAATTTAAGTAAGACAACAACCAACCAAACATATAGAAATACAAAATATCAGAATATGTCTCAAAAGAACAAAAATAGTTTTAATAACACAAAATATACGGTAGTACAAATAACCTATACCTGATCACCCAGCATGAGAGAAATTTACCAAACGTACAATCTAATCTACCCGTATATGAGTTGCAAAGAAGAATAGACAACGCTTGTCAAAAAATATCAGAATAAATGAAAGCTGAATATAATTACAGATAATACAAAGGCAAAACCATGAAAAGAAAATAAAAGTGAAGTAAAGATGTGAAGTTAAAATAACAAATTAAAAATTTAATGAAATTAAAAAATAAAAATTTATCATTTTACTCAATATATATATATATATATTCTAATTAAAGTTATATAATACATTTCTATAAATATTCAAATTTAAGGTATACTACCAAGGAAAGGAACTTTACGTAAGGGAAAACAGTAAATATCTGTCATGTCATGTATATTACTAACATTTGCTATTAGCCAACCTAGAGCTATCTTAGTTAATCCAAATATGTCATTACCTGTCCACTTTTCAAACTTTTTTCTTGTTTTTTTTGCGTATATGTTTGATGTCTGCTTTTCACCAATGGCAGACTTGAATTTTCAATAATACGTCAAAAAAATTTCTCAGAATTTTTACTGGATTAAACAAAATATATTTAATGTTTGATACCTGCTTTCTACTAATGAACTCAATTTTCAAAAAATAAATTCTCCCCCTCCCAATTTTGGTTATTCGATTGAGAAGTGAAACAAATATAAAAATTAAGTTTTTTTATTTATTTATCGATTCAAGTATTACCTAAAATCATATGTAAACTGGAATGAAGATATGACAGGGAAATTAAATAACATTATTCAGAATATTTTAAGACAGAAGTTGAGGAGGCAGCCAATCTTAGCCACTATTTCAGAAACTATTGTTTTAGGTGGATCACTTTTAACGTACCAGATCCTTTAATTTTTTTTTATCGTTTGCTTCTTTAAGTACACATTTAGTTCAAATATATTCACTTTTTTTTTAATTTTACCGTTTTGTTTTAATTTTCATTAGATGCAGCTAATATATATTCAATTTAATAATTTATCGTTTGCTTTAAATTTAATTACATTTAGCTTAAATATATTTAATTTAATATATCATTGTTCATATTAATTTTAATGTAGAATTTACTGAATTTCTCGATATTTCACTTTATTTTAATTCTTATAATTAATCGAGTAAGTTAATAATAATTATAAAAAAAAAGAAACGCACTATTGGATAGCTAAATCTGTTCTTTGTCATATTTTGCATAAACTTTTAAATTTTATTATAATTATTCTTAAGTTAATGTCTAAAAAATTGTTTCATAAAATTTGTATTTTTTAAAATCAGTTTAAATAAGATGGATAAAATGATAAATTCGATTTAAATTCATATATATTATTTGTGAATGATTACTGCTAATTATTTCTTAACTGAAATTAATGGTATTGTTCAAATCGTTATGATATGTTGGTTTTACACATCTATAATAACTGTTGATTTAAAACACACAAGAGAGAATTTTTTATATTTAACGGAATGGGTCGGAGATAATTTATAATATAATGGAAGTATTCTTATTTCAAGAATTTTCCTGAATTATAGTTTCACTACGAAATTTCAAAAAAAAGATTACCATATACACATTCAGTGTGATTAAAAATGTATGTATGTGTGTGTGTATATATATATATATATATATATATATATATATATATATATATATATATATGAAGAAAAAAAAAAAAACTTGATGAATTTCTTCAATACACAGAATGTCGAGCATGTAAAGTGACAATAAATTATAACTTTATAACAAAAATATAAAATAATATATATAAAAAATAACAAAGCATATAACTGAGTTTCCTTTCAACTAACACTTTGAGGACTTTTAAAATAAATTTATTAAAATTTCTCTCTCAATATTTGATTTATGGTAATTTGAATAGAATTATTCAAGTGTAATGAATAAATTGTGAAGATTTAAATTTAGATTGATGCTTCTGGTACTAGATTTATTTGGAGGTAGAGATTGTGGGTTGATGTTAACTATGTGAAACATTTGTATCACACACCTGCTTTAGTGGATCTTTTGAATTATACGAAGAGGGATCTACTAAGTTTCACTGATTCTATGAATGTGTGTGTGGAAATCACTCAACTGATTCGAATCAAGAAGTTTTTTAATATCACACAAGAGATCAGCAGCAGCCACACATTCTAACAGATATAACAAATAAAATTTTTTTAATGAATTGCAAAACGAATACCTAGACTGTCGGATCAGCTGATAAAATAATAATTAATATGAAAGTTTTAAAATAGAGAAGAGAAACATCTACTTTTCCTCGGCTATTCCTTTCTGATTCCTTCCCAATTGCTACCGTTTATAGTGATAACAAAAGGACTTCCAGTGCTTCAACTTGCTGCTTTGCCAGAATTGCTGGTTCATTCTCGTAAGGTAGATGAAGTGTGATATGCAAATTGAATGGTAAGCGATCAGAAGTCGCCAAAGTTCACATACTCTATACTTAAATTATCTGGACTCGAACCCACTTGGTTTAGTGATAAATATACATTAGATTAAACGTCAAATAATATGAGTATAGGAACTTTTGTCACAGTTAGATTAGGGGTGGGAGTTGATATTTGATCTCTCTCTCTCACACACACACACATCACTCTCTCTCTCTCTCTCACACACACACATCACTCTCTCTCACACACACATCCTCTCTACTCTGTGTGTGTGTGTGTGTGAAGAGAGATCCCTCTGAATAAAATAATTTTGTTATCACCAAAGCGTGATTTCTGTTAAATAGACTGTTATTTATAGACTGTTAAATAATTAATGTAGCAGAAAGTATTGGGCGTTACACCAATACTATCTACATTATCATACATTTGTATTTGAAGGAGTTATTTTGTGTATTTAATATTTGTTCAATGTTAATTTTAAAAAGATATTTTGCTTGTTTATAACATATTATCAGTTAGAATGTTTCAATGGGGGTACAAACCTCCTAGATTCTTTGGCAGATTTAATATCTTTAGAACTACTTTTTTCATAGCTTTAAAATGACGCAATTTATTCGATACAATGTCATGGGAAAAAAATTCTTCGGCACGCTCGCGTCGCTACCATAACTTAATTCCGCATTACTGTATTATTTCAGTCGATGAAATTATAATGAGAAGCTCCGACGAGGAAAAAAAAAGAGATTCGGAACGAACAACACAGTCTCGAAACAACGTAACCTTAGGAATTTATTTTCTCTGTTTCGGTGCAGAGTGATGCATATTCATGAAGCTTGTTTGTCGTGTTCCTCTAACCCCATACATGAGGTGGCTATGAAATTTCACTTTATGTATAAATGAAATTCTATTTCTCCGCAGCTCTGAGGTCAATGAATGCAGTCCTGGTTCTTGTGCGAAAGCTTTTTATGTTGAAAGAAAATGAGATATGGGCGGTAGAAATTGCCACATTGTTTGATATTAAGATATATTTTGTTTAAAATCATTGTTTTATTACATAGAATAACAAACCGTTTTGCTACAGAGTTTGCTTAATGCTTAGAAGGATTTAAAAGAATTGTTAAGAGCGCACAATGATAAAAAAATTTCACAAAAACAAATCTTACCTATTTTAGAGGAATTTATACATTTTAAATCTTTTCAGTATAAAATTCTTGATACATATTTATTGTTTAAATGAAACATTATGCATCTGATTAAATGATTTTAGATTTATTATGTGTGAAGAAAAAAATACTCAACTCAAGCCTTTTTTGGATTTTTTTTAAGAAATTTTATAAGCATCTTTATTGTGAAATAATGTCTGCATACAATGCTCAATTTTTTGTTACACACAGCTTTACAATGGTTCAAGTTCTCCCAATTTTTTGGAATATCAGTATAAAGAGGATTTGATATATATATGTATATATATATATATATATATATATATATATATATATGTATTATTATTATTATTATTATTATTATTATTATTATTATTATTATTATTATATGCTGATTCTTTCTACATAAAACGTGAACAATATCATTCTAAATGAATATTTAAAAATAATGTATTATAAAATTACGAAACTCTTGCAAGATTATTTTTGCTTTTCATTTTCGAAAAGAATATAGACGTTTGAAATATATTGAGTTACCAGAAAGACGACAAATATTTTAATACATGCACTGAAAGTCAGACAACAATATTAAAAATGAGATCAAATTTGTAAGACATCAAAACATTAATTGTCTAACTTTTAAGATTATCATAGATATTTATTTTTTTCTCATCAAAATTATTATTTGTCAATATAAAAATATCAGTGCGTTCAAAATTGTGTTACTTTGCCATTTGGTTTATGTGAAATATGTGCAAGAAGCGAAAGTTACAGTTATAACTAATAAAATTATTTCATCCATTTTTCAATAAGTGTAATTTCAAAACCATATATCAAAATGTAAAATCTGATATGATTATTTAATATTTTTAAATGGATGTGTACATCATACTATGCAATATTTTTTGCAATGCTTAATGATACAATATTTTAAATGTAGTACTTTTAAATCTGACGTTTATAATGCCAATTTTGAAGAATTCGAAGCATATTAATATCAAATTTAGTTCAATCAATGAAAATATTGTGATAAATTATTGGTTATAATGATCAAGTATATATATTAGGTTTAATTTGAAATTGTTTTTGAAGATTTTGGAGAGAGTATCTTAAATAAATATATCCTGTTCTCTATAATTTTGCTTATTTTAGAGATCATTCAAATAAAATTATGAAGAGACAAATCTTATATCCTATTAAAATAACGACTTTTCTTCTCATTGTTCAGTATAAATTGTTTTTTTTTTCAAAATAGAAATTTTATAGCAAGTCATAGGTTTAACACTTAATTCTTTTTTATCAGAGAGCCAGAATTATAAACTATATTTAGGCTTAGAAATTTACGTATAACAATTTTGAGAGATAAAACTTTAAAAAAGTAATATTGAAAAAATGGTTTTGATGAATTTTAAGGGGATTCTATTTTTCACTATCCTTTTCTCACCTACACTTATTTTCACTATGTTACATCCATATCATGAAATGTAAATATATAATAGAGAATTATTCAAAATGAAAAGTATAGGCATAATATTGCCGAAATGGTTGTAAATAATGCTAGAAACACTACATATAAAATATTTGAACATTTCAGGGAAAATATTGAGAGTTAATGCTTATTTTCTGAGTGATTATGAATGGCATTTTTTATAAATTAACTTTAAAAAAGCAAAATGGCTTTTGGAACAATTAAAATTTTTAAAAATCATGCCAAGTTATTTTTATTGAAATTTCCACTTGAAAGTTTGTCAAAAAATGAAGTAAGATTTTTTTTGTGACCAATTTGGTGATGGAATTTGTTGATGTATTGAAGAGGCGTATTTTATCGTATACTCTCACACACAATTACTAACAATAAAGTCTACGAAGGTGAGAACGAATGTATTATTTATAGAGAGAGAAGTTTTTACGGGACCTGTAGCAAAATCAAATCGATGTCCCTAAGGTCACTGTACGACCCTAGAGAGAAATAATACTTGTAAATTGTTCTTCTCGAGAGATATGCAGTAAAGTGGCAATGCGCTGAATAACGACTGCCCTGGGCACACTTTCCAACTGGAGCAGAATTCTCCTTCCGTCTTTCGACAATAAAAAATGCGATGAAGGAACATTTTACAGTTTTAATGCAGTGTACTGGGAGCTGTTAACAATGTTTGTTAAGGAAAACAACGAGGGAAATATTGATGACTCTGTGCATTATGGGCATATTTTTAATACTTTATTATTTGAGATGTAAATATTAGTATTTTAAAACATGATAAAGGAGCAGAAGTACTATTAAATTTGCTATTTATTTGAAAAAATTGAGTATATGTTTCAGTTTGAGAAATAGCCTTAATTGCCATTATCAATATTATTTAGAAATCTCTAAATTATGTTAAGAATCTAATGAGAAAATCATGCACAGATGATAAATAAGTTATTTTATTCCGATTTAACCAAATCTGCTTCCATAAAATTGATCTGTTTATGCGTCTGATTTTTATTTTAAATAAAGTATAGATTATGCTTCTTTATTCATTTGTATTAGAGTCCTAGAAGGAATTCAAAGTAAGGGTTCGAGTCCTTAACCCCTTTGCAGATTCTGTCTGTACTCTCTAATTTTTCTTAATGCAGACATGTCACATATGTCTATATATTTCCATTCTAGTTTAATCTACGTATTAAGAGCTACTCATTATATGCATTTCCTCAATTCCGTTCATTACACTTCCAACAACTCTCATTCAATCGACATAAGTCACGTTTCATTTATTGGTAGGAATTTTAATGCAAACTAATTCATAAGAATGTCTGAAATGTTAATTGAATAGAAAATTGAGCTCTTACATGTGTGTCATAAGCCCAATTTAATTCTTTCTTTTTTTTTTTAATTACATATATTTCCATTGGACCATTTTTTTGTTTTAATTCACAATGGCAAGAAGCATGAGAATTGATGAATAATTGCCAAAATTATTATCTAATGTATATTTTGGAGGTGTTATATAACGATGCAGTCCAATGGATGTAAATTACGATGATGCTAACTACTGTATTTAATTAGATCTATGAAAAGTCCATATCAATCCCTTAATCTACTCTATCTGTAGTAAAAGTCCCAATACGCTTCTGATAATTAATATTGTAAAGATTTACTTATCTGTATTTTTGCAAAATAAGAGTCTTTTAGTTGAGTATTAGCTGAGGTTCGATTCATTTGATTCCCTGCAGAATCTATAGTGGCTGTGATCCGATCACTTCCTATGCTTACAATTGTAGTTACAGTCTTTCTCCTTTGTACGTAATTTTCTCTCTGTTTACTTCTACTATCTATTTCGTAAATTCTTCACAATTTATAAAATGCTTAATTTTATAAGTAAAATTCACTAATTTTAATCTAAATTTACATAACCCACGTTTCATTCATTGAGGAAAATCAATAATATCATCACACAAAGATTCCAAAATGTTAGTTGGAGAGAAAAATTGATAGTTCTCACGTTATAATCTATCTTCAATCTGCTCAATTACATAATGCATTTCTTCTATACAGATTAAAAAAAATGTTTCTAAAGACTTTAGAAGCATTTTAATCCTTGCTATTTTTTCATTAACATATTTAGCTCCGTTCTGATTACACCAAATCTCACTTGAGGACTGATTTTCGTTGAGTTTTTGTCAAGCGTTTTTTTATGACTATTATTTTCTTGTTAGTGTATACATATTTGTTTTTTATTTATTTATATCTGCTTTTTTTTTAAAAAATTTATTTTTTGCTGCTTATTTTGTGAAAAAACAAGAAAAAACATTTTATTTTCCTGTACACACAAGGTATGATGTGTCCCTTGAGAATAAATAATTGGTTGTATAAATATATAAAACGTGTTCACGGATGAAGACACGGCATTTGTAAGAAACAAATGCAAAATATCATCAGTGGTCACGTTGAAAATGATCATAGGAGTGGCAAATGGATTTAACGTGTTAAGGTATCAATAATCGTTGTGGCTGCGATAGCCTAGTAGTATTGGTCGTGGGCTCACAGCCCGAGTTGTTTCGTCGTGTCATTGGGTTTGATCCCTGGTACCACTAAAGACCCGTTGTGTAATGGGGCTATGCATGTTAAATATGTCAAGAATCAAGTTCTTCCGAGCCTGGTGTGGAAGTTTGGATATTACTCAGTTCGGGTGACATCATTCATACTTGACCGAGATTAAAATTGAGGTCCTCACCAAAAGCCTCCGTGTTTGCTTCTCAGTGTAACATTTTTATTATCTTAATCAGAATCAAAAATATTTTTTGTGAAATGTCTTCCATACCTGATTACTAACTAAAGAGATTAGCTTCATAATCTGGAGTATGTTCAAAGTAATATTTGCATAAAATATTAGTAAGATTTGTTTAATCCCTTGTGTTTTCTTACACTGACATAATCATGCTGATTATCTCATAAAATGAACCTGAGAAGATTTGTACTTTGAATTTTCTTGTTCTGTTCTCATTCGCTCATTTTACAGGATATTTAATTTTTCATTTGTTGTAAATATGAATCGTATGAACTTTGATATTTAAGGATTATTTCACGTTTTTTGAATTTTAAGGTTCCCGCAAAACGGAAATTATTTTTTTAAAAAATATTAATTGATAAACGTTGATGCTGCGTTCTTAATTATTTACCATACTTGAATATCATCAATTTATTTTCACATTATTTTCATAATTTTTGATCAATTTTTTCATTGGGAGTATTTAATTTTGCTAAACGTATTTGAATACTATAAAAAATTGTCAGTTGTAACAATATTTAAGATGTTGGGACTATCTTCTACAACAACGTTAGAGTTAAACGGCCCCTTACTCAGCCAGAAGAAATGTCTTTTCAGCCTAGTTGGTAGGATCGTCAACTTTAGACACTCGTCAGGGTTCGAAACAACGCTGCAGCACTCAAGGTCATCAACTCTCGCCCCTCACCTCAGGGGTTCAGGAAAACCACTGGCCTCCGAAATGGTGACTCGGGACTTGAACACTAAGGTGGCAGCACAGCTTATACCTACTGATTGCATATACTGATGCAAAAATACTTTGCCTCTGTACATCTAGATAAAACGCACACAAATCACGACTAGTGTTATTCCGGCTCTGGCACGTGTCGACGACACTCGTCACTCAGCTTACGAGACCGATCACTCAAAAAATGGAAACTATCTAAGTAAAACTCAACTCAACCTTGGGGAGGGATTATATCAATTGCAGTAATGGCTGACAAAATCGAAAACAACCTTCTGAACAAACCGAGCAATCAAAAAACAGCCTTCTGTACAATATCTTCCTTATCATCACGATGATACTGGAGAGTATAGGGGCGACTCTCTTTTTTTTTTTTTTTTTTTTTTTTTAAACAGGAAGAGTTAAAGGCCTTACTCAACCATCAGAAGAGATGTCTTTTCAGCCTAGTTGAGTGGGACCGTCAACTGGACCCACTCGTCCAGGGTTCTAACGCTGCCGCATTAAGGTCAACAACTCTCCCCCTCCTCGGTCGAAACTCTCTCGCAGCCAGAATGTCAAAATTATTTATATTCATATTGTTAATAGCACACAATCTTTTTATATCATTATTCCTAAATATATCTTAAAAAAAGTGACACTGATGAATCAATTGGTGTTTTGAATCATTACTTGCCATTTTTCAGTTATAAAAACAGCTACATAACTTTAATAAATTTAGTATGCTTTATTGGACAAAATAATAATTTAGAGCTTCTGATGATAAACCTTTTTTGACGTTGGGCTCGCAATTTTTTCTTCTTTAAACTCGGAGACGTATGGATAATTTGAATTGCATAATGTTAGAGTGGGTTAGCTGGTTTCCTTGGGGTATTTAAATTAATTAAAGTGATTATTCATAAAAACTAATTTTAATTATGCATTATAGGACGAAAACTTTTACAAATTGTGAACAAAGACAAATATAAACTAGCTACGAATACTATGGTTTCCAGCGCCCTTTCGCTTAACAGAACATTTTAACTCCGTAATTCCCTGAGAAACCAATTCTCTTGTATGAAAGTTCAGTCTTGCTGTAAACTCCAAGCTAAGACTGCAATCTATTTCGACTCTCTCAGTCCTATCCAAATGGGGTCCTTTCAGCACCGTCACAATTCAGAGTTCTATTGCGAACTAGCCATTTCTCCCCCCACATCTCTCTTTCTATCTCTCTCTATGTGCGTGTGTAGGAGGTATATATATATACTTAGAGAAGTCAAAATAGTCTTTTTATATATATATGTATATATATATATATATATATATATATATATATATATATATATATATATATATATTGATTTTGACTTCTTTTTTTTTATAATATTCAGTTAATCTGCTGTTTTTTGACTTTCTGTCTTTTTTACTTGCATGTTTTGATAAATTTATAATAATGTTTCCAATTTATATTTAATTTTTATGTTTTAATTTTATATTTAATTTTATGTTTCAATTTATATTATTTACTTATGTTTCAATTTATATTTAAATTTATATTTCAATTGCTATTTCAATTTATGTTTCAATTTATATTTAAATTTATGTAAATTTATGCTATTTAATAATTTACTTTTGAATCTATAGTTTTAATTTGGCTGAATTATTTTTGCCATAACTCCTGTAGACATTAAATTTAAATCAAATAAAAAATTCGAATTTACTGATACAAAAGCCTGCATCTTAGTCATTTGCAAATTACTTTTTTTGAACTATAACAGAATATCTTATCATCATAGAAAATCATTGATTTTCTATATTTACATTACATTCGTAAAATTGGTCTCTCAGTTTTTTTAATATATTTTCAATGTTTTTCTTTTTTTTTTTTATTCATAAGAAAAATGCCAAATCTCTCAGAAAATCAAAAAAGTCGGCTCCGTTTTGAAATATACACGCAAATTATTTCATTACTTTAAAGTTTTTGTAAAGACAATAGACATTATCATACAAAATAGAAAGACATCCGTTCATTTCAAGGAAGGACCACCCATATCCTCAATACTTCAAAGAAGTCATATCTATAAACCATAATTCATGGGTTTCCCTTTCCATTGACAGTAGCGCGAAACAATCTCATTTATTCAATAATTTCCAAACCGAGGGGCAATAACTCTAGATAAAGAGTCTCACGCGTTTCTGAAAGAGTTTGATTTTAACAGAAGAAGAAAACCCCATTACTTCTTCAAAACTAAATTCCTTATCTCTGTGGCACTGAGAGATTTAATATTCGTCTCTTATTCATGCCCAAATGTTTTATTAGGAGTTTTTTTTTCGTTTTTATTACTGATAATAAATTGCTTCTTCTTTCTTGTTCAACCTCTGGTTAGTTTTACGATACGCTAAATTTTTTTTTTATGAAAGATTAAATTTTCATTAGTTATTTTTTATTCCGTTTGGACTGAATAGTTACGTGCTTTCTGAGGAAAGAGAGTGGAGATTTCTCTCGAATAAAATAAATTAAAGGGTAAAGTAAAAAGATCATCAATTTATTAAAGAGGCGTTTTTTCAACAAAGAAGCAGCTCTAAAATTACTCTTTTTTTTTTTTTTTTTTTTCTCATAGATGTTTAACACATAATACATACGTTTCGAATTCTACTTTTTGATATCGTTGCTTTATTTAAAAACTCTGATTTGTTAATGTTAATTGTATGTCTTAAATATTAATATTTGTAGTATTAGTGACTAATATTACTCATGTGTGTTTTGTTACGTTAAATATTAAACCTTCTACGAGATGAGATATTCATGCTTTCATTTGCAAGCAAAGTTGGAATGAAAAGTTTGCAATGGAGTGCTAACGATACTATTGCTTACTATTTCTATTTCTTAGAATTCACAAAATAATATTAAAAATTGTTAACAAGTATTGCTACATTACGTATTTGATTATTAGTATTAAAATTATTAATAATTCATATTAATTTTAAAAAGCTTTGAAAAGGCTAAATGTGCTAAACTTTTTTATGAATGATATGCTCAAAATATAGTGTATGTGTGTGTGTTTCTTTCGTTCTTAATTCATGATAATTTTAATAAACTTAAACATAACCTTATTCTATAAAATTTTGTAATTAATATTCAGTTTTCAAGAATATACAACCACCACGACAGGTTGAACTTTACTGGATCCACCTATGTCATGTAGTATACGACGATTCTACTGTCTCATTTGCAGTAGCTTGAGATAAAGTATCGGTTTACGAAATTGATATGTCCACTAAATATACCTCCCTACTCTTATAAAGCTAAAATAATAAATAATAAAATAAAATAAAATTAATTAAATAATAATAGAAATAAATATAAATACAATATATAAAAAATACTGTAAAGTGAATAAATTAAAAGTCTCTATTTATTTGGTACATTATCAAGGTATGTTTTTTGCTTTAATTATTGTTTTCATATTTCCATGTGGAAAAGAAATTAACTCGTTTATTAAATTGGCAGAGGTAAGAGTTATTTTCCATCATAATTCGTCTACGCGAGTGTCTCAAAAAAAGTAACTGTTTTTTTAAAAGATAGATGCTGCATTATACATTATGCTATGATTGAGTCCACATCTGTCAAATGGCATGCTCATAAATATGACACTGATTCATTGGTTTGTTTTGTTTCGGCAGCCATAACAAATTTAACTGCGCAAGTAAGAGCAGACGTTGTCACTGTCAATGAGACCTGGATTCATCGTGTACCACCGAAACTAAGAACCAATTAAAACAATAGATAGAATGTTCTGGTGAGATAAGCTACAAAAGAAGGCTAGACGTTGTCATCGCCCGTAAAAGTTATGGCAATGGAGTTTTTTTGGGATGCGAATCGTGTTTTTTAATCATAGATTTCTTGAAAAGGATCACTGGGTACTACAAGGAATTACTCTCTAACCATTTTCAATTCCTAATACCTATGTCCTTTATCTTAAAGTCTCTTATAATAAAAGAAAAACTAAGTGGAAATCATTGGTTGATTTCGAAATTTCTATCTTCTTTATTGTACTTGATCAGAAGAATTCTTATTTTATTTTTCCTCAAAAGGTTAATCCAACCGAGGTGTATGCAAAATCTTGATAATGTAATAAATTGTGACATTAAATAATAATCACTAAAATACTTTTGCTTAATATGAGTACCCGGGTAATAGTTAATATAATTTCCGAATGAAAATAGATTATTTTATTTTCATTTTAAAAGCTGTTTTAGAAGACAGAAAAGTACTCTTACAAAATTTTGAATCTAAACACTTATAATTTTAAAAAGTATAACAAGACATTTTTTTACTTATTTTTCTTTCTCTTGATTTCTGATTACTATACTATGAAAACTTTTGTGTTTTACTATTTTTCTCCATTTAAATTTAAAAAATGTTTTAGAGTAATACAAAAAAATACAATTACTCAAAACTGTTCTTTCAAGACGGTTATTCACATTCTGAACACAATTTCTGAAGTAAAACATTTCTTGCCCCTTATAACACGAAGAAAACTTTTACATTTACATATGAACTTATATGACCAATAACATTGACAGAAATTCGATGCAGATTCTAAATATTCATTAACTAATATGTAATTCATAAATTTTACATACTATTTGATTCAATCTGTAGTTCTAAACGTTTCAAGACAAATGGAATACAGTAAGATCGACGACATTTCCCATTCAAGAAAATATTCAACAAAATAAATCCCAGGTTTCCTTGTCAATCTGAAATACGTCTCTATAAAACAAAAACTAATCATTTCGAAATGCGTTTTGGGGGGGACATATTTTTATTGCATTTCCATTTGTCTCGCTAAAATGGTGAGAAAAAAAGCAAGTCTGAAATTGTAACAAAAGGACCCCCAAGAACTTCTTGCTGATATGAAGGGAGCAGGGAAGGCTCAGTTTCAGAAGGGTTTAAGTTGCAAGAAGACGTTAGACTTCTCTCCTCTATTTATTGATGATGAAACTCAATCGATCTCAGGACTTCATTCAGGACATAATGAGGACATAATTTGGGCCGAGAACATTATAACTCTATTGAAAAGGAAGCTTGGTCATATTAAACCCATTAAGTCCTGTCTCGTTTATGCGTATCAAGTGATGTATTAATAACCTATACAATGTTTCTTCTTCATTCAGGAAAGACTGGCGGATGTAGACGCATAAATTCTAGTATTGGAAGCGTGATTGCGCATAAGTTTTATCTCGTCAGTTTAAGTACATTTCTGTATAATGAGATTTATATATATATATAGTTGCGAATGTAACATTCGTAAATCCTTATGAAAAATTGGAATTTAATAACAAAATTATTATTTCTAGTGCCTAATGTGCATTTGTGACTAGACAAATGAATCAAAGAAATGCAAATTTGATCAAAAATTTATTTACTTTTAATATATTTAAGCATGCAGTTGTTTAATATTTTAGTTTAACCCGCAAATGGGAAACTGTATATGCTAAATGCATTTTTAGACTAAAAAAAAAAAAAGAAAGACAGGTAGCAGATGCATTTTAGTAATCTTAGCTAAAGAAACGTTAAAGTATTAAGTAAAATAAGTTTGAATGTTATTAGAAAGAATTTTTATTATTCTTTACATATTGGTTCGATTAAGCTACAAAAGTTTTTCAAGAAAAAATTATATATATATATATATATATATATATATATATATATATATATATATATATATATATATATATATATATATATAATAATAAATAATAATGTGTGTGTGTGTGTGTGTGTGTGTGTGTGTGTGTAAAATAAAATTATTTTTTTATGCTAAAAATATATAGATAGCTTCTTAAAAAGTTTTCCATAAGCAATACGTAACTTTATATATATATATATATATATATATATATATATATGAAATAAAAACTCATGTATTGTTTCTTCTGAATTTGACCTATCATTTTCATTTTATCATCAAATTTTAATATCTGATATTAAAATTATATCGTTCAAATTTCATTTAAAATAATACACGTTTTACAAATCTGATTGCATGCTTTTATGTCGATTTCATGCATTTTTTTTAAAAAATCAAAATTAAGTAAAACTGATTAGTAGCAACAGTTGTTTGTTCAATAAAAACTGAAAAAAAATTACATAATTGAACCTATTTGTTAATGTTTTCATGTTCTGTATTAAACATGTAATGAAAACTTATATTATATATATCCTTATCATGCTTGTATATCCTTATGGCTTGCTGATTATAAATTAACCACACACAAATGAACAAATTTTCTTTCACACAAAATAAATGAAATTTAGCTTCAATTCGGAAGACAGAATTCGTCAGAAAAACTGCATTAAAACTCTTAATTAATTGCATTAACACCAGTGATTTCTTAACAAAAGGAATTGAAAAAAATTAGACAATTGCAATTCCGACTGACAAAAAGAAATAGCTCAAAATATCGCTGATTAAAAATCATGGTTAATTACTTCATTGATTATACAGAGCATTAAAGTCCTAGTAAAGCGGAAGACTTGCAAAAGGTTATAAAAAAAAAAACTCTAAGCAACTATAAAGAGCAAAAAACAATCATGCGAAGACATATGCTTTAACTACATCACTTTAGGGTCGGAAAGGATGAAACGATGGGGAGAAAAAAAAGAGAAAAGAAATTCACACCGGAGCATTTTTTATCTGTGTGATTAAAAAACAGGCTTTAATTGGAAGATTATTTTTTTCGATGGATGAGGAAAAAATGTAATAATTAAAAAAGAACAGGCTGTTATGTTAAACACACAACAAATATTTCTACCAGAAACAAAAGATAAATAGTTTTATCGTTAATAGCGAAGTTCTTTAATTGTATACATTAAGAAAGAAACGCCTCAAGTAAATAAATAGTTCCTCCATAAAATTAAGTGACATTAAGCGTTTTTAATAATATTAAATCCCTTTTTTCAATTTCGATTTCTTTGGAAAAATTCTTAAATAAAAAGAAGAGAATGAGAGAAATATTTTTTCGTGTTTTTATACAATTACTGGGGTTACTAACACTTTCGCAGTATGTTGAATGCATGCCTAAATTCAATTTTTTTTACCTTCATTTCTCAATTTCAGTGTATTTTGATAATTAGGGATAGTAAAAAATGTGCATAATTTAAATATTTTTTTGAAAATTTCCAAATCATTATGATTTTTTTGTAATTAAAATGCATTTTCTTGAGAAATCAATACTGCAGAAATTTGGAATGACGGTTGTTTTCTAAGTTTAAATGATTTAATCACAGCAAACATAAATATTATTGATGTCTTAAAAGCAAAATAATAATTAAGAATTACTATACACGTGCTTATGAAATCAGCTCTAGCACAGGTTCGGCAACTGAACTATTTCAAATGTTATATTTCTGACATTGTTACCGGACTTGCATTCTAGTTTGAATTAGTTCAAATCTAGTCTTAGCTTCTAGTATTAGTCTTAGCTTCATTCTAGTTTCAATAATATTATTGTCTTTTTTACACATTATATCATAGATTACTAACTTTTTCTAAATTTTTTTTGTTGCCGTGGTTGCGTAGTGGTCAGCGCGTCTGACTGCGAGAGTGCCGACCCAAATTCAATTCTCGGAGGCTTCAGCTAGGATAGCTGTCCATGGATCAACTCAGTCTTTCATTCCTCCACAGTGAATAAATGAGAACCAATTTCCCTCAGGAATTGGACCTTACCTGCAGGTCCAATGTCGGACTAGCCATTCGAATTGAACATTTGCTAATTAGCGCCTACGCCAAAGGTTACAAAATGGAGATGGACAGTGCCTAATGCTACTTCTACTCCACCAGTCACATTTTAACTTAATTTCAAAGCCTTTTTCGGCCTATAAACCTTTTAGCGGAAAAAAAATCTCTCACCTTTCCCATTTTAAAAAAGAAAAAAAGAACATCTCCCGTTCTTGAAATCAATAATTTAGTTGTGAGTTTTCAGATCTTTTGCTATTATTTGTTACTTCTGAAAATGAGAAAAAGAAAGTCTTCACCACCAAAAAAACTGTATTTCCAATTTATTCTATTCATACAAATAAATATAATAATCTGGATTTGGAAAGGAAAGTATTAAAATACGTAGGTTTAACATTATGCTCTGAAAGTCTAGGTGGTATTTCGGCTGGAGCCTTAATCTTGTCGTGATCTATCTAAACTTTTAAATACAAACTTTGTTGATCGAGCCGAAACATGCGCGTACACTCTGTGGTGCTGCGTGTCATGCACTACGCATATGCTGTGACTCATTAACATATTTTTAAAAATATATCAGCAACAAAGCTGTAATGAATCAATATCTATGTTTAATGCGGATTGATCTTGCTTTAGAGACATACATTTTAGAACAATTTGCGGAAATACTTTTTAGATTGTTGTTAGTATTAATCAGGCTTTTCAAGGCCTTTTTCCCAGTATCGTACTGAAGGAGGCAGTTGAGCCTTAACGCCCCTTAAATTGGCGTAATAAATCAAAATCACCCCTTTAAATCTCTTCAACCCCCTCTGTCTAGGTGGTATCAACCTCTTAGGGATCCAATACATATAATATTATTCATTCCCGTTTCCATTTTAAGATTTTCGTGGGCATCCTGTATGAAATAATCAATTTGAGAGAATCTAATTCGTTCAATTTTTTAATTTCGTAGCAGAAGTATGCAAATTTAACATCGTTTCAATAACATAAAATGGACATATATTAAAATTATACATTTCTGTAACAAATCATCAAAATGGAGAAAACGGATACTTGAAATAATTTTCAGCTTTCTTATTATATTTATTTATTCACAATTTGCGAAGAAATGTCTGTATATATCCATAAATTTTAATTACGAAAGTTATGTTTTGCATCTCCTTGCGAATATCTTTATATAAATGTATTTCTAATGTTTCTTTTGTATTAAAACATTTGCTATTCAATATGTGTGGGGGGTTTTGTGTAGGAATCATAAATCTCCGTTATGGATGAGAATTACAGCAATTTTATAGATTTATAAAACATTAGCACATATTTAATTTTATGCAAAAGTAGTAGCATTAATTTAAAACTCTAAAAATGTAATTAATCATCAATCAAAAATATAACTACTTCAAAAAAGTAAAATAAATTTTAAAACTATTTTTTACCATATTTTTGAGTCTACTGTTAGCATAAATTTAAAAATAAAATGCCAAAAATAATTTCATTTCACTTTTGGAAAATTACTTAAAGAGTATTTCATTCGTTATTTGATAAAATATTATACTTAAAATTATTTTCTTATTGAAATCGTAAGTACAGAATTAATGTAATGCTATTTGGGAATTAAAAAGCAAATAAATATTTTTAAAAAAAATCAAAGAAAAATTTGCACAATGCCAAAAAAAAAATATTTATTTCGAACAATTTTCAATCAAATTTAGCTACCGGCTTAAGATGAACTGCTTAATGTTAATTGTATTGAAAAAAAAGGGAAAGTAGTTCAAAAATACAAAGAGACGAAATATAAGCTTTATCAAAATGATTAGTATGAGTAACATCCTTTAACATTGCTCCAAATATTTGGTGCAATAAATTAATTTTTATTGTTTAATCTTGATGTATCTAAAATGTACTTAAAATTTAATTTTAAACAACAAAACAAATTTTCATATATGAGTTTATTATTTATGAGTTTGTGTTACAAATATATTGATTTGACCATCGGCATAACCTCACTTATATCACATATTTTTCACTTGACAACCATGTTTAATTTATAACACTGCCATATTTAAAAGCTTCTTTTTTATTTTTACTCTAGCAAGATACATTTAAGCTTTATTCTTATTTTTATGTAAATAATATTTCCTTTTTCTGAGAATTTTATAACTCCCATAAATCACCGAATTTTACAGAAATCAGCAAATCAAATTATATATTCATTATACATTAATATAAATTGAAAATTATTATCACTTAAAGTTGTAACAAACTAAAGCTTCACACTAGCATTAATAAAATCATCACGCAGTTTTTTTAAAATGCTTAGTTTCCAATTTTTATTCCATTTCTAGAAATTCCAAAAATAACCTTTCAACTGACTGTGACAATAATATAAAATGTTATCAAACTGTTTGTATATCGTAAAATATTTGTACCAGTTCTAATAATGCTATGTGGTCAGGAAGGTCGGAATCATCACATTGCAATTGAAAGATTTTGTAGCACGGCTTTTATGTGAAGGAATTCAGTGATGGAAGCAATTTAGGATATCATCACGCCTTTATTTATCGGGGACATTTTCTTTTTGCCCAGGAATTCCTGAATTGCTCTTCAGTGCTGTAGAATACCTCAGGAAACCCTCTCTCCTTCTTTAAATGAAAATATATGTCAGTCAGTTTTCTGCATTTTGCTGGAATTAATTGAAATGTCATTTTATATATACATTTTAAAATGTGTTTGGAAAAACGAAACACATCAAGACGGAAAATATTAAATTTTTGAGTTTCTAAATTTTCCACAGAGAAAATATTTTAAAAAATATATTTAACTTTTGAATACATTCAAATGCTTCTCAACGAAACTTTAAATATGATTTTAAATGTTGCAATAAGTCAAACAAGTTATTATATAAGATATTTTAAAATTATACGTTTGTTTACCAAAATAAAATATTCCTCTCTTGCCAGAAATTTTCAATATATTTGATAAATTTAACTAATCATGTTTTTATAAGAACATTACTTCGGAATAAATTTCCTACATACATTCAGCTCAATAATAGTTTTGTATTTAATGGAAGTATAAGGTAAAAAATACTAACTTTCTACAGTTGCATTTTTAATGACATTAATATATATGACGGGAAATTCGAGGAATAGTTTTGTTCTTTCTTTGCGAAAGTAAAGATGCCGAGAAAGAAATCAAAGTGGTAGTCTAGACATTTATGTATCCATTCAAAAATAATTTAGTCTTAAAAGTACAGAATATATTTTATTTCTATAATATAAAATAAATATACTTATCTAAAAGGCAAATGAAACAGTTTATTTATAATAAACATTTTAAAAGAAATTTTATTTATTCTATATATTTTAATACAATGTTTAATTTATATTCTTATTTTTATCTTCTTCAAATGTGTCTAAGTTAACAATATTTAATAATCATACGATTTCTCAGGAAGAAAATAGCGCTAATTTATTTTATTCTTTCTTAAATTTATAATTCATTTTAAGAGGTTTTCATTGTATCTTTTAAGGAGCAGAACCAATTCAACTGAGTAAATCTAATTTTCAAAAAAAATTTGATTTTTTCTGAATATATCAATAAATGCGTAGTATTAAAGTTACTTACACACTTTCGAGTCCTAAATAATATTTGCGATTTTAAAAGGAATTTGTACGCTCAAAATGTTTTGTTTATTGTTCTGGATAATAAGCGATATATCAGCCTTAATTATAATTAGGTATTGTAACCTCACTAATCTAACTACCACTTCGCTTTGTGTGTAGTATTACATAATTGAAAGATTTAAATAATGAGACCAACATATTTAGATTAAATTTGCAAATAATATTACTTACTAATTTAATGTAAAATATAAAAAAAAATGTCAAATGTCTAAGCGTTTCTTTTTAAATTTTTAGTTTAGAATGGAAAATTAAATAAATCTGAAAATTATGTTTTCTGTTGCATATATGTGAATAATTTCGCTTAGATGCTTTAATGTACGAAGAACTAATATACATATATTCGATGAATCAAGTTTTTGAAACTTCCAATGATATTGACGTTGATATCTCACTTCCAATGATATTGACTGAATTCTTAACTTATTTTTATTTCTATTCATAGAAAACTACAGTTAACTACCTGAAACAAAATTCATAACATCTAGAACACTTCGATTTTATAATTTGTTCATTTACAACTTCAAAGTCTTTATTTTTCTTTACATCTTTCCCGAAGAGTTCATGTCAACCTCAACATGGTGAGATTAATTTATCCAACTTTTTGCTGATTACACTATGTGTAGACATTATTTATCAAATCGAAATTCAGTTAAGCTAATCAAGCGTCGATATTTTTTTAATATTTTAGGCATAAAAATATAATATCAAAATAAGAAAAAATAATTTAAATATCTGTTTTTCCACTGAAAGTAAGCAACAAATTTTGCATTAGATAATCTTCTTTCATTTAGGAAGAACACATATTAATTGTTTGTTTGTCATAGCGCGGCTGTCTTCAAAAACGACAACAAAAGTTAAAACTCTTCAATCAGACCAAGAGGAAATCCTTTTTGACCTAACTGGTAGCAGCATTGATAACAGCAACCGGACAAGTTTACTTCAGATCCAAAGATTGAAGGTTCGAAAGGCCGCCAGATTTTCCCGGCGTGGTAGGAAAAACATACCTCTCACTGAAAAGTTGGGCTTGAATAATAGGTAATAGCCCAACCTAGAACTACTAGTTGCGAGTATCCCCCGCAGAAAAAAATGCCTGTTGTTTAACTAAGACAACGCACAAAAAATCCCAAATAGTGATTTTTCGCACCAAAAAATCCCAAATACTGATTTTTCGTCTGTGGCACAATCGTCAGATAGACCTACCATCTCAAGTACAGATAGTCAGTGACATCACATGGAAACTGTTCTAAGCGAAACTCAATACAACTGAATTCTAAAGATTCTCAATTTTAAAAAAATCGGAATTTTCGATAATTTGTTTCCAAAACTTCATTTTCATAACTTTTCTTTTCGTTACAAAAGGAAAGTTACGCAGAACTTAACTGCTTAACACAATGTCAATCCATTCTTTAATTTTTCGCTAAGAATTTACCTCAAATTCCTCATATTGTTATTATTTTACTTCTATTTTATAACTATTACTTTTTTGTAAACATTACTTACGAAATATGAGTTCATTTAAACTGCTCAAGTGCTTGATTGCATTTTTAACATAAAAAGTATTTATAAGAAAAATAATTTGAGCATCTATTTTTCTTCTGAAAAAATGGCAACCAATTTTCCATCAATATTTAGCTGATCTGTTAAAAGAACACATATATGTTATTTTTAAATATATTTATTTTAGAAGGGGGGGAATTATATTCTTTACATTCATAGATAAGCATTTTTTTTTTCTTTCTCAATATTTTTTTTCAGGAAATTCATGCAATTCTTCTTTTCTGCACGAAAAGAAAAGGTCCACAAAACTTTCCAAAAAAAAAGAAGGAAAAGGAAGGAAGTATTTTGACCTTTCGAATTGTACATTTATTACAAAACATTCATCATTTTCTTCGTCATTTACTAAAACGTTATCTCAATCTCATTATGTTGTGAATACTTTATCACCTTTTCAGTTATTATACTTTTTGAAGACTTTACTTAGGTTGAAAATAAGTTAAATTAAAGAAAAGTCTTTTTTTTAAACAAGATATAACGATATTTTATAAGGAAAAAATTATCTGAACGTGTTTCTTTTTAAGTAGGCAACTAATTTTTTATTAATATTCGGACTCAATATGTGGAGTCACACATCAATGTTTAATTATTTTTATTTTCAAAGAATTTTATTTCTTATTTTCTTCGATAAGCACCCTCCGCACTCTCAATAACTTTGATCTGAAACTTCATCTACTTTTACACACGAAAAGAAAAGCTTCGCAAAACTTTCCGAAAAAAAGAAGTAAAAGGAAGAAAGAAAAAATACCTCCTCGAATACTTTACCCTTTAACGTTGTGCATTTATTACAAAACACCCATGATTTTTCTCCAAGTCATTCACCTAGAAGTTATCTCAATCTCTCATGCAAACTGAATGTTCGATTCCTGGCATAGAGAACATTGCAAGAATATAAAAAAAGAAAGAAGACAGAACTCGAAAAAAGAAAGAAAAAGAAAGATGAAGAAAAGGAATGACAGACCGATCTGACTCTGCCAGATTTATTTCTATCTGTGTGAGCATTCCGAAATGTTCAAAGAAGACCTCCTAGAAAAGAAGGTGAAGCTATCTTTCTCGCGAAGAAGATGGTTCTGTGTCATAAATCATATGCTAATAAGCTAATATCTTTTCGGAAGGGGGACTCGTGACACAACGAGACATGGCTCACCCCCGTTGCCATGGAAACGACGCCACATGTGCAAGTATTCGCTTTTAACCAAAAGGTTATTACAAAGCGACAGGTTTTACGCTGGTTTTCTTAATTAAATTTCCCTAGGGTGTTGTGAAAAATTTCCCATTTAAATGCCGAAGTTTCCGATATCATTGGGATTTTAGAGAGATAGTGGTGTGGCGTATCTATTTAACCACACACGGTCGATACAAAATTTAATATAACAGATTTACGTACAAACTTCAATAATAAGTTTAATTTTTAATTAAATTGCTGTGGCGTTAATAATCTATCGCGAACATTTTTCCGTGTCATGTAACTTTTATAATTGCATTTTTCCAAGGATTTTGAAACTAAAATCATAACTATAAAATTATAGAAACCCATTTCTAATTCTCTCAAACACACACATTGCATTTTTACTAATTTATTTCCGTATTCCACAATTTGAACACATATTTAATTGGTAAATTGATACATTTTATTCAGTTGACTTAGTTAAATAATAAGATTACTAATAATCAAATTTTTAAAGCAGATATAAAATTCAAAATGTGCATGATTCTTTTTACAAAGTTTTCTCTTGAAAAACATTTATTTTTATTTTAAAACGACAGTTTTTGTTGTAGTTAAGAATGTAGTTAAAATTTGTGTACCACTGTTTAATTGTGTAATAGAAAAAAATTATTAAAGCTTTTTCTGTCATATTTTTTAATTCTAAAAATGCTTCATATTTTAAATAGAAAATTCAATGATAAGCATCATTAACATTAGGTACTATCTAATACGCTTCAAAATAAATTATATTATAAATTAATTTTAAATGTTTTATATATTTTACATTCAATAATATTTATGTTACATAAATTCTCATCTGTTTCCTCAAATGTGTCACAGCAGTCAAAGAACAACTGAATTTTATTTCATTTATTTCTTTAACTGTTCGAAAAAAGAAAAAAAAGTATCGTGCGATGAAGCCTTTTTCTCTAATTATAAAGAAAAAAAGATGCAGTGGAATTTCTCCCCGCCCCCTGAACAAAAAGAATTATGTATGTGACACATTGTCTATCCAATTTCAGAATTTTTTTTTACATAATTTTTTTTAAAAATATTCTAATATCTTCCAAATGAATATATTTCAATAAAACAAAATTTGTTTTTCATATATCTGTTCTTAAAAAAATAAGGCTGTTAAATATAAATTGATTTTATACCCCTCTTACGAATTCTTAAATATTAGCTGACAAAAATCTTTACATGTATATCAATATCAAGATCTTGTTTTCAGTATGTAGTAAAGCTAGTTTAATTTTAAACTCAAAAAACTAATAAAATTTCTTTTATTTCACGAAGTTTTGTTTGTTTGGCATATATAACATCACTTTATTAAAAATATGCAAGTATATTTTTTTCAATAAATATTGGACGTAAAAATGCTGTCTTTATTAATTTAGGGTGAATTACTCTTTGAGCAAAAATTGACATGAATGCATTAGTATACCTGCAGAGAATTTACACCACTAATCTTCGAACCTCTCTTTTCTGCTCTTTTGAGTCACAGCAATAGTATTTTGCTGTGCGTCGCGTTATTTGTATTCGACCGGCACCTTTTAATCTTTTTTGGAAAATATGGAGATGATTTGACAATACGAATGCCACTATTTGGATAAAAAAAAGGTTTAAGAAATGAATCGCTGTAACAAAGAAATATTTCTATTCTAAGCTTAAATCTTTCTACTATTTGAAGATTTTGTTTGGTGCAACAAATAAAAAATTTGGGGGAAGTTTTACGAAATATGTTACTTTAAACTACTTTTAATATCGCTGAAAAATTGCCTACGTTTGTACGTTTAGTGCTGACTTTTCAGTAAATTGTTCTTTTAATAAAAATATTAATTATTTCAGTAACATACTTAAATCTTCATATATCTAATTCATTGCACGTTCTAAGGTAAAATGTTTCCAATTTTGTATTATTTATACTTTCATATTAAAAAAAATAGAAAATGCTAAATAGTTGAATCTAAAATTTAAACACGCCACGCCGCAGTGAATAATATCCGTATCCGCATTTTTTCTCAATATGTTTATTTCAGGATTTTGGTACACTTTCCTCGATATCTACTTCATCCATACGCTGATATTTTCCACATTACAAAGGGGAATTATATACTGTACATTTAAGATATTTTTTTTTCTAATAAACGCTCATAAAATTTAGATAATTCACAATATTTGTATAAGAGTTAAGAGAAATTTGAATCTTAAATTTTTTTAAAAAAAATAATTTAATATTTTTTTATTTTAAAATTAAAATTACATTTAATATATGAATTTCATACATATAAAAACGAGTTTTTAAATTTATAAATGTAGTGGATATATTATGTCAGATATACTGATCGGTAAGGACACAAGACTTTATACATTTCATTTTCCTTCATTAGGATATACATTTTATTTTCCTTATATAAGCAGATACATAAATATATAGATATCTGAATATTTAACCGCAACTCTTGTATTTTTTAGTTTTAAAAATTGAAGATTACATAAACTTTTCATAATATACACTCCGTTTGCATTGCCAAAGACGTCTCAGCTTTCTTAAGGGAGTTGCAATTAACTTTTAAATATTAATCATAAAGAGATAATTTTAAATTTAACTACGTGGTTGTAAACTTATTCTTGTGTATACTCTTGGATACACACCCACATATGTTATGTATGAGCATGCAGGCGGACGTGTGTGTGAGAGAGAGTGTGCAAGCGCGTTCATAAAATTGAACTAATGCTAAAATTCTAAAAAAAAATGTTAATAGCGAAAAAATAAAGTATAACTCATAGTTAATTACGTTAAAGGGGGGGGACCATTGTATTAAATAAAAAAGTTAGTATTTATACTAAATCTTTGAGATTTTCTCAAGATACAGAATTACATAGTTTGAATTAATATTTATTAACTCTATTTAAGATAAATTTTTCTCCTTTAGCAGGAACATCTGTTTCAAATACCGAAGTACAAATAAGTCTCAATAACTTAGTTCTGATTCGTGGATTTTATTAATTATTTTCACACATGTATATATCTAAAAGAACTTTATTCAAAAGTTTAACGAGGAATAAACATTATTTTCCCTTCAAATAGATATCCAAACAATTCAAATGCAAAGCGACATAATTTATTTTTCAGTTTCAGTCTTAATAGATATAAGTAATCAAAGTTCGCATACTTATCTCTAGAATAGCTTAAAAGTGCTGAAAACTCTATTTGAAGAAAAATATTTCAATTTATTAAGTATTTTAAGAAACTAAAAAGTCTTTTAAAATTAAGTTAAAATTAAAGAAAATGTGTGACCGATCGCAATAGATGAGTTGGCCCTCTCTACTTGAAGATTGGAAGAATATTCAAGCACTCATGAAACTGGTAGAGTTTGGTTTACTTGTTGTGCTCCTAGCTATGATAATTGGAACTGTGTCTGCTTGTCAGGTAGATGTTCCCAATGGGGGTTGGTATTCATGTATGTTATTCATCTTAAGAATTGAATGTGTTCGGGGACCACGGAATTTATTGGTAAAGATCACAGGCTTGGTGGCAGTTAATGTTTACTTCGAATCATAGATTTGAGCCTCCCTTCGTATAATGATCTTACCTGTGGTCTAACGAATTCTGCTGAACATTAAATTGAATTGAGCCTCAAAATCCTCAAGTGGTGTAGAATGAAAGTTTAAATGATGAGGTCGCAGCTCTGGTGTTGTCCTGATCATTCAACTGTAGAAAATTACGAGCTATCTTCAATAGCCATAGTGCAACTGTAGAGCGAAATTAATTTAAAACAAATGCATTGATTGAAGTGATATAATTTATAAGACACTTATGTACTATAAATAAAACTATTAACGTGAATTGGACTAACTTTGTTGTGGTAAATTATTACTACTTCCAACGCCTTCTATTATTAAATTACATAAGTATGCTTTATACAAATTAAATTTTAATCTGTAGTTTTAAAAATTTTCATACACAAAACAAACTCTTATTAATGCGAAAACATATAACAGTAATTTTCTAGTTTAATTATATTTAATATTTAAAAACTTAAGCAATTGTTGTTTATCTATTTAGACAGGTTCGATATTCTCACTATGAATGGATGTATGCGATGTAACTAGTGAGCCATGACATAATCGGACTACAGAAACCATATAACTGTCAGTTGAAAGTATTTACTGTTCAGACAAGATAAGTACAGTAATTAGCTGTCACAGCCAAAACAAGCGTTTTACGTAGGAAACCATAGGAAGGTTGAACAAGGGTAATCTCTCACTGGTTTTAGGCATCATTAATTTATTTTTGCTTTAAGTACTTTCTCAACGATGAAATACTATTTTCTGTGAGGAATTTATAAACTTTACAGCCTTAACAGTATTGCTTTTTGAAATGATCCTAAAATAATGCATAATTTTAAAAACATGTTTAAACATGTTTATAGTTATTGGTGTTTATGAAATTGAGTTTTTATATCATTATTTACACGAATTCATAAACATAACCAATTTATGAAAAAACAATACTGAAGGCATTACGAAAATGAAAAAAAGATAAAAACATTCTGAATGTATAAAAATTTCAAAATAAATGTCTTCATGCAGAATATATAAAGAAATCCACTCATAAATAGGAGGCTTTAAAGAAAAGCGTTGACTCCATGACAGTAACATTTTTATTTGTGAACTGATTTTCAAAATTCTTCTTGTACCTCAAATCCGAATGTACGCTGTACGCTATGCATTTGTTTTATTTGTATACAAATGACGTCATTTTGCTGAGAACTGAAGATGGCGACCCACACTAAGTTTGAAGCAGTGAGGCGTCATTGCACCTGAACTCTGCATTTACAGACTTTAACCTCTTCTCAAAAATGGAGGGGGAGAATTAATAAGACATCACTTTCGTTCTGAAGAGGAAATGGAAGCTACAGTTAAAGTCTGGTATCAGTAACAACCACCTGAATTATTCTCCGACAGTTTTTCTGGAATAGTCACTCGCGTGTGCAAGAAGCGAGAAAGAGATTCAGACCACGTCAAAAAGTAAACAATGTATTACATTATAGACACACTTAGCTCTCAAGTACAACAGGAATATATATATATATATATATATATATATATATATATATATATATATATATATATATGTTATATTGTTGCGGATATTGTCTTTCAATCAAGTCTCACATAACGAAATTGAAACCTCTGAATTGTTACCTATTTCTGCCTTATTTTGTTTCTTATTCTTATAATATAATTTACTGTGTTTTATTTTAAGCTACGTAAGATCTGAAGTTCAGAAGTACCCTTCAAAGCCTATCATTGAATGAAAAAAACATCAGTGTCTTTCTCCATTTATACTTAATAAATAAGACAAGTAACAGACAATGATGCTATATGTCGAGGAAATTGTTAACGGGGTTGTTGAGATGCGTTCTTTAAAGATATGTCAGTCTTTTCTTTCAAATTAATGATTCTCAAAACCTGGAAGGTTTTTACGCAAAATTACACATTTTAGTTTTCGACAGTTTGCAATTTTATTCAAGTGATTGAATTTTCCTCTTTTACTTAAATCGGATTCAAATCAGTTTCTTGGAAACGATAGAAAAGAGGAATTTAGAAAGAGATAGAGAAAAGAGATTGTAAATCCTTTTTCTTAAAGCTAAAGAGCACATACTTAACTTGGAATATATAACAGTATAACAAGAAATTTGAGAAACATTTGTATCAAGCATTCAAAATGAGCAACTTCTTTACTGACGAAGTTGATGCATGCCGACTACGAAACTTTATCAAAAGCGGAATAAAACATGAAATTGGTATCATTTCAGATTTTCATCTTTCTAAGTGCTCTTCATTTATGAAGATGAATGGATTCTGAATAATGGTAGATCGAAAGAGACTTTAAGGAATGCAATTCGTGAATACTTTGAAGAAAGAAAGAATTCTATGTACAGTTTATAATAACACCAAAAGTATAAATATTTTATCTGTTGATTTCCCCCCTATTTCATTACTTACAGTTTTCATGAGTTAAACTGATTCACAAACATAAATTAAAAAAAAAAAAAAACGGTCAAATTTATTAGATACACAGTTTAGATTCGTGTGCATTAAATACGATCTAAATATTTTTGTTTCGTAATTTATAATTACATTTTTAATAAGCATAAAACTAGTTTATGACATTAGAAAAAAAAATTCCTGATTAGGAATGCAAAAAGATTCAGATACAGGGACGTGAAAATATTTTTAAAAAATATTCGTTGCATTTCAATGGAATTTTTCACATAATTACCAGCAATATTCTTTAATATGATCAATATAATTAAATTACTGCTGCTTACATTACGTTAAACTTTAGGAAATAAACAGAAGCTAGGCTATTAATAAAACATGCGTTAGATTTTGAAGATAAATACTTTTTATCTGTAGTATTTCATCAATTTTTAAACTTTTCATTATTTCATCATTATTCCCGAGTGTATAATTGTAAGTTCGTGAAAAATACAATTTTAGAAAAATGGTAGAAAATTACAAACACACAGATTTTATTTGATCCATTCATTCAGTTTTATACATTTGTTTTATTATAATTATTCTGATAATATTAAAATAATACGTCGTTTTGTTTGAAGAAATTGGTCTAAACTTACGAAATTGTTGATGAATTAGGTTTAATTACCTTACAAAAATGATGTTTACGACCACAACCAGAAATAGATAAGGCAATAATTAATTTATATCTTAGTGTAAAATTTGTAGAATAAATGACAACTAAGATGAAACTGTACAGACTAATTTATTCCATTCGATTATTACAAAATATTGCCCATGAATGTTTTATATTTTACAGCAAAATATTAGAGAAATCCTCGTATATTGAAAATAAAAAAAAATATTGATAAAAAAATGGCTAAAATAAAAGAAGTCACAGAAAACGTAATTTTGGAATAATTATTATTATTGGTGATTATTAAACATATATATGGAAGGAAATTTTGCTAATGATTTGATAATAAGTGAAGATTGCTAAAAGCTAGCAATATCATAAACTTGCATTAGATAATGCATGAAAAATATTCCGAAAATACTAAAATATGATTCTTAAACAAAATTCCTAAAATATAATTTAAGTAGTCAGATATAAAATGGCATTTCTGATGAAAGATATAATTGTTAACAATTGTCTGATTCAAATAATCAATCATCAATAACTGTCAAACCAGAATATTTAATCGCAAGTAACCATGAACACTAAAATCGTTTTATTTTGTAGAGTAAATTCAAATTGTTTCAATTTTCTACAGAGCATTGGAATAAAAAAAAAGTTATGTAACCTTTCACAGAAAACTCATCTAAAATAGAAGGAACAATACAATTCCCTGACAAAACACTATTCAAATCGATTTTTAAAGACCATATGCATATTTCCCATTGTGTCCGATTCAAAAGGCAAATTCCACAGAATGAAAGAGACGAGACCCTATCCGTCACAGAAGGAACCCCACTCACTAAGAACCATGGGGAAAAATCACCGACATCCCATTGAGAACCTGTAATCCTCCAATTAAATGCCACTTTTCTATTGTCCGAGAGCGGTCAGGTGGCCAAATATGCGGCATATTATGAAGATCTCCCACGCCTCATTGCCGCTGAGGGCTCAGAAAAGTAGTGGGTTGTTATTTCATCTCTTTTATTCCATCTCTGGCAGGCGAAGCGGAATGCTTTTGTCGGATCTCCCTTTCGGTTAATGGGAGGACATGATGGATGCAGCGGAAGGGGTCTCGCGATTGAGTTCTGACATAGGTTGGTCAAGACATTCTTTTTGTCTTCATTCCAGAGTCAGAATGAGGGGTTTCCATGATAAGTGCTGAGATTTACAGAGATAGTAAGAGGGCAAAGCGATCTTTTTATTATTATTATTTCTATTTCAAATAAATAAGGAGTAGGCAAGTATATTTCTACTTTGCTCTAAATTTGAAAATAAGTGATTCGTTACTGTTAACTCTTCTGAATAATATCCAAAAGCACTATTCTACTACTTTGCTCAACATATATATTTGTTTGTAAGTTATGCATTTTATTGTATTATTATACAAGTAAATTCTACACATTTCAGGAGAGGGTGAATAGGGATTCGAAATAAAATAAATTATTACCAAACTTTGCATATTGGGAGTGAGAAAATGGTGTAACACACCTTTTTTTTAAAATTTAGTATAATTTCTCTTTAAAAATTTTTCAAATGAAATTTCTAAACCTAAGAATTTTTAGGGGTTATATAAATTACTGTTTACTTTTGAGCGTGATGGCTTATTAAATATTTAGCTATTTAAATATATGAGATTTACCAATTGAAATGTAACTTGAGAAGGGGAATATTAAATTTAGAATATTTTTATTCTTAACGCTGATGGAATGAGAGAAAAAATATGAGACAAAAGGTAAAAATAAAAGCAATAAATGCTTTTTTTTTCCCCTTTCGTTTCGTGAAAATTGAAATTTCGTGAAATAAGTATTTTGTTGCTAAGGAATTTCATGACTAAGAGCTACTTTTGCTAATATTCAACAATACTAAACTTTGAAGAGGTGAGTTCTAATGCTGGGCTAATGGTAAAGCAGCAGCCAGAAAATTTACTGAAATTCTTCATACAATGAATCATTATGTGGCCCAGATAGTGTGTGCTCACTATGAAAACACGCAATGTTGTAAACTGTACTTTAAGAAATTGCTAAAATATTTCTTGGTATCACGATAGTATATGCGATGTACTAAATCGCCAAA
>BMAW01077831.1:525872-539644 GCA_019974015.1 Nephila pilipes | reverse complement strand
TAAAAGTACTGCTCAGATTCCTGCAAGTTCAAATTTCACCTCTAAACAACCTCGAATTTGACTACAGGTTAGGTCCAAAATTTTGATGGTCATTGGTATTTATCCGATTTATAGCAAACTGGGCTCTGAGATTGGATAAATAACACTAATTTATACCGTTCAAAAGGAAACTTCAGCAACCGAGCAAAAGCGACACATATGATTGGTTTCGTATATTTTCAATTATTACTAAGAAATAAATTCCGGGATAAATTTCGTCCATCATATTAATTTATCTTTATGTACACAATATTATAACCCTTATTAACATAATTTTGTATTAATTTCTATGTGTTTCTAATAATTTTATTTCGTTTTTCCAATAAAAAAATCATTTTAATATTTCAGTATAAAAGTAATTCCGTTTCAAACATACATGACGCATAAATAATATCCAAGATATTTAGAATGATTTTTATTTAATACTGGAAATGATTGCTAAGTAATAATATCTATCAATTATAAAAAAAAATATATATTGATATTTACTTTATTACCGATATGTGTAGGCCTTATTTTATTTTGTAAAATGTCATGGCATTAAAAACCATTTTTTAAATTTTAAAATCCTTTTTCTCATTTTATACCACAATAAGCAAACTCATAAATTCACTTATTTTCACATTACATTTTAATTTTAAAGACTTAAAAGTTTATTACTTATTTACGTTTTTAAAATCTCCTATCTTTAATGTACAATTTTAAAATTTTATTTTAATTATACGGAAATAATAAAATTACGTACAAAATGTTACAAACTGAAATATTATTTTATTTAAAAAAAAAAAAACCCGTTTATTTTTATTATTTTTTATAGTTCTACTAAAATAATTATTTTCATCAAATTTGTATATCTATATCATTAAAAATGAATACTCTGCACAATTATTATTACATAAAAAATTATTAGAGCTACTTCTGGATGTTTTAAAACTTCTTTGAAATACACGGAATAACGTTCAAGTAAATTTTTATAAAAATACCTCATTATTTTTGAACTAAATTATTTTCTCTAATATGAATGCTTAATTCTTTTCATTTTTTCCTCGACTCAAAATCTTTATGATTGATAATAATGTTTTAGTTCATCATTTATGTACATCCATGTGTGTGTGTGTACTAAATTGAATTTTTTTTAAAAATATTTTAATGACAACAAACTTTAAAAAGTCTGCAGAAGAATAAAAACTCACTTTATTATAAAAGAAAATTTTCCAAATGAAAGAAATTTCTTATTTCAATCACATCACATATTTATTATGATGATAAATCCGAGTGCGGGTTGTGTTAAACAATAAAATAATTTTCTGTCTCTCAGTTTAAAAGATATTAATTTTGATTTAGCTCTGAATTTATTCACTTTATTTATATATCTATTTACCTTTCTGATAAAATTTCCTTTCGACAGACAAAAAGTAAAACTTAATAATGATGCAGTTAATTACCAAGGATTATTCCGGTTAATTTAAAGTTGTAATTAATTACCAAATTATTACATAGCTTTAAATGACAAACACAAACAATGAATATGTGTTTTACGTTTTTAACGGTATATTGTATTTCTTATAATGAATGTAAGCCAGATTAAATTCATTATTTTGATATAACAATAATAAAATTCTAAATATTTACACATGAGTGTAAATAAATAAGGTTTTGTAAATTTACCAATTTATTTTGAGGGAACTTTATAAAGCTTATTCAGTTTTAATAATATTTAAGTTTATTTATTTATTTTGGTGAAAAATGAAAATATATGATTTTTTTTCTTGCAACACATGAAGTCTTATTCCCTAATAATGGCTTATTTTTAAGCATACCCTTAAATAATACACACAAACGCACACACATTTACAGAAATTTTTACAGTAAAAGAGACATTAACGGAAATTTCATCAAACAGCTAAGGACAGTTTAAGCAATGACCCAAAATGGTCACCAAATTTGGTGACCATTTTGTGAATTGTGCTGAAAAGTCCTGATTTTGCGATGAAAAGAGGTTTCTAAAAAGTATTACAATCTAGTCGATATCTTCAATGGGAAGACAGCGGACTTTCTATGGAATTTTCTATGCAACCTCACTTCTGACCGAAACAAAAAAAATAACCACCGTGTGTCTGGGATGGAGGAGCCTGGTTTGGAGATCTATCGAAAATTTAACTAGAAGCGGTCGACACTTGGAAGTGGATCTACAGAGAGAATTTGAAGAAGCGGCTAAGTCTGTCGGCAACAATGGGAGTCTACTTCGGAAGTGCAGAATATTACAGAGGAGATTTGTCCGAAGCGTGAAGTAGTTAGCTATTAAGCTAAGAACTGTCGATAGAACGGTGAATTTCATTACAAGTGCTATTTTTGTTCCTGTATCTGTGTCGCTAATGTGTACGAGGGTTACGTTTCTGTTTGTGCTGTTACTGTCCAAGATTTGCTACCTGTGTATCGTCTTGTCCTGAAGATTTTTGAATAAAGCGTATTTTGAAGATATCCTCCGCGTTTGACCAATTTTCACTCACATACACCCAAGCATGACTTGGAATTTTCGTAACAATAAATATCGTAATATTTTAAAAGCGAATATATTTAAAATCGATGCGCTATTATATGTATATTGAAGATTATTTTTCTAATGTCTGAAAAGATTCAAAGGAGATTATTGTGTAAATATCAATAAAAATATAAATTTTTGCTAGATAATAATAAAAAAATATTGCTGAAATAAATCTAACGTTCTAAGAATCGACTGTAAAAGGATATAGTATTTATAATTCAGTATACATTTTTGAATATATCACGAAGTGAAAAGACTTTTGCTAGTTCAATCGATTTAAATATAGATGTCACACATAAATAAATTTAGATGCATTCCTTGCAGTTCTGTGGATGTAGATTACAAATCATACTACAAGTTATTAACACACTTGAGGTAACATAGTAAGGTAATTTCATGTCAAATATTTTGAATTATTAGAATTTTCTTGAAACAATAGAATTTCTTTTTTTCATAATGGAGATTTAAAATATTTTGAATGGTTTATTTTTTTAAATTTTATGTTAATTTAAAAAAAACGCATGGATGGGAAATTTTCATAATTGCTTTATAGTATGCCTTGTAAATTAAACAATCAATAAGGTAATAGGAATGAGTAACTATGACATAAGATTCTCCTCCTACAAAAGTAAACATCTGCATTTTTGATATTATTTTTTGTTCAGTTAATATATCTTAATAGAATGCAACAATAATTATATCCGTCGATTTTGAAGAATGAGATATAAAATTTGCTTTGCATCGAATTATTTCAATAAAAAATTTGTAGAGAAATTATCTTGCATTACGCAATAAACATTTAATAAGGACATGTAAAATGTATCTTAATGCAAAAAAAAATTAATTATCGAAACTTAAGCAGCTTTTTACAAAACTGAAGTGTCGATTTTTTTATCGCTTGTATTATCTGTGACATTTTCCTTGAATACTTTATAAAAGAAGTATAATATGTATTTGATAGCCAGTGAAACTAGGTAACGAATATTCCGTTCGAGAATCGGTAACATTCTATTTTAGATCCCATTTGGCAACGGAAAAATCGTACCAAACGGCGCTAACGGTACAATTTTCAAATACGCTAAAATACATTAATGCGTTGGAAAGGGCTGTCATTACTATTATCCGTAAATAAAACTCCAAAAGTTGGCGCTTTTTTCTTTCTGCCACCAAGGATGGGATTAAAGTAGTGTTCAACCAGTTAGTTTCATCTACTGAAACACAAAAATATCAGCCTTATGATTATTACAAATCTGTCGATATGGCGGCAGACTAATTCAACGCACTTTAGTTAAGAAATAAAACATGTTCAAACACATCGCATCCATTATCATTCCCAAAACGACGTCACATCTTAATTACAAACCATGGATCTTTCGGAATGCGCGAAATTAATCCAAATCTCACATTTTAAAAGTTTTCAAAGGCTATATTAATATTTCCAAATGACAAAATTTTTCAAAAGAATAATAACAGAGAGCATTCTTTTACTTGGAATTCCCTTCCGTGAATTGTTTCGCATTTAATTAAATAATTTTCACATACTTCGAATATTTTCCCCCCACGCAGGAAGAGGTACCCGAGGATCCGCTTATTGTTGACTGATCCATTAGAAGTCAGAGGAGCACAAGTCAATGAATGGGCCTTAACAATGAAAATAATTTTCTAACAATCGGGTTGCAAAAAATATAAGGCAAACCAACTCTTCAAGAAACAATCAGATGTTTTTCTTATACATCCATTAGTATAGGAGCGCTTTGTAGCCTGAATTAAGCTACGGGTAATTTGTACGCCTGACTAAATTCTTTGTTTAAGCTTCGTTGTGCTGCTTCCGCCTCATTTCTCTACAAATGTTCCTTTTCCAATTTGCCGCTTGTCTTTCATTTACAATTACGTTTTATTGGAGCGTGACTTTTATTTCTTAAGATCTTTTAAGCCCGTGACTTTGAACTTCAAAAGTTCTCTTCTCCAATTCTAAAAGATTATGGCGAGCTGTGGCAAATCTTTGTTAAGCATTAGATGCGACACGTGGTCGTAGAAGTTAAATGATTTCGTTCTTTTGTTGCTTGCTGGGATGCTCACGGGTCGATTCGATTCTTATTTAGCCGCAACTCAAAATTAAAAACTTTTCTTGACCTTTTTTCCTAGTTTTTTTCCTTCTCCCGTCTGCATTCTTCTTTCCTTTCGAATTTTCTTTACTATGTTGTTTTCTTAGAGATCTTTATTCTTATCATTTGCCTTGAGTTCGATACACAACTTGGGAGAATTAAATATTTTTGATGTTGCATTCTAAGTGAAGGGGTGAATTTAAAGAAAAAAAGAAAGTAATTTAAATTTTCAAGTAGCTGGATCGATTTACAACAAATAAATAATAAATTTAAATTTGGAAGATGATACTCTATCTTTTAAAACTTTATTTTAGGATATATAAATCTCTGAAAAAAATTGAGACAATTTTTGAACCGTTTCTTCCCATTAAACGAAACACGTTTCGCATTAAAAACAGACTTTATTTTTAATTCTCCTATTTCGAAAATAGATTTTGTCTAGCATACTTTTGAAATTTTCATATTAAAATAAATTCTTTTTTGGCATCATTAAGCAAACCGTACTTCTAATAAATGCATTTTCTTAAAAAGAAGGAAAAACTGATTAGAAAGTGAGAGAGAAAGAGAGATACAAAAAGAGCCATACCAGAGTTGCGTTCAGAGGAAATGAACAAGTTTCACATTCGTAACGTATTATATTTTCAATTAAATCTTATAATCAACATTTTAAGCTTAGTTTAAAAAAGGTTTAATATTTCAACGTACTTATGTGACTGTTTTCTTTAAACAAATATTAAAACAGTGATGCGCTTAAAAAAAATTGAGGCATTATCCATCTAAAAACGTTTCATCGCCTTCAAAAAAAAAGATATATACTAATACAAAAAAAGATATATTTATATTGTTACTGAAATTTTGGGACTTTATTCTCCCTCGTTTCTTTTTCTTTGGGGCTTTATTCTCCTTCGTTTCTTTCGAAACTATCTTTCCGAGTTTCATGGCCGGAAAGATGGTTTTACAGATAAGGAGAGAGCAAACCATAAGAATGTGCTAATCAATTGAGTGGACCTTCCCAAATTTCAAAAGACGATCAACCTCTTAACAATACCGATTTTTGCAGATCGTCATTTTCCAAATTTTCAGAGTAAGTACCTTTATTTGGACCAGTTTGTTTTATTATTATCATCCACATCTTACTTATTTTCATATTCGATATATTTTATTTCATTAATATGTACATAAATGCCTTTATTAAAGTGCATGTAAAATAATAATTTCTTATGCTATTCCCACGCCATATACCCAGATTTTATCTGTAGCGCGTTGGAAACGTCCTCGTTGTTTGGAAGTAGAACTGGGTTTGGCGGGAGACACCATTAGTATTAATGTACCTGTTTGCTGCACGGAAGCTACAGGTGTTGTTGAAATACATAGTTTGTAACAAAGTTTTTTTAATAACTTGCACCGACTAATCTTTCATGAGAAATAATGACAATTTAGAATTGTTCTTGCGTTCCAATGACGTATATTAAAATCAATAATAATGAAAACTGTAAAGAATTATTAAGGATTATTCATAAAAAAAAATGTAAATCTAATTAATGTCATTTTTTTAATGTATAAAAAAATAATTAACAAATAAATTTCCACGTATTCATTTTAAAGGATTTTATTTTCCGATAAACAAAATAATTTTATTTAACGGAAATTCAATTAATTTTTAATAAAATAATTTTATTGAAAAATTAATTCTATTACATTGAAAGGTTGACTCTGACGATATAAGCATTTTGACACAGTGCATAGCATTAATAGATAGATAATTATTTTTAAATTTTAAAAATTACAAAAGAAGTTCAAAAAATAATGAATACGATTTCAAAAATAGGAATTATCATACAATGTTAAAAAAAAGTAGAATTATAACATACAATTTATTTTATATAGTCTGATTTCCTATGTTTTAAGACTCTTGAATTCAAAATTTCTAGCAAATATATCCAATAGAAGATATTAAGAAAAAAATGCCAGTCCTGAAACAAATTATGCAATTAAAGAAATATTTATTTATTTATTTATATATTTAAATTATTGACTCACTCATCATGAAGTTTGGAAAGAAAAATTAACACGAGCAGTCAGTTTTATTTTCAATGAATAATATTAATTGAAAAATATATTGTATTGCTTCATTTAATTTAATTTTAATTCAATTATTAATATAGAAAATCATTAGGAAAAACAATATTAAAAGATTAAAATTTTAAAAAAAATGTTAGCTATCTGATCGAAGTAATCCAGAGGCTTCAATGTTTTTTCGGGAATATTTATAAATTTAAAAAGCGAATTTGACTAAAATTTAAGGAATTTACAACTTAATTTGCAAATAAATGTCTTGCACGAAATATTTTTTTTTAATTTTAATTAATCTATTATCATTATTATATAATTCGTTATAAGTGATATCTTTTTTTTTTTTTTTTTCAAATGCGATGAAAATCACGCAGTTAGTTAAAAGTGGAGTTTTTTCGTCAGTACGTTATCTAGTTTTAAGTCTATATTTCAATGCAGAATGAAGAAAATTCCTTCAATTTCCCCTGAATAATGAGAAAAAAAAAGTCAAGTGCTTTGTTAGCAACAAAAAGAATCTTCCCTATTTTAAATTTCAATAAAAGTGCTAACTTTATCTTGGATTTCTCATATATAATTTTAAAAGTCATTAAAATATTGTACTGTGATAATTCGTATGAAGTAACTAGATTGATAAATTAAATTTCTATGCATTAAAGTATTTTTTTCCTATACACAAGATGTAAATTACAGAAACTGCCAAAAACGCCTTCTTTAGCAATTTAGATTCAGTGAGATATGTTTCTGTTATCCATTATTTACCAAAAAATTACACTTTATTTTTTTAAAAGAATGCTTAAAATTTTAATTATACACCTATGTTTAAGCATTTGCTGAGAGTTTAAGGACCAGACGTTTCTTTTAAGTAAACATATATTTTTGATGATGATAAAGAAGACACAGTGTAAAAAAAGATCTTACCTTAAGTTTTTTAAAGGAAAAAAATCTAAGATGTAATGAATAAATGAATGAATATCACCAGTATTTGTACAAGATGAATAAAAAACACTTCTACGATTTTTTAAGTGTTTCTCATTATTTATAGTTCAAAGTTCTCGTTTTATACATTTTTTAATGAAACCATATTCTTTTTAGCATTTTTCTTTAAATTTTGACTTTTATCATTATATAAAAAGTTTTTGATTTCAAAGGTCCCTTTGAGTAACTTACTACTCAAAGTTGCTTAGGAAAGATTTTGTTATAAATATATACTTACGAGTTTTTTTTTATATAATCAAATTATTGACCAATTCGCTTTATTTAGGTGCGATTCATTAACAAATTTCAAAAAATATTATGAAATGTTAAGTGTTAATTGTTTAACTAATTTTATTATTTTAATTTTAAAAGCAGATGTATACACAGTTATTCTTCTCAGAATATAAATAATATCTAGAAAATGATACAAAAGTTTTAAAAAAAATTTACTTTAAAAATATCTTTAAAAGATTCTAAATAAAAATAAATGTAAATTTCATTAATCTGACACCACCCAGATAAACTATATTTCAATATCTTAAAAAGTATTATAAGCATAAAAAGTAATTTAAATATAATAATTATCCACAAGAAACAATAGCATATCCAGAAATTAATTTCAGGGAGTTCATATCATCATTATCATGAAAAAAGCAATTTGGTAGTTAAGAATTGCCACTTGGTAAAAAGTAAATGACACGCTGTGTATCAATCTTATTTCTCCTACATCAAACTGCCTAAGTATTGATATAATTTTATCAAGAAGTAAAAATTACAAAAATGAAGATAAATTAAGGAAAATAATTAAGGTACCATGAGAATAAAATTTGCATTTTTGGGAGTTGCATTTTCTGAAGGGATGCATCCCCCTCATAATCTTCGACTGCACTCTTTCAGAGACAGCAAAAACTTTTTTTATTCTTTTCACAGGAATTGTCATAGTTGAAATCCTTGTTTATCTTCGTGATGAAAAAAGAAATTAAGCACGAAGGGAAAAGATTATTGTATTTAAAGTTTAAGACATCTATAATAGTACAATAAAATAATTATTCTGATATATTACAATTTCGAGAAAAAATCTTCTGGTGAGCATATGTCCTTTTGCACCTCTCCCTCCCCCGGTATACCATTGACAAGTAGTATTTTTCTTCGAAAAGTAGTAATATTTGTAAGTTTTATTGCATGTATTTCACAAAAAACAACAACAACCAAGAGTTAATTTATTTGGAAATGGTATCGAATGAATTCTTATGATGTAGAAGTGCTTGAAATGTTCACGAAATTAAAAAGCTCGTTCTTTCAGATTAAATCCAAATTTTATATACGAGACTGTCTAGCAAATACAAAATATTTGCTTTGAACAGGAATCAATTAACGTAATCACGTATGAGTACACAATCATGTAATGCAATATCGCATGAGGAACATATACTCTAAATACACTGCATGAAACTAACTGATGCACACAGTATAGCTGATATATACCTCCCAAAGATTTTGTTTTTGTTCTAGAGTCTTCTCCTTTCATCTAGAGGCATCAAGAAATGTCACCATGTGTGTCACGTGATCATCTCTACCTGTTCAATATTACATTGCGAGGTCATCTGTACTTGTTCGTGTTTCCTCACCTTCTCTGAAGAGCTACCTTTACCTCTATAATTATCACTTTCAAGGACAACAAAGTCCAAGCTTTCAGCATAACAATATCAACAACTTTTTCTATAATGTGATTAGCAAAAACTTAAAATTAAGTGATTTTAAATGAATAAAATATTAAAATTAACACATGTGGAATTGTTAACTTATAAAAACATTTTGTTCGATCATTACAACTACTTCAATCATGATGAGCTTCTGCAGCCACAAAAATAAAATAAATAGCTTTTAACTTTACTATGAAGATGACTTATTCATGCCTGTACCAAAATCTGCTTACAACATATCATTTTTCTCTTTTTACAGCTACACATCTTGGTCGATATTATTTTACATGGAAGAAAGTACGTTATAGTAAACTAATTAAGTGACAGAAAAACTATTTTTTTTTGCGAAGTATGGAAAAAAAAAGGAGCACAATTTCTACCGAACTGGAAAATAAAACACATGAAATTAAGGGCACTAAATAAAAGGTTTTGTCCGACAAGAATTTTCTTATCGATAGATTTAAAACAAAAGCCTGAAAACGCGTTAGTTAAATAATGACAAAATCATTAATCTTTTCCGACTGAAACGATAAAGATTAGAACAGCTATTAGTAGAGATAACAAATACTTCCTCCACTGCAGCGTGGAGTTAAATGCCGCAGAAAGAGTCGCCATTTCTTTTTCAAAATCATTAGATAAAGAAACAGTTATTTAGTTCTCGTTACACTGTATTTAGCAACAGACGAACAACCTTACAGCTTGCGGAAGTTATAGGTTTAATAAGGAGCAAATATAATGATCTAGTGAAGCTTTCAATGAAAAGAAAAATACTTGAAATATTACTTAGATTGGAATGTGACATACTTGTACTTACATCATCGACCAAAATAAATTTTTAAAAAATATTGTACCAATAAAGTAATGAGGAAGTTTTCATTAAAAAAATATTGATATTATTTTATAAACGTTTTTAAGGTAACTGAGATACTAAAATACATCAAATTTTGCGATTTTTCTTTATTTTGAAATTAAAAAATATGTCTGAATTAATGATTTAGAACATGTCTCATGTATGAAAATTTGATAAAAAAAAACTTTCAAAAATTTAATTTTAAGAAATGCTAACACAAGTGCCGTCTCATTGGAAAAATATCTGTATTTGCATTTTTAAATGTAATTTTTAAAAATTCTGGTACTCTTCAGTCAAAATTTACTTTATTCACAGTGCTGATATTTTTCACATTATGAAATGGTGCTATTTCCGATGTAGTGAAAGTATTTTTTTAAGAAACAATGAAAAAAAGTTTGTATTCTGCAATATTTGAGTATAAACATTATGGGAAATTTAAATCATAAGATTTTAAATTTTTATATTTCCTTAATTTAATTTTTGAATTTATAATTATTTTCTCTGTATAAAAGTTTTGATGATAATACTCTGAAAAGTTTTTAAGTCACAAATCTAGCAGAATTTACGCAAGATGTACTTAAATGTAAACATTTGACTTAAAATATAAATACAGCTTATGTCGTTATTAATTATATATATATATATATATATATATATATATCATACATATGTTAGGATTCGAGGTTTGTGCAATTAATGTTTATGTTCTGTACATGAAATGCCCTAACATCATTTCAAACATATAAAGTGTTCGAATATCCAATAAAAAAGATTTTCGAATGAAGACTATACCACAGGGTCAGCACAGTACGTATAAAAAAAGAAAAATGATTTGACGGAATGCAAAACATTTTACTTTATGGAAATATAAAAATAATGTTGAATATGTACCAATAAACAAATTCTTGAATGATGCAAATACACATGAACACGGTATTCATGTTTTGGAAACCCATCTCTACATTTAGGAAGACTGTTTTGAGAAAGTGATACAATGAAATATTATTAAAAAAATCAATTCATTAATAAAAGAATATGACTTCAAATTCCATGCAAATTTTTAAACTTTCGTTCTTTGAATACAGGTTTACGTGTTTTTTTTAATTATTTTACTGCACACACTGTAATGATTTAACTATGCCCTTTTAATCTGTTGGTATATACATATTATTATAATGAATCTCGAGTGATAATGGTTAATAAGAACACGAAATCATGAAATCATTCCCAAATTTAATTTCTCAATGCCATTTACCTCGATCACCAATTCAAGGCTAAAAAGATCCGTCTTCAACTAAACAAATACTTGAAGTGATGTCACAGTAATTGAATTACGCTGTGAAATGTGACCATTTGGAAAGGAAGAGCATTAAGGAAAAGACTAGTCTAACGAAAATGGTTTCCAATCAGTGAGGAAAAAACATTGGAGTTAACAATAGTTGAATCAAGTGCGCTAAAAACTTTTCTTTTCTCATTCTTTGTCTTAGCGTACACGATTGTAAGATCTTTATACGTCTATTTTTAACTTCATTTTCAGTCAATGTTTAACTTCTCTTTTAATAATATAGGAATTGATTTGAATATACGAGAGTAGTTCAGAAAGTACACGTGTGGACAGGAAATGAGAATTGGGTTATTCACTAGAGCAATAATCGCTTTTCCTGTTTCTGAGAAGACCATAAGTATAATACTCTTCGCATCCCAAAATATGGGTGCCATAACTTTTCCTGCCGATCGGATCTCTTCGTCGTCTTTGCAGTAATGCATTGTTTTGATTTTTGAAAGGTTTGTGATATACAGTTTGTGTGTGATTACAGAAAGGTTTGTGATATACAGGTCTCATCAAGGTGGAAAGTCGACACAAATTGAGAATATAACTCGGGGAGGCAGCAATTAAAATTAGCCTCAGAATCAGCGTCAAATTTGCTTTGGCACCATTTAAAATGGAAGCACGCAATAATAACAATAACTCTTCGTAGAAACGCCATCTGTAGCCAAAAACAAGTACTTTTTAAATTACCCTCCTGTTAAGTACATTTTTATGCCAATGACGTAAGTAGAATTTTCCTGTAGCAGGGGGAGGTTTGGATTTGAACTCGTGGATATTTGAAAAAGTTTGTATTTTTATAAACGCTTTTTGGAAAAAAAATAATAATAATTCATGGGGAATGGCGGAACCCTGTGCACGCTACTGATCCAACATATGTATAAATAAATAGATATGAAGAAACCTAATAAAATAAGGAATATTTAACTAAAAATTCTACAGAATATTTTGTGGAATGATTTTGTGAAGTTTATTTAAAATAAATAAAAATGGCAGATGTTTTAAAATGCAATTAAAAATGTATATTTTGTAACTTTTTACGTTAAAGTAATTTCCTCGATTACATTTTTCTTTAAAACTAAAAAAAACAAGTTCTACAAGGCAAAATAAATACTTTCTGCTTTTGTAAAAGTTTTCATGCATTTCCAAGGATGCAAATGTAAAATAGTATTCTTAGTCAATATTCTAATTTTCAGACATCTTATACTTAGCAATTAATATCAGTCAAGAGGGATATTTTTTCTGAATAAATTGATAAATATTATTTGCCTTTTTTCTAAAATTGTTCAAATATATACAGACTTCCAAAACAGTAGAATTTGTGGCATACATATGCTAAAAATATATGAATTACGAAATAAACTACACTATTCTGTCTAAAATTCTAAATTTTCTAATCATCATTTTTTGTAATTTTAACTGTTTTCAATGTCAAATATGTGTGAAGTTCTTTGAGTAATTTCTCTATTTTCAACTTGTCCACAGTTGCATACAGTAGAGAATTTTGCCAAGTATACAGTTCTTCTCTAAGCTATTCTTATAATTTGATGTATATTTTACTATTGAAGTCGCAAATATTCCCTTCGTAAACTTTTTTGAACACTTTATGCTTCATATGCATTAATACTTATTATCCTACATATTATAACATAATTTAATTCCACTTCAAACAAAGAATATTGTTTTAGAAACTTCAAGGTCGCAATGCATTAAAATCAGTAAGTTACCAAAAGTCACTTTGGAAGTTGTCAATGTAGAAACTGTCAATTTGAAAGATGTCAATGTAGAAATTGTCAATATGAAAGTTGTCAATGCAGAGGTTATCAATTTATAAGTAGTCAAATTTAAAGTTGTAGATGTAGAAGTTACCAAAACAAGTTTTGCGAAGTTGGTTTGACTACTTCCTTATTCCAGATTTCGAATTAATCATTTGTTGATATACATTAATATTTTTTTAATATAAATAACAATTTTATTACAAAAAAACATTTATTATTTTTTTTAAATTTTTTGAAAACATTTTCAAAAACTTGATTTACCATTATTATTAATAAAGTAATAACTTACTTTAGCTATTGTAAAAAAGACAGCACTACTTATATCTTCCATAATTTCTAAAAAAGACAGAATTTTACAAAGGAAGTTTTTTACATAA
>BMAW01077831.1:457961-525862 GCA_019974015.1 Nephila pilipes | reverse complement strand
TTTCGTTTGAAACTAAGCAACTCTTTTGAAAGATAACACAAAGTTATCATTGTGTATTACATATCATCAATTATGATGTTTCAATAAGTGTAGTGTATTAAACATCATAAAATTCTTAATCAAAATCTCAGAGAACTAGTAATTATAACAATAATAGAACAAATATTATATTAAAATGGAATGAAAACAATGCAAACACATTTATTTGTGAGTTTAATAATTATGATTAACGTAAAATCCTTTTCTTTTAATATTTGCATTTAAAGGAATACAACGCATATTTAAAAAAATAATAAAAGAACCTGCATTATTCGTATTCATGGAAGTCAGAACAATCAATTTATAAAGCGTTTTCCACAACAATGGCAATTCTTGAAACTATCTTCAAGCCAACGATGGCGAAAAAAATTAATTTAAATACCGCCATAATTGAATAATATTTGCTCACTAAACTAGAGTAGGATTTTTTTTGTCATTCTTTATCATAAAGCTGCGTTTTCTGTTCCTTATAACGATGGCTAAGAAAAGTAGAAATTTTTTAATTAGTCAGAAGATAATTTATTCATTGTTCTAGTAATAAATGCACGTCCTAATTCAACAAAATAAAACTTTTTTTTTCAATAATTCCTTTTTCAATAAAAAGTAATGGGCAAAAAAAACATTTCTTTGTCCTTAAATCCAAATAATGATTAAGCTCAACAAATCTTAAATGCAAGTGCGCAATGATTTAAATGAGATTGTCTTTTGTTTTAACCCATTATTTAATGTAGGCAAAATGAAATGAGAATCAATTTTGACATATTTCTAAATTGGACAATGTTTTACACTTAAAAGATATATCAGCGCTTATATATTTTTTACTTTAAATATGATGCTAAAAATGTTATTTTTTTTTTCGATTATATTAAATTAAATAAAAATTGAAAAACATTTTATTTCAGTCGTTAGAATAATATTTTTTTTCCCCTTTTACTTTGAATTTTACTTATAGTATTAATAATTTCCATGGTTTCGTTTTTACTATTTATTAAGGAAGCTTCTGTCATATCCAATTTAATAAAAATCGAACAGGAAGGTTTTTCAAGTTTTTCTTACTACAGGTATTCAAAACAATGACAATGTCTGCGTTAAAATATAACTACATTCAAAATTCTTATCTTGAATAAAACTTGTAAACTTATTGAAACATTATCTAACTTATTCTTAAAAATCTAATTTATTTTTTTCATAAGGTATTTTATTTCAATTGTCCAAAATTTTGAGAATATATATTTGGTAACTTATTTCATTAATTGCGAAAAAAATATCTTTGACATTCAAAATGGATTTCAAGTTTGCATAAGTTATAAGCAATGCATTTTTAAATCGTATTACTTTACTATAACAACTTTCTTAAGTAAAAAATTAAAATTTAAAGTGTAAATTAGTATTGAATGCATCAATGCGATATTTTATTTTTGTTCATCTGTCTTAATAATCCTAATTTATAACAAATATTTCTGAACAAGTTTTCTGAAATTTAGGTGGCAGGAAATTCGGTGGAACAATAGTAAGTTTAAGGACTAATCACGAAAACAACCAATCGAAACAAAAGGAGATAATTACAATTTAAGCTTCAAATGGTCTCAAAATTCTCAGTTGTGACGAAAAATTGGTATTTAAAGAGTAAAATAATAGATCAGGTGAAGTCTTTGTGTTTTGATGCAATTCAAGAGGCATATATGATCAAACAATATTTGAATATTTCTCATTAAATATTAATTTAATATATTAGAAATTTGAAATTGTTATAGATTTTATTTATTTATTTATTTTTTGGTTGAAAAAAATATTTTTTTGTTTCAACTATAAAACGGTAATTACCAAACTTGATAGCTTATTTAATATGATGCGGTAAAATAAAATAAACTACAAGTCTATACATTTACATTATTTTATAAACAGTTATTCGATACTCTGTGACCCAAATTTTTTTTTATGCTTTAATGTGAAATGACCAATTATTTCTCTATATTTCATAATATACAGAAAGAAAAAAATGAAAATGGTTTACTGATACATTTATGATATTTAAATAAGTAGAAGTCATTCTTTTTGAATTTATAATTGACTTATACGTATTTCTTTTATTGTAAAGAACGCTTAAGTTTCCTTTTAAGTTAATGATCTTTAAAATAAAATAAAAATGCATAGTAAAAAGTTCACACAATTACCACATTAAAAAATATAATTGATAAATATGTACACTAAACTAATTGTGTGGATTGATTGAAATTCTATATATATATATATATATATATATATATATATATATATATATATATATATATATATATATATATATATATATATATATATATATATATATATAATCTTAGATTTATTATATCTGACACTGTGCTCTGAACTTTAGCCAGAATCAGGAACCGGTATGAAAATAAGCAATCTTTCCACGGACCTGACATGTAAGAATTTCATTTTGTGTATGCACTTTATTTATATTATTACTGCACAGTGATATGTAATGAAATAATATTGCTCCATGTCATGTTAACTAAATTTTCCAGGACACTCCATGCTCAAAGATTTGAAGATTCTGCGTGCACTTTAAGATATTAAATATAACTGAAGTCAATATCATGGGACATCATGAGTATGATTTTAAAGTAATCGTCTTAGGGGTTCCTATAAGCATTTCCTTCTAACTAATTTCTAAGGATACTTTACTCTGTTATTTCAGTTAAGAAAGTCTTGTGAAATATCAGTGAGTTATGTAAATTAAGAAAACTACGTAAAAAGTTTAGTGAATGAGATATAGAAATTGGATTGAATAGAGAGGTTTTAGATAAAGAGGATTTAGTAAGATTGAGAGGTACACTATATTACTATGAGCAACAGTGGGGCGATATTCTTAAGAGTGGCATACCTAACTCAGATCCTGTTACTAGTAGTCTACTGTACACAGATCCAGTTAAATTAAGTCAACTGTTCGGATTAAGTAAAATTTTCCATTATAATATTTGGTTAAGAACGCAATTAAGTAAACGTTCCACATTATTAATTTATTTTCATAGAAGTTGTTCTAAAATTCTGAATAAGCAAATTAAAGATATTTGGCTGATCTTTATTCATTAATTATGTCTCTTAATATTAATGGTGACCCGATTTCTTTACAATCAAGTTATAAAAATGAATAGCATTTCTGAAAATTTCCGTATAATTTATAACTACGGAGATTACATTCAAGCCATTGAATTCAAATTACGATTATCTAAAAAGATAAAAGCAATTCATATAAGAAATAGTTATATATGTTTTTCCAGAGACAGTGCAGTTCAGAAGGTATCTCGTACCTTAAACGATACTTCGCTTGCTATTAATCTCAAGAATTGAGTCCCAAATTTTATTTACAGGAAAACGACCTAGGAAAAAAAAAATCTTTAAATTTTTCTCACTAGTTTAATTCAAGATGATAGGCAAAATTTCGCCATGCAGTTGATAGCGACTATTTTAAAATCGATGGTGTAAGCTGACCGAAGAATGCTTGCATCATTAAGATTACTATACTTGATTGCATTAAAGTATAAAATAATGTGAATTACTGTCTTTCACTGAAGAGAGATTTTTTTAAAGTTATTTTAGCTCTCCCGCAAGAGGCGTTTAATAAGTAATTTATGAAGAGCGGGGAAAACAGGACTATAGTGTCGTCTTTGTTAATTGATCGGTGTGGATGCGTCAGCCTAGTGGTCATGAACGCGGACTCATGACAAGTTTTGGTTCCATCCAGTCATAGATTCAAACCTTATACCACTTAAGACCCGTCTTGTATAGGGCATGATGCACATAAAATCTGATTGAGGTTCCAATCCCCCCCCCCCAATAAGGCTGGAGAAATAGGTGCCAACTTAAGAGACGTTCTCGTCACTTAACCGAGGGGTTCAAAATGACGAGGTCTGTCGCCAACAGCACTCGCGTTGCTTCTCAGTGGAGTGTTGATAAGCAATCGCAATCACCATTTGATCGGAGATATCTCCAACAATGCAAGAACAACTCTAATGCGGTATGAATTCCAGCTGATTGAGTAAATTAACCCTTAGCTATGTATACCCATTTGTAATATGTCCTATTCTTAAAATGATACGAAACATCAATAATAAGTATTATTTATACTATATATAATCAAAGTTAGTTAACTCGATAGAGTAATTGTCAACAGACGAATATACAAATGTACTTGAAATGCTTGTCAGTTTATCAATTTAGCAAAATGATTAATTCAAAAAATAATTATACTGCATAGTCTTAAAATACTAACGAAAAACTTAAAATTCTTATAACATTTTTATAGATTTTATGTGTCCTGCTTAGGATGTAAATCCAGTTCCAAAATGTTTCTAGAAGAAATCTGCCAATTCCTTTTTTAAGACTCCCACTTTCTATTCTAAGTCTTTTTTTCATTCAATAGCCTATAACAGTATTTCAATGGGTTTGGGGGTTCAGGATACGTCCTATAAATTTTAAACTGTGGGCTTTTCATTTTTTTTCACCCCCTCAATCTCTTTTACTTTCCGAAACAAGCCGCGTCCCTTTGACGACTCAGCACTGAACGAATCCCAATGTCTTCGGGAAAAACTACGAAACTCACGAATCACGCGGATAGAGAGAACGAGAGAAGGGAATAAAGGGGGTCTGAGGGAGAAAAAATACATAAAAGTCTTTGACAGTTACTCTGGGACATGACATGAAAAGAGCTCCTTTTTCGCTTTCTCAAAGGTTTATTCCGAGTCGGCCTCCCAGCAAGGAAAGACGTCATTCTCAATATCTGTCAACTCAGAAGTAGTTTTCAGCTTTGTGCTGGAAACGGGCGCAAGATGAGCGATGCTCCGCTTCACGCACGAGACGTGGATTTTGGTGATCCTCTTTTGGTTATTCCTTTTTTTTTCTTGCCGTCCTTTCATTCATTTGTCATGCTTTTCATACTAACATGCATTTCTCAACTGCATATCAATCTGCAAGAAGTTCTAAAGCTATGTCTATTACATCAAAAAAAATGAATAAAGCAGCTTTTTGAATTCTCTTTGATAATCTAAACTGCTGACGATGGAGTCAAGAACATTTAAATGTAATTCAAAAGACGTTAAAATATATATTTGTCTTTTATGTTTTATTATATTAAGAAACCAGCATGGAACTTTCAAAATAAATTCGTTCCAAGAATTAACCTAGTTTAATATGCAGGAGGAGATATCATACAGTTTTATTTGTTACTGAGAAAGAACCGGGATATATCTGAAAAAAATTTATTCTGTATACTAATTGATCTGTATAAATAAAATATTATAAATGACAGCTAATTATGTCGATTTATTTGGCTTCAGTTAGTCGTAGATTGAAGTAACCTACAATATCTTACAGTTTTAATAATACCAGATAATGTAAAGATTTAATTATTAATTAAAAAAAATTCGAGATAGAAAATTAATAATGATTTATATTATTCTTAAGACTTCCCACACACTACATAATCTCCATTCAGAATTATGCATTTCTCCCAGTATTTCTTGACCTTTCGAAGGCCGTCGTAGAAGAACCAAGAAGATTGAACTATTTATTTTCTCTATTCTGAAGGGTTACTTCAATTTGCGACATCTTGAAACCAAACAAAACAACATGAATAGCTGTAATTAATTTTGCATATTAACTGATTCTTATGCGTACCAGTATGTAGTTAAAGGTTAATTAATATTTAGAATAAATTTTATCGAAATTCTTTGGTTATTTCTCAGTAATAGTTAAAGCTTTACGATGTCCTCTCGTATAAGAAACCCTTTGAATTTTTAGGCTTAAAATTTTGAAACAGTTCTCGTCTTAAAGACGTTATTTATTTTAAGATGTCAAAAAAGATATTTCGTGTTCGTCATAGAATCCATTGAATTACTCTCCACTCAATCGGATATATGGCCGTCGGGTGTCGAGTTATAAATATTTAAGTTTGGAGGAATCGGGTAATAATTCAACAATTCAAATACTATCCTTGTATAAGAAAAATACCTATTTTGCAAACCAGTTTTTATCAAAAAATAGCACGTTAAAAGTTGGTATACAGTAAAATAAATAAAATAAAATATTGAACAAAAAAAAACAACGAGCACCTATCTTTCGTTAAGAAGAATTTTAAAATTCTAATTCTAAATTTTAATACAGTCCCTTTTACACTCGCGAAAAAATTTTGTCACGACAAATATTTGTTATCATTGATGAAATTATGCTTCAAAAGGAAATTTACGTTTAAGACTAAGTTCTGTTTCGAAACTGATGAAATTATACATCAAAAGGAAATTTGCTCTTAAGACTTCGTTTGTTTCGAATCTTTTAAGCAATATTCTTTAGATTAAAAAAGATTTGTAAGCATTAAATTCCATAAAATATTTTTAAAAATTTTATGAAAGGTAGATTTTTAAAGAAAATAATTTTTCACAATAATGAAATCGGATATGTAAAATTAATTTGTCAATTAAATAGGAAATGGATATTAATAAACAATATTACCACAACAGTACAATGATTTTAGAAAAGAGAATATTTTAAGAATAAATTAAAATTTTAAATCATATTAAAAATATTAATCTGCTTCCATAACTTTTCCCAAGAGTATGAACTAAGAAATCTTCCCCACTTAACCTATTAATTTATTTCATTTCACCATAAATATTTAAGCTGAAATGCAATGAAAATTAATTCAGACTCAGGAACGTATTTTCGTCGTCATACGCGCTTAAAAATATGCAATATTAGATTGTAAAATCATGCTTTGGTTTTATTAAATGAATTACCCCTATGGCATTCATAATTTACGTTATTTCAGGTTAATTTTCTGATATTGTATCTGGTCAATTTTTTCTTAAAATAAATTTACAAGCTTTAACAAGATATCCGTATATTGTTTTTAATATCAAGTATGTATACTATATGAGGGGATTTTGAAATAAAAAAGAAAAAATCTCGCACTTAAGATTGCAATACGATATACAAAAAAAAATCAGACATTAGAAAGCTTTAAGATACTCTTTTTTACGCTGACAAAGGCAAACACTTCTCTCATTCAAAGTGTAATGGAAACGTTTTATACTAAATATACATTCCAGAATAATCATATTATGTAAATGAAATAAAATTCGAAACTTATAAATTACAGTTATAACCCCTTCTTTAGTAAAAAATTTATATTTTTACTGTTAACGACAATACACATTAGCAACCAAGTTCATTAGTCGCTTAATATTCTAAACAACTTCTGTAGTAACACACAAAACTGTTAGCAGAAATTCGAGCTCTCACTTTACCATGTGCTTAAAAATACTTTTTTTTAAATTCTAGTCATGTACCTTCATGAATTTTAATATGCAAAGGAAGTTACTGTTTGGTTATTAATGAGACAGTTAGCCAGTTTTTAATTAACTTTTCTTTTTTCCAGGGAAGGTATAAAAATTACGATTTGATCAACACCTGTATAAGTATTCTTTTGTTATACTGACTATTAAAGTGTTATACATTGTATTTTTGTTAGATAAAAAAAGTAATGTTTATTTGATTTTTTTTTCAAACCCTTTTAATTTATGTAAATCATACACTAGCATCCAAAAAAAAATTAAATTTGCATAAACTAATCATTTTTCATTTATTTAGAGTGTAGCGTCCTTTCTAATTTGGTTGTTTCTAATTGAAACGCTAGATGTCAAGCTAATTTTCTTTACGAGAAACAATAAACTTTTTTTGTTGTTTTAATGCATACAAACTTTATTGGCATTGAATCATATCAGCAAAATGAAATCGAAGATTACATTCAAATTTTAATTTAATTGACGTGATTAGATTAATAAAATATCATTAGAGTTTTCTCAACACTCACTGAAATAAAAATGAACATTTGAATTAGAAAATTTATACCTTTTTTCTAATTCATCTGATACCGAATGAATCACAAATTTTAGATTGGCTTAAATCTACTGTACGGAACAATAAATGTGCAATATCTTAAATACAACTGAGTCACGAATGCCCTGTTGTAGAGTGGTAAGGAAATTAAGAAAAAACGATACCAGCTCAGTTATGTCCTCGTCTCTTGACAGAAATTCAGAGTTATTAGCTCTCTTATCAATAGCTTGCGGTGTAGCCGCTGCGTTATCCTGATTGAAACAATCAATATATATTCATTATAAATTCCATGTTATTATTTAGTAATCGTTTCATAAACAGATTTTTAAAAATTAAAATATGACTTAAAGGCATAGGAGAAACAAAAATAAACGTATAATAATAATAAACGTATAATAATAATAATAATAATAATAATAAACGTATAATAATAATAATAAACGTATAATAATAATAATAATAATAATAATAAACGTATAATAATAATAATAATAATAATAAACGTATAAAAATAAAGAATAAAAAGTATAATAATAATAAACATATAAAAATAAAGAATATGTGCTCTTTAAAAAATATATTGTTTTCGAAGGAACGGGATACTACAGGAAGAGATCAATGAGGTGTTTATTTTTTTAAAATAAAAATGAAACAAGTAGACTATAGAATTGATGGACATGATTCATATTTTTCTAGAAGAAGACCGTAATCTGCTTGAAGTAAACAGAACACAGAACCCCATAGAAAGTTTAGAAACAATATACTACAAATTTCGAAAATCAATCAAATGTGTTCTGTAAACATAAAGCAAAACATCTGTAACCCTTTTCAAATATTTTCTTACCAAAAAAATAAAACATATATATATTGTTCACTAACATAGATAATTCGTCATTTAAAGAAATTTTTTTCTATTAGTTGAACATGAAATAAAGTGAACATGCTTTCCTTTATATTTTAGGAAGAACACATAAATTGTCTTGTCATTTTCAACAATCGGAATATTTTTATCCAATTATGAAGAAAAATTTAGGAATAAATGTTCTACAATTGTTCATTTATTTTTAAATTCCATTCTTAAATTATTTTGCAATATATTTACCAACATTTTATTAAATAATACTCATCTATGATTGAAATGAAAATCCCATCAATACTACAGTTTTCTCTATTATTTTATATCTTTGAAATAAAATTTATATCTCAAATAAAAGAGATTATTTCGTTTAACACTTTATATAAGATAACAAAATGAAAGTTAAATACTGAATTTTAGATAGGCTTATTAAAGCACACACAAAATATTAAATGGGTAGATATTCAGAAATCTATTTATAAATACAAAACGTTTTAAAAAACTTAATTTAAAAATAAGAAGACTTCTGGAATATCTACTCTTAAAATATTTTTCAGTTAAATTTATTCATTACGATTTAATATTTTACCTCTTCTTTTTTTGTCTATGTTACAATAAAGTGTTTAGGCATTTAACTGATCCATGAAATATAGATATAGAAATATACAAAACGTTGTTCAAATCTCAGATTTTCAACCCATAGGGCAATCAATACGATTTTAGGAGGGAAAGGAAATTACAATCAATGATGCTATGTAAAGGATGTGGTTTTTCCCCCCAGCATGAAAACATCTATTATTTGATATATTAAATAAATAATTACTTGTTATTTTAATGTCTGTGCACCATTTGTGAAATGACTGCATGTCTGTTAGGAATAATTAGTTCATCATATTAGTTAATAAGACTATTATTTCGTTTATTTATTTCGTAGGGCAAGATATTCACCACTGGAGCTGAACTCGCGCAGATAAACGTTAAGGGATTAACGTCTGCGTTTTTCTGTTGAAAGAGCAAAATGTTCTCTCTTTCTCAAGTCTTGCTCTGGCCGCATCTTACTGTCTTTTCTCCCATGCACGTCCCAGCAAAAGCTGTTGCCTCAATACTTTCAGTCAGTTCAGTGGTCATTAAACTCTAGTCGGATAAAAAAGGGGGAGAAAACCTTTGCAGTCTCTTTCTGTCAGCACAATGGGGGATGACGGCGTTCGAGACCATAATACAATAACAGTTATAGATTATTTATCATGTCCTGACATTATTAATGGTGCAAATTAAGTAAAAGGGAAACGCAAATTTTACAGATTTTAACGAAAAAGGTCTAACACATAATCTTAATATCACGCAAATATCTTTCAATTAATTGGAAGGACTATCAAAAAAATATGAACAATATTGCGAAATAAAGGTGACTTTTCAAGTTTTCTAAAATAATGTATAATTTGATTTTATTTTCGATTCTGTTTTGCATTCGAAATAAAACGCAAATTAATATTCGGAGTAATAATATATAGGGGGTTTAAGAACGTTCAATTTATAAAGAAGTTAAGTTTCAATTCGTCAAAAAAAGAAAAAAGTAATTTAAAAAAAAAAAAAAATCTATACACGTGAGTACAAATTATTAGCATTCAAGCAATGTCATGGATACTTATGATTCATGAATTTATGGACACATTAATTAATGCTTGGAGCTGAGTAATTATTCGTAGCTGCAAACTTCATCACTAAATCCAAGTATGTGAACACTCTAATAGTTCAATTCTCATTAAATAAACCCGATTTATAATCACTGTGATCAAGTCTCATTATGAGAATTACAATAAAACGGGGGCGTTGTGCAGTTCATATCAGAATTTAAATTATATTCCTGTTACAATAATTATGCTCTTTCATGCCAGAAATTGCTTAATCCATGTTTGAATATTCTCCATTACGTTAGTATACTATCCGAAATATCACATTATTAGGTCTTATTTCTATAAAGCTATGATGTTGTAGTATCTTGATGACCAACCAAATGATTTCGAAATCAAGATTTATTTATTTCAAAAAATTTTGTTTGAAGAATTGGAGGCTTTGCTCATTAAAAGTAGGAGTTTTTGTTCAGTAAAGTATGAAACTTTAGATGGTTTACAAAGCTGTTCACTTGTCTGAACTTTCCCGAAGAAGACGAACTGTTAATAAGTTGAAGCTGAAGATTGTGCAGTATTACGTTATTAGAACATTCTTAAAATTAAAACCTAAATATTTCGTCAACAGAAAAGTTTTATCCAATTGTGAAGTGAAAAAAATAGTACATTTTTCATACATTTAATAACGTTTATTGTACAATATCATTTCGTCGTTATTCTAAAATTATTTCGAAACAAAAACAAACTCTTATTGGACTGAATGACCCGTGATGAATAACAAGAACCTACGAAAGCGTTGTAAGAAAAAACACATACTGTAAGTCTGGAAAACCTGACTTGTCTACCTCTAAGTTCAGCTTAAGCTAGATAAGATAATGTAATATATAGGGATATCCACGTACCAATACATTACAGTTTGTGAAACCTAAAAGCTCGATTCGGAGAGATACCGTCAGCAAATGAAAGTTTTAAATGAAGCCCACAAAGAAAAGATGCCGGGGATGTTCAGTAAGAAGCACATCATCTTGATAGTGCCGGACCCCATGCTACTTACGCTATTCACAGAAAATCACACAACAAAGCTGGGAAATTTTGTCGCATCTACCATACTCCTCAGACGTAGCACCCTTATATAATCACCTGTTCTATTCCCCGCAAAACTGTTTGAAAGGGGAAGTATTCAAAATTGAAGCAGATGTCAACCAAGCACTATTTCACTTCATCGCTTCTATAGAATAGGGATTTGTCAAAAATTGGATTTACAAATTATCACCATGCTGGCAAGAGGTCATAAGCAACGACGGTATTTATATTATAGAGAAAATATTACTAAACGTGCTCTATCACTTTTCTTTGCTGAACATCTCGATACAAGATATTACTTTAACCAATACATTTCAACTAGTTGAATTCACCATACTCCAATAGGTAAGTCAATAATTGTATTCTTTTATATTAAGTCTTTTCGAGAGATTGTAACATTCGGCGTTTCGCGAATTTTCCCTTCATTAACATTTGGATTTACTTTCTGATTTTATATTTGAATTTTCAACTATTTTTCCAATCAAATTAATGGTTCTTACGCAAATGTATAAATAAGAAATGTAGTGAGTGGATTTTAGGATGTGTGTGTGTGTGTGTGTGTGGCGTAAAATTGTGTTCATGTTCTTAACAGAGGCAAAATAAAAATATCCAGATGACCCTCTAAATAGACTGTAGTTGAAAGATCAGCTAGAATTCTCAAGAAATATAATTTAACTTGCTCGAACCCGAATGAGAAGATAAGAGATAACTTTGTTTATCCTTTTAAATTGGATTTCAAGCGCTCTGAGGGTTAGTAACATGAAAGAGACTGATTCCTAAACATTCATGATTTGATCTCAAAACAAAAAGGATTGTTTTAAAGTCAGACGGTATTTTCTATTGAGTTTGTGAGAGCGTATTCTATTTCTTATATTTTCATTTAAGAACTATTGAATTGTTAAATAATGTCCATTGAAACGAACGAAAGGGAGGCTTTACTAGCGATATTATATTTTAAATTTTGCGATTTGCCACGAGTTACAAAATCTTTTGAGCATGAGAGGCTTCCCTGGAAAGAAACCTTCAGTTGATAATAGAGTCTTTTCTTCCGGGGAGAGAGGGAAGTAAAATACATATAATATCTAGTATTATAATTATAGATATTTTCTATGCGAAAATTTAACGTAAAATATCATTTTGAATGATACAGTCACAGTTGAAAGTGATATTCTCACTTAGAACTACAATGAATGGAAGAAGCAGACTAGATTAATTATTTATTTAATAGAAATTACAGAGACAAATGAAAATGTAAAACAAGTTAAATTAGAATCCTATTTTAGCGATTAAACTATACTTTGATTTTTGATGATTTTGTTCCTTTTCAAAAGATGTATAGAAATTAAACTGTATAGGAATCTCCTTAAAAATAGGTTTTTTCCATTTCGCTTATCAAAAAATTTATTTCAATTCTTCCTGTGGTATTTGAAAATCGAAATAAGTATTTAAAATGCGCGTAAAAAAACCCGTTCATCACCAGCATTGTAAACATCAAGTTTTAAAAATTCTTCGATATTAATATGTAGAATGTATTCCCAATTTTGTACTGGAGATAAAATAAATTATGCATTCCATTATATGTAATAAAAAGGCCTTTTTTTAAATTCTTTGTGAATGAAAAGTAAAATAATTATTAATAAGTTCGCATGTAAAAAGATAAACTCAATTTAATTTTAATAATTTTCATAAAAACTCTTTCGAAATACAACTTTAACAATTTCTTGTATTACATGTATATATAAGTTTAATAAAATAAATTGAGAATAATCAAAATGTAATAATAAAGTCATATCTGAAAGCAACATTGCATATATATATATATATATATACACACATACATACATACACATTTCATTTCTGCCTTTATTCCATCGAATCCTGGTTGTATGTTCAAAAACATTCATACATAAAGCTCTCGAAAATTCAGTTACTAGAAGACAACTGACATCAAATTAAATAACATTTAAAAACAACTAAATTTATTTCATTTCTGCCTACATTTCATGGAATCTTTGTCGCATATAGAAAAACTTTCATACACAAAATGCTCTAAAATCCCCTTAATATAAGAGGACTTACGCCCAATTCACCTGCTCCTAAAAACAATTATACTCATATTTATGTCATAGATATCTACAATTCATTTAGCCAACATTTCAATTAATCATTATGGCATGCGCAAAAAACTTCCGCACACTAAGAACGAAAAAATCCAGTTGATATCAAACGACTCACATCAAATTCAACTACATCGACAAAAACTATACTTGTATTTATTTCATAGATTACATTTCATTTTTGCCTGTATGTTATCGAATCCTTGTTGCATGTGCAAAAACATTTTTACACAAAGCGCGCGGAAACCCAGTTAGCATAAGACTACAGACACCAAATAAACGGAATAACCCCCGAGATTGCATTATTGAGCCTTCAGACTATATCTCAGCTCATATCTTCTTTCATCCTAGCGATCGTTTAGTAAGTCGTCATTGCTTATGCATACAACCTCCGTTATTCACCCTCCAGAGCTGCAATGTTGATGTGCGCAGACACCCGCTTAAAGTGAATTTATCGCTTTTTTATACAGTGACACAAGTTTGACGACCCGGGGAAACTTTCCTACATCCGTTTTATTTTTCATCGTCTTCTTTCTGCTATTCTTCTTTCTTTCATCTGGAACATAAAGACATTTCGGCGTTTGTTCTCATCAATGAATGTAAAATACCATTTTCAACGTTCCAGGAAACGAGGGAAATGACCACTCGGGGCTTGTGGTTTGAAGAAAGTTTACCGAACATTCTATGGACTCACCCTATGTATATTTATGGTTTTCAATCGACTTTTCAAGAATTTGATAGTAAATGTATCTGTAGATTATGAAACAAAACTTGCAAAATGGAAAAACAAATGGTATTTTTTTAAATATTTGGAAACATTGTATTTAGGGAATCACCATTGTACATACATACCTCATGTACAATGGATTTTTTTTTCTCTCTTTTAAATTTTCGATGCAAAAAAGATTGTTATAACCGAGGACCTAGTTCTTTTTTTTAATATAATAAGAGCCATTTTGTAAAGTTATGTTTCATAAAAAAAAAAAAATTGAGTCTGCTTCGCTGTGATAAAGAACACATAATCCAAATATAAAAAAAAAATATTTTCAAATAAAAATATCCCACATAAGGTTCATATTTGTTCATGCGGTTATGAATTATTTATGCGATTATGTTAATATTAAGTTAATTAAGCAATTTATTAAGTTAATTTAGTTCAACAGTAAAAAGACATTTTGTGAATAACATTATTAGGGAAAAAATTTAACTGATTCAAATAAAAATGAATAATGCCTTTAAATACGCCACATTAGTTGAATTAGGATATATAGTCTGTCTATAAAACAAAAGGATTGGCTCAAAAAATATATTTACTTACAATTTACAGCTAATCAATTGTTTATTTTCTTCATTGTATTCTCCACTGATACTCATACATTGGCCTATTCTTATTTTCTACAGGTCAAAAGCATATTGCATTACATTTACTAATAATTGTTTTAAAAGCTGTATCGATTTTTCTTAACAACTTCTAATGATTCAAAAAATTCATTTTAGTGTACTTTTAATTTTGGAATAAAGAAAAGATTCCGAGGTGTTAAATCAGTAGAATAAGGATGATGATCCTGTGTTGCAATCCGTTTTTTAACCAAAACCTATTTCAGGAAGTGCGCTGAGTCCGAAGGGGAAATGTTTTGATGCATGATGAAACCATTTTCCTAGAGTTCTAGGTGTGTTTTTCTAACTTTCCCTCTCTGTTTAATCAAAACTTCTGTGTAGTATTAATGGTTGCTAGAGAAAGAGATAAAAAAAAGACACCAAAAATCGTTTAAATGGTTTCATTCTCCATCAGTGCTCTTTCACACACAGATCTCTGCGAAACAGTTTTTGGTTTAAAAAAAAGGACTGCAACACTGGAACATCCTTCATATTACTTCCATCCTCAATATAGATTATTTCTATACCCTAAAATAAAATCTGAGCTATAAAGGAAGCCTTTTTGAGCTATTGGCGTCTATTATGTAGAAAATGTCAGATCCATTAAGAGTTATCAGAAAATGAACTCTGACACGCTATTGACCAGTGGAAAATAAGAATGGATCGGCGCGTGAGTTTCAATGTCAAGAAATATATTTGCCATAATTTATAAGTAAATATCATTTTTGAGTCGGTCCCGTTTCTTTGCAGACAGTATCATCTTAATTTTTAATGGATGTAACTATAATAGTTAATCAGTATATTAATAGTAAATTACCATTGTATTAATTGTGATTTATTTTTTTTATATTGATTAACTATTAAATTTTTAAACGAATTAAAGGAAAACTCCAAGGTTTTCCTTTAATTCAATTTACTGTAATACTTCCTCACATAAATAAAATGATTTCTTACGTAAAATGGTGTTTCCGAATATGTTAAGAAAAATATTGATATTTTCCTATAACTTACTTGAAAATTTCAAATTTAAATTTGATAGGTTTCCCTCTCTCTAAAATGTTTATAAATTATTTTTTTCATGCCATGTTACTGAAAATGATTGAGTACTTCTTTCTGTAAATTATGTGAAATACTTTTTTTTTTCGCATAATCTTCCTATATTTTTGAAAATTAAAAGCACAAAGATTTTTTGGATACATTTTAGACGTCCTTTAACATATTATAACTTGATATTATTATTTTAAGTATTTTATTTTTAAGTATAATGCAATATATGTTTAAAAAGTAAATATGCTATATATCGTATTTAAAACAATTTCATCATTTTTTACAAATTTTTTAATCCATTTCGGTTTTAATTTGAAAAAGAAGGAAAATTGTTGTTTAATAAAAGAGATAATTTGAAATGAATCAAGTATTTTGAAGGAGATTATATTTACAAAAGTAGAAAAATGAAATTTACAGTTTACTTACAAACTTTAATAACTATTTACATTTCAAATATAATTAAATCCCTACAGTATTTTAATAAAACGTTAAACATTTTTGTGTGTCTTTTTGATTAACATACTTTTTTTACATTTGAATTCAATATTACTGTTATATTAAAACTTATATGAGACCCCAGAATTAAAAGATAGCACTGGAACCCAAAAGCATTGAAATTTTAATTTAAGTTTTGAGTGTTTTTAAATAATTAATATTACATCAAAACATTAATGAAAATTTACAAAAAAATTCAAGAGTTTTTCCAAACAAATTATGAAAATAAAAGAACAAATACCGAAAAAAATTACCACTATATTTAACTAAAAATGAATTAAAACATGATAAATAAATATTAATATTATTAGAATGAAAGCATTATTTCCATTTTTGCAATTCATTTTCTTGTATATCTCATAATTCTCCTTTCAATTTTAGAAAAAAAAATATTACACTGAATAAAATCCTGAAATATTTTCTTCGTGTGAAAATACTTTCTAGTAAAACTTCTGAATGTATGTTTTTATATTTGTTCCTTTATTATTTTTAATCAAATATTTCATTTTAAGTGATAATGATGCAACCACTTTAACCTTTAAAAATTTAACTGAAAATAAAAACTACGTGATAATATTCAAATACCACCTTTGGTTGAAAACATACATCAAGAAAAACAATTTCAATTAAACAGTATTTATCGCAGTATTAAACACACACAGGGGAGAAAAAAGGAAAGTAGGAGAAAAACTCGAAATTCCGGGATAAAATGACTTAGGATAACAAAGGAAACCCAACTCTTCAGAACGATGAAAGAGAAACTGGAAGGCAGCAAATAACGATAAAGAGCTTGTATCATAGTTCAGAAAACCAAAACCTAGTTAAAAGCAAGTAAAAGAAAGACGTGGAGCTCTAAGTTAGAGAATACTGTGGCAAATACGAACTCCGATAAATCAAGAAAAGTATAGAAAGGAGGTAAAGTCTGAAAAGAGAATTGAGAAAGAAATGTCGTGTAAAGGAAGTTTAGTGATAGTGGTTTAATATGTAGAATATCACAAAACCTACATTCGAGTAAAAATAAATATATATATATAACTTTTACAAAAACGATAATAAATATCGTAATTATGGATTCTAGATTTGAAAAAAAAAAATGAAATAAATCTCAGAAAATATGTTATACTTTTGTAAGGAAAAATTTTTTTTAATTAAAAATAATCTGATTCACATTTAGTATTGGAAAGTAGTAGACAAAGTGTGACACATAACTTTGTCAAAACTGGACGATTTTAAATAAATAGATCAGTGTTATTTTCTGTAGTAACATGAAGGTAAGAATAAGATTTGATAACCAAAATAAATTTATTAATATATTACAGTAACCTAGGCCGAAATTAAAACGAACTTACTGATATATTAAAAAAGGTTTGGTAAATCTTTTTGAAACGGCTTAATGATTGATTCTAAATTGAATTAAATTATTCCACGCATAATATATTTCCTTTTAAAAATTGTTTGCTTAAAGGCCTTTTTTTTCATACAATTTCTTGATTCTAGATTGAATAGTTAACTCTATGTATTATACGTTTACTTTCAAGATGGATTATCTGTATAACTTTAAATGGTATTGAGTTACACGGTAGCTTAGTTGTCATGGTAGCTAACTTGCGGCCGACGTTGTTTCCGTCGAGTCGTGGATTTGAACATTGATGCCACAGAAGACCCGCATTAGCAAATCTGATGCACATAAAATCTATCGAAGTCCTAAATTCTCCGGCCGCGGTAGCCTATTAGTCATGGTCGCTGACTAGCAGCCAGCGGTTTTCATTGAATCGTGAGTTCGAGCCTTGATGCCACAAAAGACACGCCGTGTAGCAAGGTTTGATGCACGTTAAATCTGTTGAGGCTCAAAGTCCTCCCGTTGCCTTGATGTGGAAGTTAGGATAGGGAGGTGTTAGCTCAGGTGTCGTTCTCATCAATTGACGGAGACTCAAAATTATGAGGTCGGCAATAGCCCTCGTGTTGCTTCTAGTGCAACTTTTATGAAACCAAACCCAAGTTATCCCGCTGTTGGGGCATGGAAGATTGAAAAGTAAGGTGCTAACTCAAGTTTCGTCCTCGTCACTTACCCGAGGTTTATAATTATGAGGTCCATCACAAATTGCTCTCATGTTACTTCCGAGAATAGTGTTAATAAACATCGAATCGATTTAATGACATTGAAATATTATGGGAAAATTCATTTATAAAAATTTTTAAAAATGAAGTTATGACAGTTTACGTTTTGAAATGGCACTAAAAATAATAAATTATAACATGTATATCACCCCACTATAGAGAGTTCCTGCCATTGTACATAGAATAATTTATTTTATTCTATCAATTTATTTGATTCCACAGCATATCCATTAGAAGACAATAGATATAATTAAAAGTGATTAATTCACTGATAGCTTAAAGTTTGAAGAATTTTAAGTGGCGTTTATAACAAGTTCTTCTGTTTCACTTATTCTATGCTCAAACTACATTAAAATAAATATTAGTCATCGAAAATAACTAGAGAAATATTGTATTTGAATGCCATGATTCCTCGGGCATGATTCCTTCACATTGGTCCGAACAGGAAAAAAAAGTGATTCTGAATGTTCGAAATATAAATTATATTAACTAATTGCACTATTTAGAAGTTTAATTCGTTTATAAATCTTCATATTTAAATAATTCAATAGATTAAAATGAATTTTACATTTTTTTTCTATCTTAAAGTAACATCCTCCATGTATCAAAATGATGTATTTCTTTATGTCAGATAACTTTTGATATGCAACGCAGAATCATTATTGTACGCTTAACTTCTGAAAAAATAATAAGTTATGTACTCTCTCTTGGCTAATTATCATAATAATATCCTTCAGTTTTATTTGTAAACTGTTTACATAACTTTCTTGCTTTGACTGAGCTGTTAGGAGCTTTCCACTTAAGATTGAAACAAATGTTTGAAGCATTTTACATCTTAAATTTCTGGGAAGCAAAGAGCTTAGTTTTCTTTAATTTATGTTAGCAGGAAAAAAAATTGCTTTATAAAAAAATTCAATAAAAATATTGTAGCTTTATTTCAAACAAAACACCATAGTTTATGTTTTAAAAAAATGTAAAATATCAGACAAAAATTAGTACACCATGTAGTTTTTACATAAAATAATTTTCGTTTTCATCTACCATGTTTATTAGAGAATAAGTCCATAAATATATATTTTCTGCAGATTTACTTTAAGATAATGATACATATTTTTTTGGTTTTGTTTCCTTTTCAATACTACACATTTTCATGATAATTTCTGATTGCTATCTGGTGCACATAAAATTATATATTACATTTCTTTTCTTTAGAAAATACTAGTATTAAACAGATTGCCCTATTAAGATATTTATAGAGCAGAACATAAAATTAAAATTAAGTTAAATTATTCTCGTAAGTGCGTTGAAAGATTCATATATGATTTTAGAGAGAAAATAGCCACATTTCTCACCATTTTGTAATTTACTTTCATTTAAAGAGTTCTAAAAATTGAGTGATTTATAAACACTGTGTGCTACTTTATTGCGATATTTCTTTAAATTTGCAACAATATGTAATTTTCATTCATTTGAAGATAATGTTTAATAAGTACAAAAGAAAAATAATTAATTTATGTTTATCCATTTGTGTTTGACTTGCATGAGTGAAATTATTAGCTAAGATAAATGAATGAAGCAGAAAGAGAGTAGCATTAGCAAAATAACACATTAATAACCTTTTTTTTCTTATGTCATATTTTACTTATTTAATCAAGTTCCCACAAAACACAATTGTTATAACCATAATTTTAGATACATTAAATACTATATGAAAGCGAAGCATGTGATGAATGAAAGATAAATTACATACGACTGGCTATTTATCACACATTATTATTAATCCTACAAATGTTATGTGATTAATCAACAATGCTAGATATTCTAAATTATCTCGTTAAAACATTATATATAGCTTTTATAAGTATTAATCATTGTACAATACTATAATTCGTACTCTTTAAAATGTATTACAAATTATTTATACAAAACTCTGAAATATACCCTTATGTACTTCACTTTTACATTAAGAAATTTGCATTTTATTTTCCTCACTTTGAAATAAATTTGTTCACTTTAAATATACAGGTAATCCAAATGATTGTTGGAGACCCATGACGGGTTAGAGGAAGAAGAATTCTTGGGCTACAAAATGGTTGTCTTAACACTTACACCAATTATGATGAAAAAAAATTCAGAATTAATTTAAAGTCAGAGTGACCATTATTTCATATAATGATATTTGATGGAATCTATATTACAGGTTTTGACTCATTGCCAATTCAGTCAAAATGAATGAAATTTGAAATGATTTATGTCACATGAAGGCTACTTTTAGAAAAATTGAGATGGTTTGAAATCAAATAAGAATTAAATATTTCGAAAAGCAGACAAATGAGAACACATGGCATTCTGGAACTTTTCAAAAGTGAATTTTTCTCACTTGAGTATTATTGAATTAAATGAATGTAAGTTTCAGTATGCTAACCACCTTACATAAACAGTTGCAATGTTCGTTAGATTAGCGTTTCAAATGCTGGAAGTCAATACGAAATCGATCGTTTGATTACTTCAAGGTTCTCTTCTGATTCAGAATTTTTATTAGAATTTAAAGAATATTAAATAAATGAAATAGACAATCCCTTTATGAATGAAAGGCATCTAAGTTTCAAACTTGTGGATAAAATACCATACTGCCAGTTAATGTACTTTCGAAAAAGCAATCCTGAATTTTTTTCTTTATAAGTTTAAGACGTCCATGATATTACAATCACTATCTAAATTATTACTGATTGGCTTTTATCGCCATTGAGATTGGAAATTCAAATCACTTGTTAAATCTTATTATTAGAAATTTAACTTTCGGCTTTTCGCATCCAAGTAGAATTCATATCATAACAGGCATTAACAGTTTTGAGAAAGTCCGTTAATTGTAAAACGAAAATTGTTTCAATGCCTTTTTTCTGTAGTGTAAAACTTATCACTATTTTCCTCTTAATTACAGAAATAAAACTATTCATCTCTTAAAAAGTTATTCGGAGAAGTATTCTTACTGTTATTCAGATAGATAGATTATTTTTTCGGCATCGATTTTAGGGTCATTGTCAGTAGGTTAAATATTCTATAGATAGTATCCAATTTGTGATTATTTCTCTAGTTTCCTTGTTTGGTTGAAAATATTCGCTTGAATAAGCAACAATCCAAATTCAAAACTCAATGAAATTGTTACATTTCAAAAAAAAAAAAAAAAAACTCGTGCTTTACTGCATTTGACAAGAAATCGAAAATTTGAAAGAAAAGAGTAATGGATAGAATTTGGCTATGAATAGCCTGAAATATATATCTCACATTTGATAATACTCAAATATTTTATTCCTCTTAGGTCGTTATTTATCGGCATTATGTATAAAATATTTATTTAATAATTATCAATATAAGTAATAAACCAATCGATTTAGGAATAAAAGAATTAGGAAACTAAAACTGCAAAAAATATTCCAGGATAGTTATAAATTTGGCTCTGAAGTGATTTTCCCTTCAACTAACAAGATTTTTTTATGATATTGTTTGAATTCTAAATCCCTTCCAACGAAAGAAACGTTATTTATGTAAATTGTGTTATATTTAGGGAAGTGTAATTGACTGAATTTAGGTGAAACAAACATAAGAGGCGAAAAATTTAACATTGTGTAAGGAATTGTTAAATTAGTGTGTGGCAAAGATTTTAAACCAAAGTTGACAAGAGAAACATCGGTAGCAGTTCTGCATTGAATGAAATGTTTTCGGAGTGAATTTAAATAAGAGTGATGAAGGGTTAGCAACTCGAACCTACATCATATGATCATTGAAGGCTTCGGACACGATAGGCTTAGTAAGAAGATTTATATTTGATTTGTTCAAACAAAAGATAAGAGCGTTCAAGAAAGTCATGGGGCTTCCTAAAGAATACAATAGTGTGTGAATTTTAAGAACTCATAGCCTAAATAAAGATTTGATTATCATCTGTCTTTCTTTTCATTTTACTGCGTAATTTAGTGATTTTCTAATTAAGTTTAATGATGACGAAAGAAGAAAATAATAACAGAGGGACGCTATAGAAAATGTACAAAAATGACATTTTGAAAATTAATTATAATTTTTTTTCGAAACCACCATTTCGTTAAATAATGTCATTAAATAACTTTGTTGAAATATGATAGTTTTTTTATTGCTATTTGTACACCAACATGTTACTGTTTCTACTAAAATTAAAAATTAGAAGTAAAAACCTACTGATACTATATCATCTCTAAATATTCCATGATCAATTTGTTATCCCCCTCAAAGAAAATTCTATATTCTTTATGCCCTCTGCCCTCCTAATTTATCGGATCACAACCTTTCATTTCACAGGCACACTCGAATATTTAAACATCTACTCCTGGAAAATCACGATAAGCTCATTAACTCGTCGACACCACTAGTCAACTTGCGTGATGGTTTTATTCTTTCACCGAAGCCCAATATTTCGCTTAATCGGTTATTCATCCCTTCCCCGCTCCTCTATCAACGAGTTATTTGCCAGACAAATTAATTTGTCTGATAGCTGACTTCCGTAGTCAAGCTTATTTGACCAACAACTTACTATCCGGCAATTTTCTTTATCATCAATAATTGCTCTGGTCCACTCATTAGATAACTTACGTGTCGATTCTGATCGTCCACGTGTTTATTCTGATAGCTGACATTAGCAGACTGATATATGTTTTTGTAATGGAACAAAATATATTAGATCTTTTATAAGAACACAACCAATCCTTCTGCTTATAAATTCTATTCTTGTAATTCTAATAATATCTGAAATCGATGTGTTCTTGATATATACTTTTTAAAAAAGGGAAATAATTTTCGATTGATAATTTATTAAAATCGCATTAAAAAAAGAATAAGAGGTGTTGGTGACAAACCCAGTGACATGGAGCTACGGTCATATGAAGAAGGTGACGCCTCAACTGGCACCCCATTCTCCTGACTGCAACATCTCGCCAACGGGAAAACTTGGAGCTCCGGTAGATTTGACATGCATCAATTCTGCTACACCACGGCTCTTTAGTGGAATTATGATTCCAACACTCGAATATTGCCACCATGTTAATCATTCATCTGCCATGACCGTAGCTATATATTTTTTATCATTATTTTAAAAAAAATATGTGCTTACGACTTACACAAGAGAAGAGAAGAACGTTTGAGAGTATAATTTTCGGTTTTTCTACACACTATTATTCACAATTTGGTGATGTGTTTAAAAATCAATGGAACGAAATCGTTATATATGAATCAATTTCGGTGAGCAAATGTTTTTAAAAATAGGATAAATTATCAAAATCAATTTTCTTGGCTTGATTATGGATAGGACAAAACAATAAATCATTCATCAAACAACAGTTTAGATGCTTAAGTAATTACAAAAACAATAATGCGGGAATTATAAAGCAAAGGAAGTACCGTTTTTTTCGTATCTATTTAAGTTTGAAATTTTTAAACAGTAATCATAATGTAGCTACAATGAAAATTCTCTTACGGTATCATTAAAGACTTAAGCATATAAATGTTAGCAACTCTTTATTTGTTTTTAAAGCATAATATTTTTATTATTAATGATTTTCCTGAATGATTTTTATTAAAATGAAATTACAAAAAAATACGTAAAATCAATTCTTTTATAACTGTAGCTTAGATACAAGTTATTATAAGTGGTAAAATACTAGATATTGCTTTTCAAGTTCATTTTTCACTGCATGAAGGCTATAAATAACACATTCTGCTTATTTAAATTCAAATGAATTTATAAATTTAATTATTTCGAACAGCATTAGAAACAGCACATACTTTTAAAACAAATTCAGAGATCACTGCTTTGTCATGATATTTTCACTAAGCAAGAAAAGCGTTATTTATTTCGTTCTTAAGAGAAAAATACATCAAAACTCAATCTGTCAATTCAACAGAAAATTCTTCTTTAATACCCCTTTGCCCTCCGTTGTTTACATCCCAACAATTTTTAATTAGTTTTGTGAGATTATTCCAATTTACATCTTCATCATGCACCAACGACAAGATTCCACAAAACATAGTGACGCTTTACTTTTCTCGTGCCACTCTTATTCTGAGTGGAGGATGAGCGCACTCTTAAGCGTAACAAGAATCCTCGGGCAATACACAAAGGATTTACCGAAGTATTTGGGGGGTGCAAAAAGCCCTCGAGTTGTTTATGTAAATTTCGCAATGTTGTTAGCTTAAGCTTGTCGACTGAGAGAATTGTATGTTTCCTCCTCAAAAAAGAGCAATGGAAGAAGATGCTTGCTAAAAGAGAGGGAACGTATACCATTTGCTTCGGGTCTGTATTAAGGAGTTCATTATTTTTAAGGAAAATCAGTTCTTTTATTTCCATCATTACTTAGAAGTTAATGTGACATTTTAGTGGAATAAAGGGATTTTCTAATGATCTTATCTCACATTAAAGTATTGATAGGCAATAGGTAGTTGTAGTTCGAAGTTTTTGCTTCTATTTATTACTAAAATATCCGTCTTTCGAATAAGTAAAAAAAAAAAAAAAACAGTTTTGTTTTGGAATTGGATAGAAACTTTTATGAAAGGTTATATTTAAGTTTTAATTATTACTAAGAGATAACCGAGATATCTAAATAAAGCTTATTCAGCCTATTAATTGATCTTGATGTGAATAATGTTATGAATGACAGCTATGAATGCTGGTTTGTTTGGTTTCATGAAGCCGTACATTGAAGTAACTCTCAATATGAAGGAGATAGATTTCAATCTGTTGAGTTCTACAATGATGGTCTTCGAAAGGTTCAGAAACGCTGATACAAATGCATAACTCTGGATGGTGCTATATAGCGAAGTCTTTAAAATAATAAAAAAAATTAAGTATCTATTTCTCCTATTTTTAGTGGAAGTTAAAACATTACTCCACTAAGAATTACTTCAATCCACGGCTGCCTGAGACCAAATAAAACAACATTAACAGCAGTAATTTATAACGCTATGTACATAAGGATCCACGTTTTAGTATTGAGTTTATATGGATTCTATCCCATTTTTACTTTCAACTAACCCTATGGGACTTAAATGTGATGTTGTTTCAATTGAATATCTTCTCCAGCAGATGAAGCGTGAATTATAAAGATCAGGTTAGAATTACTGAAGTGTGATAAATAGAATTAAGAAAGTGCGTATATAAGCAATGATGCGTTAAATACGAGAGCTGGTAGTTTATTTAGTTGGCGGTAAAGATAGTGATCTGAAATTATTAAGTGAGACATCTTTAACAGATCTGCGTTGAGAAAGGAATTTTAGTAGTGAATTCAGAGAGAATCAACAAAGGGTCAAGGATTCGAACCTCCATCTATAAATTTTCAAAATACTTGAGCACGATTTGTTCGATTAGACAAATATTAATTTACTATAGCAAACGGTTGATCAAACGCGTATAAAATCATTCCAACAAATAAGGTGTGAGATTTGATTAATTATAGATGTGAATAAAATAACTTGATTATCATCCTTGTGAGGCTTTTTATTTCATTGGACTATTACTTCTAATTCTTTTAATTGTGAATTGTAATATTGTAATAAAAAGTGAAGGAAGTAATAGGGGACGTAACGATGCTATTTGCTTTTTTTTAACAGTCAAATCCTAAAAATAAGTTTTTGTTACTTTTCAGTAAGAATTACTTCCAGCAGACTATTATGTTCAGCAGCCAATCAAAACTGATGCATTAAAAATTAATCATTCAGCTTATCTACTGCACAAAACATAGCAATAAACGAGGCATAACAATGCTAGTTTAGGAAGGAAATTATCGTGAATAAAAGTAAATCAAGAGGAAACTTTCTATAAAAAGTTTGTATAATTCCAAACAATAATACTATCATTTAAAGAAAACACTACAACTTTTGGAAAAAATTCGCAGCATGTTACAGTGTTACAAAATAATTAACGTTGAAAGAGGCATTGAAATTCTATTAACCAGAAGTAATTTAACTTTCAAAAAGTCCATATATTCAATCAACCCTTCTAAAATGATGAATGATGTTGAAATTACATGCTAGTCTTCAAGACAAGCAAAACTTTCTGGCATAGATGTCATGGCGGATAATTTATAAGAGGTAATTACAGAGAATAGGAAAGCTTAAAAACTGTAATAAGTCAACAAAGCCGCAATTGATGTTTTGAAAAATATGGAGTCTTTGAAAACAATCCGATATAAAGTAGCGTGAACACTAAGGTCAATAAAAACTAATTGGAAAAAAAATAAAGATATAGGAATGCTGAGCCCTTGGGAAAAAATCTAATTGGACCAAAATAAAAGAAATTCCTTCAAACTTTTTTTTCAGAAAAAGGGGATGAAAAACTTCAACGCTTGAAGAAATTGATATATTTCAGTTGTTCATGAATTGTTTAACAACTATTTCTTCCGTTTCTCAGTTTTTTCCCCCTTGTCATATATGTTACAAATAATAATAGCATGTTATCTAATATCATAAAAAAATAGTCGTGACATAAAATACTGGAAAGAATTTTAAGTTGCAAGCATTTTATAGTCATTGTTTGAAAAAAAAATTAATGCTTCGAATTTTAAAGATAAAAATAAAAGGTTGAGCTCAAGTTCTTTTCTTAAAGAGCTCTATAGAACTGAATTAAAAATGTTTTAATGAAAAAAAATTATACTCTTTCTTTTCCAGAAAAAATAAGCAAGTTAATTACATTAATTTGGACGTAAATGAAGAAACAATTACACTAAGTAAAAGAAGTTGAATTTCCTAACACGATAATTAAATGTTTTAAGTTCCAGTATAAAAAACGAATTAATATTGCCACAGCATTTCTTAAAGACCGTAGGCAGATCGAATGTAGAAAACATTTAGGGTTTTAGATTGTAAATGGGAATTCTTTGCGATATTTCGATGTTCCTGAGGATTACAAGTGTGATTTTAAACTTTGAAACTTAAAATTATTTAAGGACCAAAAATAAAATATTAATAAGAAGAACATTAAAATTAAAATTGTCATGTATGAACATCTTGTTTACTTTTTTGTAGTATAGTTCATTTTGTTTGAAAATGAAAAAAAAAAAAAAATGAGTACACAACTATGCGATTTTTTATGTTTAATCTTATTCATTTCATTTTGCTATTTATGAATCGGGTATATTGTGTAAAATAATGGGTTTTTTAAAAAAAAAAAATTATGTCTTTTTATTTGAGTCGATAGTAAAATCAAGAATTTTTTAAATTCATCTTGAATATTCTCAGACATATATAATTTTATAAATATATATAACTGAAAATATATATTTAGGTATACACGGAGGTACAAAAAAATATAATTTTTTTTGCCTCCGTGGAACTCATCGCAGTTTGGATATGTTGCAGCTCTATTTTTATGATATATTAACTGATCAATTTCGTTTGAATATTGTTACACTACAGATGAAAGCAGGAGTGCTGGTAAAATAGGTTGTAATTACGTTAAATGATAGAATAGCATAATTTCTAATTACATTAATATATTTTAATTAGATTAAATAAAGATGTATTATGTTTACAATAAATTAAAATGTTTTTTTCCTGCTACATTTGCTATGCAAGGAATACTTTGTGTGGAATGGAACTAGTTACTTCTCGTCAAAATCACGGGGACACAAACTTTTCTGTCGGTCGAATTATTACAAGAATGATTTTAAAAATTTGAAATTATTATTTTAGCTATTGTTCATTTATCACCTCAGCCAAAAAGGGGTATATTACATCTGCATCCGGTGAGTAGATTATTGGGTTCCTAGGAGACCTGACTTCTATGAGGTAAAGTCTTGAACTCAAGATTCATGAGAAACAAAAATTTCGCTTGCCCTTTCTCACAAGCCCCAGCAGCATTCAACCAAAACCTTTGGCAGAGTGTAAGTAGCACCAACTAATTCATTAAGTGTTGTTGTCGCCAACGTTTCAGGAGTAATTTGAACTCCTAATCTTTGGGGCTGAAGAAAACTAGTTTTGGCGTCTTCATTAACGCCATAGACAACCGAGACGAAAAATAATTCTCTGTCGGTTCAATTTTTTGGAGTTTTTTAACTCTTATCTTTATTGAAGAGATCCTCCGAAGAGAGATCTTGGACGAACACAATTTTATTTTTTTAGATATCTTATATCAGACACTTAAAAATTCATCCAAATGTACTCGCACATTCCAAAAGGTCACTCAATGTACACTTTATGCCTTGTTATGTTGAACAAATTCAAATGAAAGTGAATAGTGAATAATTAAAGTGAATTTCCTTCCTCATTACATTCATTGCGATAATGTAATGAGGAAGTGGCACTTATCGCGTGAGTTTGGATAAATAAATTAAAAATTATGAGTTATTTATTATGTGCAAGTCTACATACGTTGTACGACAGTCTTAATTTTAGTTTATAAAACCGGTATATACATTATGTATATTATACCTTACGGCTTTACATTACATCTGTACAGTAACCTCTCTTTTATACGGCACAATGAGAGCCATGGCCATACAAGGATTATCGAGCGTCAATATAATTTGAACGGGATGGTTAAAAATAAATCCTTCTATATAGAAATTTAAACGATTAATCTTGTATTTATTGCGTTTACACACATTCTGAGTCTATGTGGATGGACTATATAAATGATCAACAAAGTGGCATTTCTTCTTTAAAGCAACTACAAGATTAAATTCCAACATTGAATATTAATTTAACTCAATATTCTTGTATTAATAAAAACCAAAAAAGAAAAAAAATATATCAATAAAGTACAATGACAATTAAAACAATTTATGATTAGCTTTTCTTGGTTAATTATCTCTAGTTTTTGATACATACAAAGATTCACATGCCAACGCTTATTAGTTTTTTTTTTAGTTTTTGAACTGAATAATACCTGCTGGGTTTCGAGGACATTTAACTGTATTTTGTGTTCGCAATGTAATATTGTGTGAGATAATACGTAAATCGCTAGAAAACAAGAAAAACTGCACTTAAATGAAAACTGACAGATACAATATACACTGGGCAAAAATGCGAGTACGACCTGGCGATCATGATCGACAATCGCACAAATCCACACGAAAAATCTGAAAGTAAAACAACTCGATAGGTGTCAGGTTATAGAATTTACGAACTGTCGAATGCCGGATAAAGAGAGTTTACATTATTTCGTTCTTTCCCACCATGACTTATTTCCTTACAAATAATAAACAATAATGATTCTGAAAGTACCTGTTCAAAAAGTACTCCAAAAATCCTTTTCCCATTTCTAAGATGTTCATGAATCTGACGACCCAAAAATCGTCTCCGGATTTTTTTTGTGTCGATGAGACCATTTTCGCTTTCTTTGGAGCAGATTCGGAGGAATCAACGGAAATATTTGGATTGTTGCTGGTTTTCTGAGTATGATGGTGAATCCAAACCTCAACATCGGTGACAATTTGACGCGTAATGACTCGATTTGGCATAAATTAAAAGTAACTTATGAATCGAATTTGTTTCGGCTCCATTTAAAAGTTTACAGTATATATAGATAGCACTAACTTGCCGTAGCAACGTGATGTATCCCAAAAAATAGGAGCAATTTGAAACACTGTCGAATTTTTAAAATCATTCTTTGAATATTATATCTGTTACCCTTCTTAGGAATGTATTCATATGCAGTAAATGTAAAATAATTGGAAGCAAAATATTATGATAATAATTAGCGTTGGGAATACACAACAAATTCAATGAAAGTTTAAAGTAAAATTTATTCAAATGCCCAAAATTTATATGTCTGTCTTTAAATTTCAAGGTCGGACATGGGGAATTTTATCCTAAATGGATCAGTGAATACTTAATATTGTCGCATATGGGGTACAACAAGTCTTGGCGATGTACATAAGAAGTCTCTGGACCCTATTCATACAACTTTATGGTGTCAATTTATTATTGATTTCCTTCTTGGTTTCTTTTTTCTATCAGAACACTCCTTACGGCCCTTAAAGGTATTCCATTACGGGTGCGTGTTACTGCGACTTTCTTCAGCAGCAAATTATTCATACCTGAAAGTTAGTATCTATGGAGGAAATATGCGGACACAGCCTGAAATAAAAACAAACATAACGCATCATGTTGCTACAAATGTTCGCACAACTATTGAACTCTATATAATATGATTTGAACGCGTGCTTGAAGTAAATGGTTGCACATTGAGCATATACAAAGATTAAATAAAGTTTTGTGTTTCAAGTTTGGGTTTTGTTCTTCATGTACCCCATTCTCTTTATTTATTTTTTTTTTTTTATTGAAGATATATTTTCCCTTTCCTTTTCTCAATATTCATATAATATACATACTAAGTAGATGGATATCCATTTACCACAACGGACTTTACGTAAATCTCATATATGTATATATATATATATATATATATATATATATATATATATATATATATATATATATATATATATATATATATATATATATATATGTACCTAACACATCCGATCAATAACTCCTGAGTCTAACATTGAAAACAACATTTTTTTTGCAAATTTTTTTTTTTTATTCATCAACATAACACCTTTTTGTTAATCTTTAAGTTGATACAATCGTTCCAACGCTTTTTTTAAAATCTTTTTTTTTCCCAATTTCCCCCCCGCAAAATCTTTTTTTGTTGCGGAGTAAATAGCGATAAACAGCTTTCTGGATCATCGGCTCGTTTGCTGTTTTTTTTTGTTCCATCGGCAATCGCACTTGGAAAAACCTTTTCACTTCGCTTCAAACCTTTTCGATAAATACGTTTCACATGATATCTGTGTCATCTCAGCAATCTCACGGGCTTCACTTTGCGATCTTTCATTATATATTTTTGTCCTTCACTCATTTTCCGGTTAATGGCTTCCTGCAAGATTTTACCCAGGTTCCGCGTCAATTGTGATCGGTACGACCACGTTTAAAACTCGTAAAACCACCGACAAATCGTTGCTTTTGATGGACAGAGTCCGGGTAACATTTTTTCAATCCATTGTTTCGCTTGCAGTGTTTTTTACCCGGTAAAACAATGTTTTATCAGAACACAGAAACTCAGTGGTTTTCCATTTTTACCCAAACAAACTACAAAACGACTTTTACTCCAACTGATAACTCTATTTCTGGTCGATCGACTTAAAAATTTTTGACACGTTTCAAGCAAGGTTAGTACTCTAGAAATACTTGGTTACTGGTTTACTACGAGCGCCATCTCTGGGTTAGTCTCGGGAGTTATTGATTTATGTGGTTTATATATATATATATATATATATATATATATATATATATATATATATATATATATATATATATATAATATGTATATAACATATATATATATATATATACGGAGAAAACTCAACCTGTAAGCTAATTCAATACTATTATTTCTGTAACATTATCTTCATTAAGGGGTGTTTTTGAAAAGTAGACAGAATTTTTTGAAACTGTTATACCAATAAAATATGTACATTTTAACGGATATTATTCGTAGAAAAGATATTTTAAAGTTCAAATTATTTAATTTTATACGAGGACTCAATTTTACGGTACAAATTGGAAAAATGTCAACATACATGTTTAGACAAGTTTTAATATAACTTTTAGGTTGTTTTTTTTTTAAGTGCGGCAATGAGGAAGAAAGATGAATTAGATAAGGAGAACTTATTCATGGGACTCTCTACCAATAAGGGGAAGACCACAGTTCCTTTCCCAGATAGACTGCTCACTTATAGACTCCCTCCCTTATAAATGACGTGTATATATACCTCCCTTATAAATGACACAATGCATTAAATTAAATTATAAGAGAAGCCAATAAGCATATAAACTAATTCACAAGAACTGATATTATAAAGTAGTAATATACTACCTTCTTTTCTTGCATTTTAAGCGATAATTCATGATTAATAGTTACTATTCTTAGAAATAATAAGTTAAAAAAAACATATATAACTAAGCAATAATGATTCATTCACAAAATTGTTCTTCCTCATCTTTCAAAAAAATATTAAATTGTATTGCATGTTTTTCATGAGTGATACAACTTATCTAACTGTAGCTTATTGTAAAAGTTTAGTTTAGTTTTTATTAACGTCGCACTAGAAGCAACACGAGGGCTATTGGAGACGGAACTCGCAATTTTAAACCTCGGTCAAGTGACGAGGAGCTGGTACCCCCTCTCATAATTTCCACGCCACGCCTAGGGAGGACTTTGGGCTCCGATAGATTTAACGTGCATCAGCCCCGGCTACACGGCAGGTCTTTGGCAACCAGGATCGAATCCGCTACTGAAAGAAAACCGCCAGTCACGAATCCGAAACCATAACCACTAAGCTACCGCGGCCACAGCTATTTGCAAAAATCAAAAGATAAAAATCACGAATTGGTGTGATTGCTTATTATCGTCGCACTTAGAAACAATACGAGGGCTATTGAATCTACTTCACGATGGTTCTTCAGTGGCATCAGGGCTCGAACTCACAACTCGACGAAAGCCATCGGCAGCGACCATAATCACTACGCTACCACGGACACGGAAAAAAAAAAGCAATATACTTGATCAATATAATGAAACGCAATATACTTCATCGATATACTTGATTGTATCAAACTTGATCAATATACTTGGTTGCAATATACTTGGAAATATAATTGTTTGATTAAGTTGTCCATGAAAATAAAAGAAATAAAAAATTCAAGAAAGCTCATGAACATCTTGAATGTTCCTCAAAAACAGCGAAGAATCCACACACTTTCGGTTAAGAACACTCATATTTAACAAATACGGTTTTAATAAGGGAGTATTTAAAAAATAAATAATTAAAGAAAACCATCGAATCTTCAAGTGAGAAATAAAGTAGACATTTAAGACAGCAAAGCATAAGAATTAAAAAAAAAATTAAGTACCCAAAAACAAAGCAAAAAAAATTAAATCTATAATAAAACAATATTTTTACTGACAAAGAAAATATTGACAAAAATTCACATTCTTTAGCACTTCGCTATAATTTTTGTAAACATCCTTCACTTTCTTTAATTTTTAGGGTAGTAAGAAATTAGCTGTCGTGGATCCAGAATTCAATTCCATCCAGAACACTTCTATGTGTCTTACGAAATTCACGACTAGTCTACGTATTTTATACATTCAGTCGCTAAGTCCTCAAAATCAAAAAAATCAAATGTGTGCGAAATAAAAAAAAAAATGTTTCCAGCACTTCATTTGGCTTAGTTCAAATTATTTCATGAACTATCATGTAAGCATCGATCTTTCTTAATTAGATCGGTCAACATTTGCCATAAGAAAATAAAATATATAAGGAAGAACATCTTAGGGATGTGATTTTTTATTAACGTCGCACTGAAAACTAACACAAGAGCTTTTGAAACGGAACGCGCATTTTTTAATCCCGTTCAGCTGACGAGGATAACATCTGAGATGGCAACTCCCTCTCCTAATTTCCAACGGGAGGACTTTCGAACGCGATTAAATTTAACGGGCATCAAACCCTCTATACGGCGAGTCTTTCGTGGAATCGGAGCTCGAACTCACGACTCGACGAAAATAACGCCGGCTGTGAGTCACCGATTATGATCTGAAATTACCATGATCACATTTATATCTTTGATTAAAAGGTACAAAATTGCTTAATTGTGCGAATTATTATCTTGCAAACAATGTAAAGGGTTCTTCATGCGCTTTACCCTTTAACAAACCTTTTCGGTGCTCTGTTATGTTATTTGAATTGAAAACCTTGCCCTGTCAAAGAACACTGACTTATGTAAATTAATATTACTATTTAAGAAATGTAGTCAATATGAAATTATCAGATAATGAGTGTGAGGATGAAGGAAAGATAAGAGATAAGAGGATTTACAATAACTGTTATGGACACATTATACGAGTGCAAAAAAAGCATGAAATGAAGAATGATTGGGTCGGATCCAATAACTAAAGTATACTGGAATAAGATCCAGTTTTTCTGTTATTAATATTAAGTAGAAATTTTAACAATAATATTCGGTTAAGGACCCGATTAAGGTAACACAACCCATTTGTATAACATTTTTTCGATTTTTAATCATCTAAATCTGGAATAAAGTAGTCAAAGAATTTCTTGACTAACTTTTTATGACGTCTTGATGGCTCTTAAGGCTCCCGTCTGCCCGCCATTTTGATTTCGTAGACGTAATCTTAATTCTCTGCAATATCGATTTTAATTCTCACATCTTTACTATTTGGTCTATTTGAATGCAAAAAAAGTTCATCCGAAAGAGCAAAAAATTATGAATGCTTCTGTGGAATTACTTTGGTCCCTCAGGTTTTTAAGAATATTTTAAAATGTTTTTAAAAACCGGAAAACTCGCCAACCAATCTTTGAAATAGGGGTAAAAATATTTTTAAAAATCGAAGGAAAAACGTAATTTCGCCGAAGCATTCATTATTATTTGCTCTTTCAGATGCACTTTGTTGCATTCAAAAAAATCAAATATTAAAGAAGTGAGAATTAAAGTCGAAATTCCATAGGATTAATATTACGCCCACGAAATCAAAATGGCGGGGAGACGAGAGCCTTAATGTTAATGACCACGCAAGTGCATTACAGCAGCTGCTTGCTTCCATTAATGAAAATTATTTCAAATACAGTCTACAGTCAATTAATTTAAATTACCGCCAATATTCAATGCCAAACTCAGATCAAAATCAAGGATGATAGCCAGAATTTTTAACGATGAAACTTTATTTAATGGGATTTTAACATTCAATAACTTTATCAGACAATAAAACTGATTTTTACTTATATATCTATTCCTTAGAAAAATTTCCTTTTCTGAAGCGTTTTTTGGATTTGTTTCTCTTTAAAAGTCGTAATAACAATATTAAAAGTGCATTCTTTATACATAAATACATTTAAAAATTTATCAAAAATGTTTAGAGATATATACAAATTTTTATTCTTAAGCAATAAAATGTATTTAAAAATGAATTGCTTTCAAATCTATTTCCTTTCATTATATCAGTTTTAGAAGAAAAAAAAATATGCATGCGCATTTTGAAATTATTTTAATTATTTAAAACTTTTTAATTAAAATACATTTAATACATGTATAAACATTGAAATGTGTCAAATAATTTAAAAGCTTATTTTTTCCTTTTAGAATAATTACTTTTAAATCAAAAAAATTATTATTTTCAGTGTGCTTCATTTATATATTACATGTGATTCTTTTTTTTTTTTTTTTTTACATTCCATTTATTTCGTGTAAAGAATGATATATGATGCAGTGCCATTTTCATTTACAATTTCCTACTAATATTTTTCATTGATCGTTTCAAACAACGCGTGTTAAAAAAATTAATCATACAAACAAATAAAAGTTTTGATATATAAAGTTCACTTTCCGTATAAAATTGAGAATGTTCTCTTTCCTTATGTTTTAATGAAAAAACACTAATATTAAAATACGAATGCAGAAAAATATACAAAACTACCGTAACTACAGGATTTTTTTTATTTATTTAGGAAAAAGAATGTTATTTCCGTACATTTTAACTCTATCCAAAAAAAAGGTTGAACTTTATCAACTACGACAAAATTCTATCAATAAAAGTCAAACTTTATCAACAACTACTATAAAGTTCTATCAATAAAAGTCAAACTTTTTAACAGCCATGAAAGCACTCGGCTAATAAATAAATAAATAAAACTTCAACGATAAAAAAAAAGTTTCTGAGATAACAAACACATTCCTCAAATTTTGTTCTACTTTGAGGGAAAATTTCATTTATAAACTCCCCTTAAAATGGAAAACTTACAATTAATTTCCTGCAGAACAGTCATAAATATACCTTTTTTAAAAAGTCATTATCATTTGCTTCATTTTAACAATCCTTTTCTTTTTTATTGATATGTCCCCACCCCTTCCCTTTTCATTAGACTTCATTAACATTCCTTTAAGTATTCGAATTCAAAAATAATTTTCTTGTCATCAGTTGAAATTTTATAATACGATTAGAGTGACTGGTTCTTATTAACATGACACTTAGAAACACGAGGGCCCGCATAATTTTGATTCTCGTTCAACTGACGATGGAGACACCTGAGTTAAAATCCCACTCTTTCAACTTCCACACCATACCTGTGTGTGAACTATTAGTCTCGACCTGTAATGGAAACAGGACTGGAGTCCACGATTCGACGGAAGAAAGGCCAGCTACGGACACGTTACTACAACGACAAATTATGATAAAAAGATTTAATGGGGGAAAAAATTACGTAAAAAAAATAAAACTAATGTTTATTATTTAAAAATTTCAGTCTCAAAGTTATAAGAGTTTTCATATAACTAGAAAAGAAATCTTCTAAATATTAGCATACTCAGATAAACACGATTACTAATTAGTTTAAAAGATAGTTTTTTTCCCCTGGAAATAAATTGGTAAATAATCTTTTTCTCAAAGAATAATCAGTCATGAATAATAATATGTAACTGAATTTAAACATTATATAAGCATGCCCTATTTTTTCTTTATAATATTCTTTACAATAATGTTATGTTTTTTAGAATTGTTAATATGCTGACATTAGAAGAGATTTAAAACTCTCTTTAATAGAAATATAAATCCAGTAAGTTTTTGCACGAAAGTATTATATATCAAAGGATTCAAACATACATTAAAAGCACAATAAAAAATTAAGCAAAATGTTAATTTAATCGAGACTTAATTTCTTCCCAAAAAATGAAACAAAAATTAAGGATTTAATATTATTAATGATTTTTTTTCATACACAATCAAAAGGATCACATGCGCTTTTCCCTTTAACAAAACTTTGAGGCTACTTCATAACACTATTTAAGGTAAGGTCCTCCAAAGTGAAAGAACCGTGACTTATACAAATTAGCATTACTATAAGTATAATGAATAGGAAATTATCCGACAGAGGGATTGGAGGTATTAAATTGATTACAGAAAAGAGGATGCACAGAAGGTAGTCATACTTATATAGTAATGCTACCTTCTGTACATACAATTATAGGTACAAGAATATTGAAATAATCCTTTTATGTATTTATTCCTCATTCGGATCCATTGGTTCGCTAATCAACTATTCGCTGTTCTTAAGAAAAATATAATTCCCAATTATAATATTTAGCTTAGTACTCTATTTAATCAACGCTTCACATTAAAACATGTATATTTTGATTAATTTTATACGAAGCAGCGATAAATTGATAAGCTGACAGTACACCTTTAAAATACACTTTTAGTCAAAATATCAATTATTTTTTATTTTTGATCTCATATTAAACCAACAATATTCAATATTTTGTCTTTAAAAATCTGTTTGAATTTTCTTTCTATCTTATTTGGAAACTGAGTTGCAGCTGATTTGATAGTACTTGATTATATAAATTTCTCTGACTGGAAAGGTTCAGAAAACGAGTGTATTTTAAACATTTTTCATTATAAAACACAATATCTTAAGATACGATTTTATGCATCATTGGACCTTAAATTTTATATATAAGTTTTCCAAATACTTATACATAAAATAGACTATTCTTGAGATTTTATATGGAGTCGAAGATTTTTTTTTATATTGCAATAAAGTGAAAACTACAAATTACTTTTAAAGAAAATGTCTATGTTCAGAACTTGAAAAAACACAGCTTCCCCTACGTAAGGGCTATATTATCAAAATTATAGTCTATTCCCTAATTAAGATTATATGCTATTTTATTCAATTTACAAAATATCAACATATTCATTTTCTTTTAAATTGCCATATTTAAGGAAAGTCTTAATTTTTGCTTATATTTATATAAAATTCCTTCTCTCTTTTTACTGTAAAAATATACACTGACAAAACTTTTCTTGGGTGTTTTTCTAACTTTAAGCGCTCACAAGGTCATAAAATATGCATTTGTTGGCAGAATTAAGGTAAATTCAGACTATTTTCTTCGAAGGTGTACCGTTAACTTTAGGGTTCCTTGTATAATTATTTATAACGTCTCGATTACTCTAAATGTTATTAACGAACGGGGTACGTTCATACTGTGTACTTTATTTTTGTAGATGTCATAAATAAAGAACAGAGAAGTCTATGAGAATTTTTCTAACAACGGAACAAACACAAATGAGCTTATGACATGGGTTCTATCGCGTTTTTCCCTTTAACTAATACTTTGGAGGGACTTTTAATTGAATTTGTTTAGTTTGAAAAAGCCCTGTCAATGAATGTAGATTAGATCAAAATTAGTTTCGTGAATTAATATAATTAAGGACATGTTTATATAAATGGAAGAATTAAATATATTTAGATGGGTAGCTTAGAGAATGATAACGATAGAGAGCAGATATTACTAGGTTAAACATCGATATTAGATCTGCATCAAGTAAGGGATATTTGAAGCGACTCCAGATCAATTTACATAGGGTTAGTGACTCAAACGCTCAATGTTATTAAGTCTAAAGCTTCGAACCCAATAGGGTTGACAAGAAGAAATATATGTAACTCATTTGAAAGTTAAGTCAGACACGTATAAGGAATATTCATTGATCGGAATAAAAGAACTTGATTATCCTTTTTAAATAATTTTATCGTCATTTGATTGTGTTATCTTATAATTATCTACAAATAATCTTAATAACGTCAGGAGAAGGTAGTACTAATTTAAAGGCTTTACTAGTTTATATACATTAAGAAAAATTAGTTAGTAGCTAATTCCCAAATAAAAAGAAACTGCAGCTATCCAACTATAAAAATACTGTAAAATCTTTGTTAAAAGAATATTGAAAATATTTATAACAGTGCTTACACATTCTTGCAAGCCACTCGCAAGGATCTCGTTTAACCTTCTTTGAAATTATTTTCACAACGAACTTCCTGCTATATATGGGGGGAAACTAATCAACTGCGAAAAGCAAGGTCACAAGATAAAATAGATAATGGAGCTTAGAGATTTGCCAGCAAAAAGAAAATCAGCTTGCAGATGTATAACCACCTTAAGATATTAACCACGTGGCTTATCAAGCTAATTTTAAGCCATTCATTTTTCCAATACAATTGACAATTTTGTATGAGTAAAAAATTTACTTGTGATAAACGTATTTTCAAGTGGTTGATTGATTGATTGCTTTTTAACGTCGCACGTAGAAAAAACACCAGGGCCATTTTGGATCTCAGCCAAGTGATGAGGATAACATCTAAGCTAGCACATTTCTCTCCTTCTCCAAACTTTTCACATGTAATATTTCTGAAGAAAGTTAATAATGTTATTTGAATAAAATCGAAAATTATCTCATAATTTCGGAAATGTAATATAAACTTTTCCCTAAATAAGAGAACTACACACATATCCAGTAAAAAAACAAACCACCTTTAAGATATACCGAATTTTAAGGGTACATTAGACATTGTGTTACGGATAAGGACACATTAAGATTTTTTGAGGGTACATCACGAAAAAAATTTGAGAAATACTGTAATGTATTCAACTCGTCAATGACTGATGATTCAATCCCAGAGACCCTACTGACCATTTGTGAATCATCCCCTTTATCCACTGGCTTTACCACTTTGGCGACTAGGCCCCGTGGGCGCATTTGAGTTTCCAGTCACGTCTTACGGAGTTCATGCTCCCGTGATCCGCAGTCACGATGCCACCTTAGAAACAGGAGAAATACGGGAGCGTGCGTCAAAATCAATTATGGGCACCGTAAAAATCGGGTTTCTTTACAAAATCTCGACCATCCCGTTGCATTCCAACGATCCTCGGAATTAGTTTCTCCCAAACACATGAATGCAATAAAGTTTTCTGCCCCCACCCTCCTTTTATTTCTACCGCTTTTTCCCTAAAAGCAGCCGAAGAAGAATGGGTCCCACAGAAATGGGGGAGGGGGAGTTCTGCCCTGAGATTGTCTTCTCCGTTGCCGCTAATGAGTTCTCCTTTTTGCGTGGTGGAGGTTCAGTTTTCGCTGAATATCAATTATCGAGAGAGACACTTTGAGGACATTGTGTTTTATGGGGGTAGTATTTTAGTGGGATGTGTTTTTTGTTTTGTTGGGTTTTTTAGTTATTTCTCACCATGGATTGCATTTATTTGAATATAGTTTAGTCAAGTTCGTGAAACTGAAGAAGTAAGTTTTAAGGGATCATTTCCAAAACATAAAAATATCATTTGAGATATTTTTTTTTCTCTTCTTGGAACATACGAATTTTTTTAAAAGAATACAACATTAAATGATGATGCGTAGTTATTGATGATGTAAATAAATAAATTTTAAACAGAAACTTGAAATTTCGGTAGGGAATGTTATCGCAATACTAACATTTTATAATAATGTAGGTTGGGTCGTTGGTTGGTTGGTTGATTTTTCCCCTTTATTTTTCCCCTTGTTGACATTTTTCCCCTTCATAGGACATATTGTGGAGAGAAAAAAATTGAGATAAGAACTTAAGAAACAAAAGGCTTAAAATCTGTGCGGTAGATAAACATAAAATTATTGGCACCCAACAAGTTTTTGAAATAAAAGAACAGATAAAAATTGTATGTTACACTAATTTTTTAAAGTTCTGGTCATAAAGAACCAAATAATTTCAAGGGGAAAATATTGTGAATTTAAAAAAAGTTAGACAAAAAAAATTATGTCAAACTATGTGAACAATTACATTTATAAAAGTGTAAAACGAAAACATAGTTTTCTTGCACCTTCGATACTTTGTGAGTGTCAAAGGCGAAGATGTATTACAACAATTGATTCTTCCTCAATAGAACGAATTCATGAATATTCAGTCGGAGCCGTTAACTTGCAAGTCCCTTGATTTTATCATGGTTTCCTTTTTAATATACTCAGACTAAACTTTTTTATGACGTCAAATCTTCCTATTATGGGCAGACATAAATATTTTTCTTCTGCCTATTTTATATATCGTGGGATAAACATGAAATGGAGTTCCGATTTGCAATATACTCCAAATTATAGAAATTAGAAACTTGAGTAAGAAATTATGCAAATGATAACTGCGAACTAAAATAAGCACAAAAAAAAGAGTGCAGTGGTAGAGTAGAATTTTTTTAAGAATCACGTAAATCTCCTGATCGTTAAGTACAGATGGTGACTTTCATCACCAAAGAGAGAAGACAAAAATACAACTAAGCTGAGATGAACAAAAGACTGTCTTTGAAACACATTCTTTGAAAGTTTGGGATCGAGAGAGGGTCGAACATTTTATATTTTTCATATTTTTATCTTTCTTGGACTTGAATGTTTGTACCGGATATGAATCACCATTTTTTGGAATGAAAAAGGTTCCGTTTATATTTCGCTATATACAATTTTTTTCAAAATTTCCTGGTCAGTGTGATTAGATATGTGTTCAACCATTTTCATTGATCAAATTTTACGAAATATGAATAAAAAACTCTGTATATATATATATATATATATATATATATATTTCAGATTTCTCCCCCAATTTTGTTGGCTTTAGTAACTATCTCATTGTAGTGAGTTCTGTTTATTGCAGAACATTTCTTTACGCTTGCATATCAAACGAATAATGTTCGGAACCTTTTTTAATACTTTTGTGAATAAGAATGCTGTGAATTTCGAAAAAAAAAAGTATAATTACAATAAATTACAAGAATCTTACTTTCAAGCTGCATAGATAAATAAACATCTGTAATTTACGACACCACTTTGACTTAAAAGGCTTTTATCTCATATATAATTAAGAAACTCTTAATAATTGTTTCTGAGCTACAAGCGTATATTTTTCACAGGATCTAAGATTAACTATGCGATCAAAAAGCAAAATGAAATCATTCATCCAAAATTCATTTAGTATTATCTCATTTTGCGAAAAACATTGAGTGCAATTACCAATATTTTTCTGTAAGCATCTGTTGATAATTTAAGAAATTACATACATTAGCAGATTTCATGTTCAATATAAAATCCATAACTTAAATAATATCAATACTATAGATAATTTGTAGACCTTAATTTCATATGAACTTAGTGAATTAGGTACAATAGATTAATCACACAAAAATTACTGTAAAATAAATTTATTTGATTATGCTAAATAAATAATTTAGCTTTCAGTTCAGAATAAATTTTTATGAATTCAAGTACTTTTTAAAGTTTATTTACCTGCATAGAATTAAAGCATTATTTTTGATGTTGTAACGTAGCAAAATGAAAACGAATCAAATAGCGAAGAATAATTTCTTTTTTTTTTATTTACATTTCAAGTAGAATAATTTAACTTCTTTTTTCATTTGAAATTAGCAAAGATTAATAAAAATATGGTCTTTATAATATATCTCTAGTTAGAATAAATCCATTAATAAAATAAATTGCCTACAAAACATATCAAGTCACTAATTCGTGGAAGGTAATATTCCATTTTTAAATGCGTGGAAGGTATACATCAGTTAATCAATTTTAATTAGCTAATTAACTATTTCCGGAAAATTATTAGAGTAAATCTAATTTTCAATAAAGAATAATAATCAGATGATTATTGTAATACTATTTTAACGCTTTTAATTTCAACGAAATTTTTTCTCTCAAAAAGTAGATTTTCTTCCTTTTAACTAATGAATTTATAAAGTTGGTATTTTTCAAAAATTAGAAGCAGTTGATTTCATCTCTATGCTTTTTTAAAACCAATTCAAATTTCTCACACGCATATAAGCATATTTTTTTTTTTCTAAATTAATATTATCAAAGTTCATGTTAAAAGTAACGAGGAAAATTAAATTTTTTAGAAGTCGAATGTATTTTTTAAATTATTTAAAAATAAATATTTTAGCAGTTAGAATTCAATTATAAGTACTGAAATTAAATCTTCAGAAGTATTTTAAAAAACAGAAGAAACAATTAAAAAGAATGAGGTTATAAATAAAATCACAGCTGAATATTAATAACTTCAAGTAATTATCTTATAATTATTGATAAGATTCATTTTGCTTACAAAAATAAAAAAAGCATATTTTAAATTTGTCAAATCCATTATAATTGGTTCTTCGATTATATAAATTAATGTTTATTATCCTTCGATGTACAAATGAAAAAATATAGATGAAAGAAAATCAATTATTCTAAGAATATGATTAAGTTCACTGATGAATGTAATATAGTTTTTATTCGTAACAAAATTCAGACTTTCTCGCCCTTTTTTTTTTTAAAAAAAATATTAATTTTATCCCGATTGCTTTCCAAGAAGAATAACTAATTTGTTCTTTGATTAATTTTAGGGATAAAAATTTATGTAACGGTACAATAGCTTATTTTTTTAGAATTACGACTTAAAAAATAGATTAAATTTAAACATACTAAAAGATATTCCTTAAATAAATATTACAAATTCAATAAATTAAATATACTAAAATTCCATTGAGTATACTAAGATTTCAAAACTCTTATGTACATTACCAAGCAACATAAAAATAAGATTTTTAAGAAACTTAATTTGCATTCATATTATTTATTAAATTATTGATTTAAAGAATTATTTAACTAAATATCGATTTACAAGTCTTAATTATGTTAGGTTTTTAAATCCTTTCAAATAGCTGCATATTTAGATATGTGTAACCTTTATTCATTACATTAAAAATAATTTAAATTACAATGTTTTCCTTTCTTTTTTCAAACGTTATTTAAAAAATTATTTATTTTTTCATCATCTGCTACTCTTTTTTCAAAACCTGCTATCATAAAAATCTTTAAATAACATTTTCTGTTACCGAAATTTATAATACAGTTAAAATACATTTATCTATTTAAATAAAATACCATTGAAAAGAAACGAGAGGTGTAATAATTCCATCATTCCATTTGTTTAGCATTATACTTTCAAAACCAAATAAGTTGTTTCCGTTGAACCTTGGGATTAAGACACGCCGTGCAGGAGGGGTTGGCGCACTTTAAATCTGGTCGAGATCCCAAGTATTTCCTTGAAGTGGTGGGAAGTTTGGAGAGGGAGATGCCAACTTAGATGTTATCCTCGTTATTTGATCGAGTTTCAAGATTACGAGCCTTCGTATTGAGTCTAATTATGGCGTAAATAAACAATCAATCAATCAAAATCATCCGAATAAATCTTAACGAAATGCTTGCAAAATAAATTTTAATTTTCTTTGATGAATTGTATTCATGTATATTCTTTTGAAATAATAGTAAGTATATTTATCGTATCGACAAATTGTTAGCCAGTTTTTGAATTAGTGCTTGGTATATTTATTTCGCTTGAAAGTCGAAATCTTATTTAACATCATAGAAATATTCTTATATAGTATCACAGCTATATTTCTAGGTAAGTTTCATTTGCTTATAATATTTATGAAGCTACATTCAATGGTTTTTAAAAAGACAGTTCTTTTTATTTGTGACAGAAATCTGCACTTTAACAATGCATATTTATGTAAATCTTTTATTTATTTTCAAACACTTTCAATTTTTCAGATCCAATAAATTTTATCAAAAGTTATAGTCGCAATGAATCACAAAACAAGTACATCACCATAAATGACAACACATTTTTTTTTCAAATCACGTTAAACCTTATTATTTTATCTCATTGAAGGTAAACACAGCCATAAGCAAATCTTTACATATTTCCCCAAGTAAATCCTTTTATATGGAATGGAAATAAGAAGACACCCCGCGGAGTGTGAGATTCAGCGAGCGGAAATTGCTCGAAGCGGAAACCCTCTTCCTTAAAGTGAGAATCAATTTCAAATCAACCCCGAACACAACTGGAGTTAAGCGGAACAAAATACACAGTGCCATCTTGATAAGTGGCTTTCATTTCGCTCTGCAACGGGAACAATTCCGGATACGATTGTTTCTTCCACTCTCTACCCCTTTCCTTTTTCTTCATAATACCCTTAAAGCTCCCAAAAAAGAAAACGAATTGGCGAAAAGAACTGCTAATTATCCAGCAAACAGCATTTCCAGGACGCACTTTTCTTTTCTTTTTAATGCAGCCAGAAAGAGAAAGTGAATGAAGTCTGGAGGAGAAGTAAAAAAAAAGTTTCATCATTAACGCTTCTGTTATAGAGTTGGTCTGAAAGAAAGAAAGAAAGAGAAAACTGCCTCGCATTGAGTTAGAATTTGCAGAAAACATAGAGGAAGAGATCTGTCTGTGTCGTTTCAACAGTGATTTAAGTCAAAATTTTCCGAGAATGAATTTGAATAATTTGTTTGTAAATAAGAGAAAGTTAATTATTTTGAATAACACTGCCTTAAAAAAAAACGAAAGATTTTTTTTTTCTCCATATAAATATGAAAAACAATAAACAAACTACTTTCGTTTATGCTTAAGATCGCATAAAAGTGCTTTACATATACAATGAAAAATGTTTCGTTTAAAAAAAAATTTCATGTTAAGCGATGCATGTAGAAAAAAAAAACAATATATTCGATGACTTCTAATTTTATTAATTAGGTTTTTATATATATAAATAGTGACAATGGCAATGCTTCTATGTACCCAAAGACAAGCGGTAAAATAGTTGTTGTTGTAAACTAGTATTAATTATTTATTTTGTTCAGTCGCATGAAAAAAATACACCATATGTAAACCCGAAAAGTGAAACTTTTTCGTGTTGAGCAATTTTTGTTCCGTGTCAAAACAAAAGATGCCACATTATTTTGTCGGAAGCTCAGTATTATTTCATGTGTTAGCTGATATTTTTACGTTATGCGTTTTTCTATTGAGCGATTTTCACTCACTGTACATACGTAACATGCTTTCTGGAGAAGCAATAATCAATTTCTTTCTTAAATGCTTTTTCTGTCTGCAGTTGAATGTTAATCAGATCAAATTTGAATACTAGTACAAAAGATTGAAACATGGTCTTAATACCAAAAGGCCTGGTTGAGTTCTAAATTATTATTTATTAAATATTTCTATTATAACCAATGTTTTGGTTTTAAAAAAAATTAAAGATTGTTAGGAGTACAGACTTCGAGTACGAAAACCTCTCAAACTGCCTGAAGAACAAATATCAAACAGTAAGTCAGGAATTTTTTTTTAAATCATTAGCATTAGCCACATAGTTTTATTTAACTTTCTGGGAAATCCATAACAGCAGATAAATTAGAAAATGTGTAGATAAAACTTTGTAACACACCGGAAATTAAAATTTTTTGATTAATATTTTAATGTACTAAAGCTAAATATTCAAGCAACAAAAATATCTTTAGCATTATATATGTTCTTAAATCAGTAGCATATATGTTGAAATATGTAATTTTGCTTTTTTTTAGAATGTTCACACACAATATCAAAATTTAGCCTTTAAAATCAAATCTTATTTTGAAAAGATGTACTTTTCCACATTTTTTTTTTCAAAAATTGTTTTCCTTTTCATATTAAATGCGCATATAGTTTAATAAATTTGAGGTACAATCAGTAATAGCAAAATTTAAACTAGATCACAAAAGGGAATTAGACGAATAAAAGAATAAAATCTGTAGTCAATTGTGAAATGTAATATATAAATCTAGGCCAAAATAAAGTAAGAATATTTGAATGAATCAATTGAATTTAAAATGTAATCATCCATTCCTTACAGTAAAATGCCGAATGGAAATTGCAATTTTTATGAATAAGCATCAAGTATTACATTTGAAGTTCAGCCTTGATACATTATGAATTACAATGTTTCAATAAATTCTAAATGAATTTCTATAAGTCTGCATACAAAAATGTCACAAAAAAGAATTGTTCGTGAAAATAGCATTGATAAATAATAACAAAAGGCATAGTAAATTTTGAAAAATTCAATGCTTCATACAATATAAGAAATTACAAATGCGACACAACAGTGATAACAAATAACAATACATATGGAAATATATCTCTATGGTTTATTAAAATTTATTCAATAATTCTTAATGAATTCTACATTATTACAAACATGTTCATATTTATATTATTAAATATCGATGCGTGTATTCCAATACATATTCTATAGGATATTTCAAACGTATTTTGATAAAATATGCCATATTAGCAATTATTGAATAAGTATTTTACAAACTGTAATTTTTACGTATTAAGCATGATAACAATTTTTTTTTGTACCGAAAAGGAATAATTTTTCAAGAATCTAAGGATTAGATAAAAAGAAATGCATCAATGCATTTTTATAGTAAATTTTAAAATGTTATCAAGATAAATATTTTCAAAACTTTTTCTCGTAATTTTAAAATCAAAACATGGATTCATATTGCTTTGTGAAATATTGTAATCAATTTTTTTTCTTGTGTTATTTTCTAACAACTTTTGAACCCAATTTATAGTCAATTGTTCAATTGGCTTACACTCAATTTTTAATAACAGTTGAAAGTAAATATTATTTAATTGTACATTTCAAATTTCCTTTAATATCATGACTAAGTTAATAAAAAATTATTTATTTTATTATTTATATATTTTCTTCATACACTCTTTCTTAGAATTTTAAAAATACTTAATTTTTTAATCCAAATTTTTGAATTCCTTGAAAATTTTTCAAAACATTACTTAGATATTTAAATAGTCATATATCTGTTAAAAGTTTTGCAATCCTGAAGCAGTAGTAATTATTTTTAAAAAATGAAATTACAAAATCGAACTACAATTCTTGATATTTAATTTTTTTTCATTGAAATAATATATATTTCTTTCATACTTAAATCAATCCGTTGATTTGTTAACTTCATTAGAGTTAGAATTTCTAACATTTACAGCGCAAATCAATAGTCCTGCTTTGAAAAATTATTTCACCGTAACACACCGAAAACTGTAATTTGTAGTTTGAAACAGGCTTTTAAAAATTCGATAAAAAGCTATTATCCTTTTGTTCAATAAGTAATTATGTTTTCTTCTAGGTGTCTCTTTGAAATATAACCAGGAAAGTGTAGCAAGAAATGAGAACGGCTGCAATGAATCGGCTCCAAGAAATTATGTAAGAGAAGATTCCAAGAAATGTAAAGTAAGCAAAATAAAGATTCAGTTTTTCAAAATATACTATTTAGTAATAACCGGTTGGAGTGCCCATTTTTAGCATGGGTAAAATTTTAGAATCGATGAATAAATTGTCGAAAGTAAAATATAGACTGTCGAGTCTGTGTGCAACGTAATTTGAATAAGAGCTACGTGTAGCGGAGTAGTAATTTTACGTAGTGAGAGGTTGAGAGAAAAATGGGCAAAAAAGTCAAAAATTCGTTCTCTCCGCGTGTAATTAAAATTTTATATAAAATTTACGTTATTAACTATTTTCCCTATTTTTTTAAGCTGTTAAATCATCCCCAACATTTTTGTGGGGAAATGTGGAATTATCAAGGGAACGCATTTCTATAAAGAAGAAATGAACCAACAAATAAACATTCAGTTTCATAGTAGAATTCATCAGGAACAAAAATTATTGCAGGTATGTCTTTTTTTAATGAATTTCAGAAAAATTAAATTGCGTTAAGAGAAGTCGTTAGAATTCTCAACTTTTAAGCAGAAAAAAGTTTGAGATACAATTGCTCCATCTGTGGAAAATATAGGAAAATGACGAAAAGGAGAAGGAGGGGGGATTCGAAATATATGCCAAAAATAAAATTTAAAAGTATACTTTTAGTGGATATATGCTTACGTCGCGAAGTAGCCAAAAATAATTTGGAGTTATACAATCAACGCCTCGGATTTGCATAGAGGACAGACAGCCAGACAAACAAGCAGACTTTCAAATTTATATATTAGATGAACAAAAAGTTTACTCGCAATACTTTATAATTTACCAAATTTTAACATATTATTCAATTAGAGTTTTTAAACAATAAACCTTACTTTTACAAGCATAATTTTTCTCATCTATGAAATGCAAGATAATTTAGACTTTTCTAATACTCTAAATTCAAGAACATAAGATTAATTCTGTCCATTTAACCATTACTAGCGAAAGAAATACCCGTTTCTAGCCCTTGATCAACAGAACTCATCTCTAAGATATTTATGACAAATAATATTTCAGTTTACTTGGTCTATTTCTACCAAATTAACTAATGAACCATGTTGAATTATTGGATTAAATATGAATCACCATTTCTCGGGAAGTAAAATGTTTCATTGCGAAATTTATTTGTAGCAGATTATTTTCAAGATTTCTTGTAGTCAGGGAGATTAATGGCGCATTCAGCCATTTTTATATTAGTCAAATATTAAGAATTATAAAGAGTTTTTTTTTCCTTGTATAAGTAAGTTCCGTAAAAAGAAAAAATATATAAGTAAGTTCCGTAAAAAGAAAAAAATATATAAGTAAGTTCCGTAAAAAGAAAAAATAATGTCGAAAGCATGTTTGCAGAAAATTCATATCGATGTTGGAATTTATATTATCGCTCAATTTATATTAATGCTATACCTCGTGGTTACTGAAATCGTGTTTTAGAAATTATGGACCCCGACTAGGGTGAGTTATCGAGACCTGAATATAATACGAAATAAAAATGATATAAAAAGGACTCGGTAACCTTCGAACATTTTTTTCTAAATTACGTATTTAAAAACTATGTCCTAGCATGTCAAGTAGTGTTCAGATTCAAGAAGCAGATTTCAGATGAAAATGTAGATACAATCTTGACAATCAATCAATTTTTTTAAAATTTCAAAAAAGTAGAATATTTCTAAATCTTCCCTTTCTCTATTAATTAATATCTAAGAAATTTTTTGTAATATTCTCAATGATGCTAAAAATTAAAAAAAAAAAAAACCTTGTGATAACTCTTTAATTTAATAATATTATTATTATTATTAGTATTATTATTATTATTATTATACATATATATATATTGAAAAAGTATTCATTTTCTTGCAAAATGGATCCCTACTTTTATTATTATAATTGATGAAAAAACAGAAACTGAGAAAAACTATTTAAAAGTTTATAACTCTGAAAAAATAATTATTATATGCTTCAATTATCTTAAAAGGCCATTTTAAAACATCAACTGTATGTTTTTCCTAGAAGTAATTGCACTTTTATATAATTTCAGGTCATATTTTTAATAATATTTCAGAGTATTTTTTCCCTTTTTCAACATATTAATTGCCTTTGACCAACGAAAAAAAATGAAGGAAGTACATGATACGATAAAAATTTATTTCTTATTAGCTTATTTTTTATGCTAAATAATTGAATGCTAAATATATCAGTTCCCAATGTAAAACATCATTGTAAAAACCTCATCTTCATTATCTAAATTATTTCTGTAAAAACCATTTTTGGTTTGAATTAAGTTTGCAGTGGCGGTCCTCCCGGAAGACAGGTGAGTTCAGTTTCTTTTGAGTGAATAAATGTTTATCGTGTATTCGAACAATCCCTTGTTCATGATAGGGTAAATTGGGTTAATCATCTATAAGCAATTAACTCCCTGTATCATATACATGTTTTTTTTTTCTTTTTATTTATATTTTCTACGTGAAACAAACAACAAACTCAAAACATTAAAAAAAAATGCCTTTCTTCAGAATAATTTGCATTTTTTTTACATAATTAAAGTAGAATTAAAATATTTTATATTTGATTAATATCTTATTAATATTTTTCCCTAGTTATTACTGAAACCTCTGTAAATTAGAAAAAAATTAGCTTTTAGGTAATTAATATACTTCGTATTACGCAGAATACTACATTCCCGTCCATTGTTGCAATGACTATTTCCAAAGTTACCATATGAATCAAAATATAAGAAAAGACGAAAGGAAGGAACACGAAAAAGAAAATCGAGATATATTAGAGTAGAACAGATGTTCTCTAATAATGAACCAACTGCTTACATTTTTGCAAAGCCTTTTCTTTCATTTACTCATTTTTACATTTATTAATATTTCTAAGTAATATAATGTGTAATGTTATGTAGCAAAAAATACCATCTAGGAAGAAATATTAGAGTACTTAGAAGCAGTTCATTTTGTAAGTAATTAAGACTGCCCATTATCCTACATACATAAAGCATGTGTTTAAGTGAATTTCTCCATTGTGAGCCTTAAACTATCCGAAAAGTAATTAGAATTTAGTAATAATGTAAATAAAATGACAAAAAAATGAATCTATTATTTTAGAGATGGGGTATACATATGATATTGTGTTTTCTAGAAATTTATAGGTACTTAAAAAGACTGAATGTTGATTAATGTTACATTAACATGTCCTATAACTTGAAAATACCCTTGCAAAGTGTATGTTCTAATTAACCTTCCCTAGTCCAGTAAGACATTAAATTTTATACTACGCACTTAGGTATTGCAACAATAGTTACAAATTACATGTTATTGTTGTCAATTATTAATTTTAGTTTAGTTACCAGTGTACTTGGTGCATATAATGATGTTGATGAAGATATAAAACACGTTATTTTACACTGCAAATTACACACGAATATTCGAACTAAACACATTTAAGGCGAATTCTATTTGATGTCCTCCTATCTTCTCGTTAAGAGTGTTGCAAGTCTTGAGATCATGATAAATTTGGATTTTCCTTTGTACATTTTTTTGTTTGTGATTTTACTTACATCTGTAAGGGTTATAATATACTTCACGGGGCATGAGTTTTATTTCTTTTAAAATAAGTAAATTACTGTTTCTTTGATTTGTGTTTAGTGTAGTTTGTAAAATTAAATCAAATTCTTAATGTGATTTAGATTCAATCGCATTGTAATCATTTCATCTTAATGTGATTAGACACTTAAACGAGAGAAATGCTGTAAAAGCTTCATAAGTGCATATACCCTTCAAAAATATTTGAAATTGTAAAAAAAAAAGTTAAAAAATGATTACATTACTTCGTATGCGTCTGAATTTCGGTAAATAAAATCCATTAAATAACTAGCATAAATATGGATAGTTAATAAGAATAAATACACTACAGCACAATATGCACTTCTGCTTTTCTCTATTAACTATTTTGTGAAATACTGGCACATCTCTTTTACTAGTATCGTCGTGGTTTAATTTTTAATGAAAAACATCAAATTGTTTAGTACCACTTGTGTGTGTGTGTGTGTAAAATAATAGTAAAACTAATAAAAATTGCAATTACTATTAAATGAAAATAAACATATATCGAAATCAAATAAAAAAATCCATTAAATTTAAAAATAGATAATCTAAAATTTTAAAGCTCTTACATTTCCCTAAAAAATATTATTTTAAATAATATTCCAGAACATATGTTACATACGCAAAAAAAAGTAATTTAAAAAAATTACACAACCAATTTCAAAAAATCGAACACCTTTTCAAGACTTACGAAACATATATCAAGAGAAAAGAATTAGGGAACTATATTCACAAATGGAGATAAAGTTGTTCTAAATAATGTTTAAAACTTGGGACAGCATAATAGTGTAAATTAAACTAGTATTAAGGATCTAGCCATCCCTCTTCAACTAATTACTTTATAACAAAATAGTATAAAGCAAAATAAAAGCTGAAATCTCAATTCAAAACAATTATTCAACCAAAAATTTTTTAAAAAATATGTAAAAAAATAGTTTAAAGTCATTTAAACCAAACCAAAGCAATGTAACCCAATAAAAATAATATATACACATTTATACACTTTATACAACAAGTTTAATTCAATACAAGTTATAAAACATTTACAAACAGAAGTTCAAATAATATTTAATGCAATCCTTCCGTCAGGGTGCTTAATGTTTTTTACCGAGAATGCTATAAACCACCAAACTACATTTAACTGGCTGATTTTACAAAGAAAAAATAATATTTGCTGAAACTAATTATCACACAGACTTAAAAAGGTATTTGTAAAAAAATTTTATTACAAGAAAAGTAATCATAAAGAATAAATAAACAAAACTTTTACTGGTATATGCGTGTTCGTATAAGCAAATTTAAAATTTAAAAAAAAAAATCGTAATAATAAGAGAGATCTAAAAGTAAGTAGCCATCTAAAGATAAAGTTTCCATTTAAAATGTTAAAAAAATTAACTAAATCAAGTTTTATAACTGTAAAAATATAAGAATATTACGGATGAAAGTTATCTTCATAAGACATATAATTATATTTATGCAAAAATACACACACACACACACGTGTGTGTGTGTGTGTGTGTGGCGTACGTGCGTGCGCGCAAACAAATACTTATGCTTATTTCTTTTTCTTAATCTTTTTTCAATATTTATTAATAAAAATATTATGGAAAATTAAATTAATTCAACTTTTGAAAAACTTTTCATAATTATTATCTTCAGTATAGAACAGCATACTAAATTATTTTTTCTTATAAAATAATTAAATATAATGTTTCGAAAAATAGAAATATGTAAACATCTACTCCAGAACGATACCATATTAATATGAAATGTAAGCCTCCCTCCCTCTCTCTCTCTCTCTCTCTCTCTCTCTCGTTATTCATTTTACTAATGATTTTTGTCAATATTTACTATCAATTAAGGTATGTAGGATAAAAAGATAAGTTTGTTTTCACTTCAAAATGATTATTATAATTTAAATCAAACGGATCAGCAAAACATTTATAAATTATAAATTTATCTATATGAATGTAATTATGTTTATAATAATGAAAGTAAATATTCAGCAAACTATTACTCGCAGGTTTTCCTAGTGGTTTTTTTTCAATATTAACTAAAGAAAGTAACTTGTCATTAGAAATAAAGTAATTAATATTTTAATTCTTGTAAATAGTTAATAGAACCTTTATTACATAATCTATGCCTGTCAAATTAAAGTGGTCTTTAAAATCATAACTATCAATACAAAATAAATATTTGCCTTTTTTATTCTTAGAAATATCTAAACTATTTTTAATGACTGCAACTTTATGAAATTTATTTATTAGACCTAATAAAATGTTTTATAATAATTTACCTGTGTTCGTATATTCAAGGTATTATATATATTAGTGACAGTTTAAATTTTAATGGAACCTTTATGAATTATATATATATATATATATATATATACTCCTCAAAAGTTAAATTGCATCAACAAGAAATAATGCACGTAGCATTATGCAAATTTTAGGAGAGATAGTGGTGAGGTGGATATGCAAATGATTAAAAAAAAGACAAATAAAATCCTTATAAACCAATTTATTCAGTATCTAATGTACCCACTTCGGGTAGCCTCAATCCGGCGAGGCATTCTATAAATTAGTCTACTGATGGTCCTTAGGTAACCGTTTCCAAGCCATTCCCACTGCTATGCACAAATCATCCACGGTTTGCGTTAATGGTTTAAAGTCACGTCCAATGAAATCTCACAGGTGTTTGATATTATTCAGATCTGGAGAATAGGGCATAACAACAGGTTCCACAACTTGAGTAACGTAGTGGTCCACTGTTAAATGGCCGTCTATGTGTACCAGAGGCACCCTCTGATCAAACATTATGCTACCTCCAATCATTATGTCCGATGTAAGATCGGTTCGACGCTCGGCGAAATGGGTTGGTTCAAAGCGTTCTCCGGGTCGCTGCCATACCCATCGACGGCTGTCATTCCTCCAAAAACAGAAACGAGATTCATCCGTGAACAATACCCGATGCCATTTGATGATCCTGGTATGATGACGATGATACCACGCCAGGCGTCTAGCCCTGTGTTAAGCGGCTGGTGGTACTCCTGTTGCTGGTACCCATGCATGTAGCTGTATTTCATGCAGTTTGTTGCGCATGGTTTGGGTGAACACTGATCCACCAGCTCCTGGAGGCAACCGGCTTCGGATGTCACATACCGTGTAGAAAGGGTCTCGAATAATCAACTGTCGAATACGCAGCTCTGTGCGCTCTGACGTGCATCTGTGAGCACCACTTCCTCTTCGGCGTGTACATAGGCCTTCCTAAATCTACCATATGACACAACTTTGGATGGCACTCACGTTGTAGCCAACAAGAGTTCCTATTGTGCACAGCGACAAACATAGTTCAAGGAGTTCGATAATACAGTCACGTTCCCGGGTCGTTAACTGATGGTATTGAGCTCACTGTTGTCTCAGAAGCATTTTCTACGCTTCTTTGAAAGTCACAAATCCTACATAAAACCTCAGATGCTGTTTTTGGAAATTTTCTGTCCTTTATAGCCCGAATATACGAGTACCACGTGAACAGACGAGGGCGCAAATTTAATCATTTGCATATCCATCACACCACTATCGCTCCTAAAATTTGCATGACGCTACGTGCATTATTTCTTGGTGTTGTAATTTCACTTTTGAGAAGTGTGTGTGTGTCTGTGTGCGCGCGCATTATGAACATTTACAACAAAAACAATTTTTTAGAGAAAAAACTAAATAGTTAAAAATAACTATAAAAATCAAATTATTATTTATGCAAATAAAACAATTACTGAATGATTAATTTAAATTTAAAACCCTAAAATCCAAAAAATTTCAAACAATCTAAGAACAATTTATTTAATGTGGAAGATTTCTATCGGTAATGAAGGACTCAGTGCACCGTTAGTTAAGAAAGACAGTCGAAAAATACGAACTTGAGAAGTAAACGAAAGTATTAAGCCTATGGCGTCATATGGAATTTTGAAGAAAGCTCCTTGAGTGAAAGTTGCAGTTAATATGCGCGGAATTTAGTTGTTACGAAATTGACCGCGTTTTAGAATTAAGTATAATTATGCAAATTGAAAAAATAAAATAATTAAACGGTTTCATCCTTCATTATATATATTTACAATTTTAGAGTTCAAAATGAAATTTAAAAAACACCGTGAAGCTTCCGATTCAATAAACGTACCATACATAAGAACCATTAGTCATTTAAGTAGAATTTCTTGTTGATATTAGATTATTTTTTCCAACCACTTTGGAATGCAGGATGAATATCACACTACGCTTTTCACGCTCTCTTGACCCTGAATATTATCAGATCTCCAAGTAAGGAGAAACGACTTTTGTTCTTCTAATTGTTGCCCATCAAAACGGTAGAACAAAAACAGTAACAAAAACTAAATAGAAGATTCTCTTAAGCGATTCTTACTGACTCAAACCACTCACTCTCGAGATAGTTCTGACGACAGAACAGAAAAAAGGAAAGAAAAAAAAAAAAAAAAAGAAATAGAAAAAAAGCGCTGAATACTGAGACTGGCTATTTTCTCCCTTTTTGTAGGCAGCCACATTCTTTTTCAACCTCATCTCTTTTGTTTCTTTACTATCCTAAGTAAATGGCTATGATTTTGTTGTTTCGTTTTCCTGGAATTTTCTCTTTATTACTCCCGATTTTTTTTCTCTTTTTCTTTCTTGTTCTTCCTTATATTATTTGCCTGCGTGTTCCACGAGGGGTGGTCCGCGGGGGTGAGCAATCGATGGTTTTGGGGAGCAGAGTTCTCCCCATTCGCAAAACAATCTGGTAACGTAATGTATTTGTGATGACGAGCGACTGCTGCGGTCGGAGCCTCATTTCTTTAATGTAGCCAACACTGGCCCATACGGTGGAAAACAAGATCAAATGATGAAAACAACGGCTATTGCTGGATAGGGTCGTAATGGAAGATGGAGAAGAGGATGAAAAAAATATTCGAACACATTCCGGATCGTCTCCAGTATTTGTCGAGTGTTTCCCTTTTTTTCCCCCCAATTCTTTTAACCTTTTTTGAAATGTGTATGATTTCTTTATTTTCTTCCTTCCTTTTTTTGTCCTGCAGAAAATACTTCATCCGCCAGTCGTTTTCTTGCATTAATGATATGCGTTAGTTCTGAGAATAGATACCATATTGTTTGAAAGAAGCGATTTTTTATGCGCGCCAAAGCGCCCATTGTTAGTTTCCTTGCAATTTTTTTATTCAGTAGTTAGTATGTATTTATTTTGAAATAGATAAAGTATTGTATAAAGAAGAGAAAGAGTTAATTTTTTATACACATCTGACGAATTTTTATTTGTTTACTTCACGAAGAAATGAATGAAATAAAAGATAAAAAACAGTTAAGGAGAAAATATGAGTGTACTATACTATTTATACTATTCGAATCCAATTGTTACTTTTGCAAAATGTTTTTTTTTCTTCTTACAATTACATATAGGATTACACCGTTAACAAATTTCCTACGAAACTTACAAATTCATGAATAATATGACCTTCAATATTTTCAATTAAATTAGCTTGTAGTATTTAATTAAATATTTTCATCCACATGTAGTGAGATTGTACCTGCCATGTTTGTTGATTATCCAAGATATTGGCTTCTTACAATTATGGTAGAGTTTTCCATCATGTTTTGCAATTCATTAGTTTGTATTTTCATATTTATATTACTTTAATCTTATAAAGGTATCGAGGTTCTTACACATAGCTTTAGGAAAGATGCATCCAATGAACTAATCAACATTGAAATTCAATTCTAAATCTTGATTAACTGTTTGAAAATTTCAGAATTAATGGGGGGGGGGTATATTTTTGGATTTGAATTTTCACACAGAAAATCAAAAATTAATTCAATTAAAACTCTTTATGTTAATATAAACTCTTTTCATTGACTTAAACTTTAAATAATAACGTTTTAAAATATATATGTTCCACTTTTTCGTTCCTTTCTTAGTATCTAATCGTTCCACTATCTAATGTGTAAAGGAAAATTTTGACCCAACGATTCCTTCCTTTTGCATAAAATGGTTCAAATTCTTGGGATAAGAAAAGTATATGTACTTGAACTAATGGAAATGGATAAAGTCTAGTTTCTATTTTTACTAAAACTACGGCAAAATAATAAGCAAAACTCATACGGAGAGAGAAAGCACATATTAATATATCTTAACATTACAGGTTTCATACATAAAATTCTGCATAATGCTAGAAGAGAATAATAATGTTTGAACAAAAATTACTCGTAAGATGCTTGAAAATTTCACTTATGTTAAGCAAAATATTTTTTTTATTATTTTACAAGACAGGAAAAACAGAACTTATGGAAAAATAAATATAAAATAGATCACCTAAACTGAAACAACATTTAACAAGTAGGAAAATTCATATTAGGAAAAGTTACCTCAATGGATGCACTTTATTGCATTCAGATAGATAAAACAATCTGGGTTTTGAGGAGAAAAGCAAAAATTCCATAGGAATAACATAACAGTTAAGAAATCAAAATGGCTGGTAGACGGGAGCCTGAAACCTAGTTTTAAAAAGAATCTGTATGATACACACTTTAACGTCAGAGAAAGAATCTTTGATACTTCGAGCCTTATGTACATATTCCATGGCGAATAGATACTTTCGAAGTCGTGTAGACCCTAATCCCTTGAGCAATAGATTCTAAGTTACTGGGCTTTTATTCAAATTTATTAATCTCTTAAAATATTAAAATTAATTGTGTAATTTATAAGGTAAGCATATTTACATAACTTCGAATGATTTAAATAGATAAATTTACATTACAGGTATTAACATTATGTGTATGATTTAGTAAGGCATACTGATCATTTTCACTGATATATATATATATATATAACAAACACAGAAAATTTAAAAGCATGCAAAAGCAATTATATTAATAAAGTAATTTAATGATTATTTCAATTTACCATCGTTAGGTTCCTCAGATCTATTTGTTACACTTTAAATCACACACAGTGGAATAATAACGTCATGTATATTAAAGCACATATATAAATTAAAAGAGACTGTATCCGCCTGTGGAAACACTGTATATTATATTTTGCTCGCATTTTATGCTTTCAAGCTCTTAGTGATAATTTTGCACAGTTCAAATTGAAGTTGTTAACTTTATTTAACCTTGTATCACTTCATTATCCCATATTTCATAAATTTCGAGGACCGTAGCCCTTGAGTTGCTGCGTTGCCTAAAATGTGACGTTAATAAAACAATTAATCAAATCGAAGCATTCATTCATGTTGTAATGGGGTTAAAGCTTTTGTCCGTAGTAGGTTCAAAAAATACATGTTTGCTGAATCAAATTATTGCTACTATTTAAAGCTCCCATCTTTTGATCGGCATCAAAACAAATTTGACCCTGACTCATTGATTAGTTTTGATTCTAAAGCAATTTGCTGTCAAATCAAAATGTGATTACAAACGCGCTGAGTGATTATCGTCGATGAAATCTGGATTCATCATTATTCAACTGAGTCCGATTTGATTCTGATGAATCTGCTCCAAAGAAAATGAACCCGGTTTCACTGGTCAGAAAAGTTATGGTGACAATGTTTGGTAGAGAGAAGGATGTCATACTCATGTACTTCTTAAGAAACGGAAAAACCATCAATGGACAGTATTAATAGGAATTATTTTATTCTCATTTTCCATTCTTAATACTGGTACTTTTTCTATGGGTACCGCATAGTAGAAAATCGTGCATAATAAATAAAATAATATATTTCTAGATACAGCACAGCTATTTTTTTAATTAGAAGATATTACACAAATACATAGAAATAATGTAAACTTTAAATATAATTTCAACCAAAACTTAAACAAAAAGAATCTATAGTATAGTGGCAGTATATTTCTGTTGGAAGCGATTTAAGACTTTTGTGTTCAAATATCAATTAATTTCAAGTCAAACTCTAAGCCTTGATTAATGAGATTTCAAAAGTTAAAATTTATTGCGAATTTCGAATGATTGAAGCGAAATATTACACATAAATTATATGATGAAATATTACTACTATATGATGAAATACTACTATTATTACATCAGATATAGACAAGGTATGGTATTCAATGTAATTTTATATCTTTCTTTATGTCTAGTATAAAGAATTTTCTCGGAAAGTTCGTGCCATTTACTATGACTGGTTTAACAGACTTTTATTGCTAACTTACAAAACTAATACGTCTAAAAAGTAAGCTAATTCCATTTTTATGTTTTTATGGCTTATTATGTTGCTAGGTAGCAATTTATTTCTTTTTACTACTATAGTGAAACAACGTTTGCACGTTATTGTCTTTGAATATTTATCTGATATACAATGCGTTTTGATACACATATATATATTTTTTAATTTTCGAATAAGAGACGAATATTTTTTCGAATATAATTAATTATATGAAGCTCTAAATATATATTAAGATTTATTTTCAGAAAAGTTTTTAAGCCTTCATTGTTCAATAATGATAAATTAACAATCAGACATTTATTCATTTACCAATATTTACTCGTAATCATTACTCGTGTTTTACCATTATTTCTTGCATTTTATTGTAAATTCATACTATTATCTTATGATAGAGTATACCTCAATTTTCCCTAGAGAAAAACAAACTCTACAATAGACAATTTCTGAGAAACAATAAGAGTAAAAACAGTTTCCTAAAAATAAATGAATATTATGAACCTTATTTAATAGCTGAACATAGATATTTATACTTAAGTAATGCATTGAAAGTAAGAAAACATATATTTGTAACTATATTTGAAACTAGTTCTATTAATGTATTCCTGTTTCTGGGTTTAAAAATAATAATAAATTAAAGGTTACATAAATATTACCAAAAGAACAACAAAACTCAAAAAAAAAAATCTATGCCTTAAAATTTTTGAATAATTAAAATGACTGACAAAAGACAAATAGTTACAAAATCCTAATTTCTGAGAGGCAATCTGCAGAATAAATCATTTCAGAAATTAGTTTGAATTTGAAATAGCATCAAAATTTGTGTAAGTTTCCCAAATTGACAAGGGCCTTAAATGCATGTAAAAATATATTTAAATTGTTTAATGCGCAAGAAAAATGTATAAAATAGAATTTGGAAACGGATTTAAAATATGTTATTTGATTATAATGTTTAAATAAATTTTGTGTATACTTAGAAATTTCTGTTCTTACTTCGTATGTCTTCTTTCAAATGATGAATAGAAATTTACCTGAAAAGAAAGAAAAATGCAAATTAGTTGAATGTTTCATTAAAAGTATTTTATTTATTTAAAAGTATCCAGAAAAAGAGCAACAAAAGTTAATTTGAAGAAAAGGGAAAAAAAATTTGAAGAATTTGTTTCATATAAGTAACTAGATTTTCTTTCACTGATAAAGACACAATTTGAAAGCTCACGGGTGTTTTTTTTCCCTTCCCCGAATAGTTACATTATTTCAAGATTTCGTTTTTGCTTTTATTTCATTTTAAGACACCTTTTGAAAATATATGACTTTTAGTATTAAAGAAGTAATTTGTAATAACACGGAATAATTTCACAAGTTCTGAAAATAGAAATTATGAAAAAAAATATGAAGTATTATGTCTTTATAAGCTAATATATCAATGAATGAAAATTTCAAAAATTCTGAATTTTTGAAATATTTTAAGTCCCACGAAAAAAGTCATTTTCGTGTTTTATGAGGTTCTATTGATATTTTTCACCTAAAATCGTTTTGTGGAATACCAAACAAAAGTTTCTGTAAGGTCATACAAAATAACTTCTTAAGACTGAATCAAAAATTAAGATAAAAATATTATATGCAAAATAAAATGCAAACATAATATTGATAGAAATATCAATAAATAATTATAATTGCGTATATCATGTTTTGCAAACTCATGAAAACATTTCTTTGCTGATTTTTTTTTCTTCCATTCACAATGCATAATTTATCCAAAATTATTGAATGAACGTATGATAAGAAATATTGAAACATTTTTCTTAACATATAATTGTCAATTTAAGTAAATAATAAAATCGTCTTCCCCACACATCAATAAAGCTCATATTCTTATTTTATAAATTTAAAAGCAAAATAACAATATTCAGGAAAAATTATATCTGTAAAATTTTTTATGTTCTTAAAAATGATTAAAAAAAAATTGTAATAAGAAATTGTCCATATTTCCTTAAGAAATATCGAATTATTTGTATCATTAGTAAAAAATATAATAAGGCTTCAAAATTCACAAAAATAATTTCAAATTCATCAATAACAGTTCAAAAAAAGTTGTTGATGAACATGCTAATAATATTCGATCATACAATTAAATATTGAACGAAAATGATGTACTTAAAATTATTTCATTTCGATACAACTCATTACTTTTAAGTTCAAATAATTATTTATTAGAAATAACTTTTGCTATAACTTAAACTGATTGTTCATATTATAAATGTGTTGTTTATTACATGATATATTAATATCATAAAATTATCTATTATTTACCACTGTTTGATCACTTTTAGGCTACACTTTTTTTTGACAAAATTTTGCTCACTTACAATTTGTCAATAACTATTTAATTATATGTGTATAATAAATAAATATAATAAACATTATATTTTCAGCAACGAATATCAAACTGCTTCCAAGATTTCGAAGCCAAGTTATAAAGATACGATTGTAACAAAGTATAAATATCATTATATATAAAGATATCAGTATAGCAAACTTTTATCGAAGAAATTTTTATTAAATAGTTAATAATTTCATATTCAAAACTCTGTAAAGATTTTAAATGATAAAATACACTGATTAAAAATGCATTGAGAATTCACAAGAATAAATGCTAATTAATTATTTATTTTAAGTTGTTTGATCCATGGCAGGCTATACAATTCCGATTCTTGTGCATTTGCATTTCATTAAATTATAGGAAGTTTGGATATTCTGTTTAGTCAATAAGTAGCTAAGATGTATTGCATGCTGCTGAAAATTAACTTTAATGATTTCCGATAATTATTTCAAATTCTGATGGTTTCGACGTCACTAAACAGATTCCACAGGGTGTTTTTTTTTTTTTTTTTTTTTTAAATCTTCAACTGAAATTAAAACAATTGAATTCCATTTAAAATTCGTTCTAAAGCTAAGAATATATAGAAAATACATGCTTACACAAAACAAATTAAATAATAAATTTAAAAATTTTACAAATTCAAAGAAATTGGCAATTTGTGCATTTTTTTTTTAAATTTTATTTAGATACATTATTATTTCAATTATATTTTTTGTCAACATTTATTCCTTTTTGATTGCCTTCTCTCTGTTAATACGTCCATAATTAAAATATTAATGCTCAACGATACTGTTACGCAGTTAAATTTTGTACCCAACTCCAAAAAAAATTTCTTTTTTTAAGTGACAAAAATTTGCGTGTTATTAGAAACTGTTTTGTAAAAAATGTTATGTTCCCAAATACTTTCCTGAGATTTAAAAAAAAAAAAACTATAATATTAATATAAGTTTATAATTCTAGCATATTTATCATCAAAAGATATAATTTATTACTTTGATGCATAAAATTATAAATTCATTTGGTATCAAAATACATGAGATGAAATACGGAACATAATCTGTATTGGAAGAAAAAAAATTGATTCTAACGAAACTGAATGGGTCATTAAAATATTTGTCATTTTATTTGTCTCTAAAATCAGAATCTTTTATTCATGTTTGAAAACATTTAATTATTTTATGCCCCGTCGTTTCAAACTAGGCAAAAAATGCTTGAAATTTTTATAATGCAAATTAGATTAATTTTATCCATAATTCTGTATTTCCAGGAACTCTTCACGTCGATATATAATTAAATTGATTTTGTTAACAGAATGTATTGGGAGAAGGAAACATGAGGGCAATGGGGGAATATACTTTAAAATGCTTCATTAGTTTATTTTTCGAATCCATAATACCGAATATTTAAAATTCTTAGAAATATCCCACAATGTCTTATTAGATTTAGATATCTTATATTATTATTCAAATATGTCATATTATTATGATTATATCTTATACTAATAATTATATATCTTATTATTTAGATATTATATTATTATTTAGGTGCCTTCAGTTAGATTCCATGACATTTAATCAGATTCCGTTGAATAACTATATATTATTGAGTTTTTTTACTATAACTATGCCCCCATATTTTATGCAAATGATGATCTGTTGAGAAATGGATAGTGCTCATTACAGTTAATATTATTTTTTACTCTTTTTGCCTTGAAGTGATACAAAACGTATAGCCTCGTTCGTTTCTTGATTGTTTCTTTGACAACAATTGTTCTCCAGACTCCCCAGAGACATTCCACAAAGCCCTACCCTCGCTATCAATATATTATTTCCCATCCGAGCCTATATTTAGCCTTACTCGTAATAACGTCCTCTGTTCACAATCGTTCCTTTCCCCTTATCAAATCCACCGCTCCGCGAGGGAGCATTAAGCAAACAGCGGCCGTCAGAGATGGACAAAAATCTAAAAGTTTTTATGTGATCCGGAACGATAACTCTAAGGGTCAGCGTAATGTCCGGCGGAGAAACCGTTACCGCGGCCCCGGGCAGGATTACATGCCCTTTTAGTCATCGGTTTGGGTAACACGGAACTCCCGACATCCCTTCCACTTTCTTCACCTTTATCCGGCCCTTTTTTATCCTTCTTTTATTCTTAACCTCATAGCCATGGGCTTCTAGCCGGATAAGAGGGTAACCCGGCTAGGTTTGCCCCAACATAAGGGAATGACAGAAAATCAATAGACTTCTGTCTATACCACGGGAGATAGATCCGTTGCTGTATTTGTTGTAGAAATAAAAGTGTTTGTGATGAAGATATATCTTATTAAAAGAAAGATTTTTGTCCGCTTGCAGGAGAAGTTTTTATGCGAAGCAAGCGGGAAAAGGGGGAAAAAGATAAGGATATCGGCGGTAAAGATTGTGTGTGTTGTGATACGGGTCGAAAAGATCAATAAAGAAGATTTGGGTATTTAGTCTTCGTTGTAAACTGAATAAAGAATTTTCGTTTTAATCAAAGAAATCAGTTCTATTGTTATTATACTTTCATTATTATTATTATTAAAAATTCGGTGAATGGGAAAGTATTTGATAAAAGGGATGATCACATGCATTGGTATTAACAATACCAGTTATTGAAAATATTTTTTTTTTACATAATGCGATTTAAAAGAATAGAAGAGCAAAGGAGTTTAAAGTAAAGGATTTATATTGTCGAAACTGAAGAATATATTGCCCATCAAAATTAGTGCGTTAAATTTAAACATAATCAGGTAGTTTCATGATTAAAATAAAATATTAAGATTTAATAATTTAATCTCAATAATTAAGAGGAAAATTATGTTTAAAAGAGTATTTAACGTTGACACGAAATGAATTTTATTAAATTGAATGTCTTGGCTATATTCAGGGCCTAGGGAGACATAAGTTGTTCCTTGTAATAAACGTTAAGGCCAGATCGCAGTAACGGCCGAAATTGCACACCATGAGTAAGTGGTTTAAGAGCTGTGAGTGATTGTGTGTTTAATGACGTTGCACTGAAAAGCAATACGAGGGCTATTTGCGATGGCCCTCTTAATTTTGAACCTCGGGCAAGTGACAAGGACGGCACCTCCCTCTGCAAACTTCCACATCATGCCATGGGAGGGCTTTGAGTTCCGACAGGTTTAAAGGGCATCAGCTACGCTACGCGACGAGTCTTTAGTGGCGTCAAAGCTCAATCCCAGATTCAACGAAAAGAACGCCAACCGCTAATCCGCGACTATGACAACAAAAATACCACTGTCACTAAGCCTAAGAGATAGACGAGATTAATTAGAAAAACAGAACTGTAGTGCCCTTCGATTTTTATTGCTACACATTTCGTTCTCTTTCTCATGGAAATGTGAAGTTAGTTAAATTTTCTTTGTTTCATTTATTTACTTAACTTATCGACAGAAATGTTTCTTTTTTTTCAAACAAATATTTCAAAAGTTTGATAAATTTCATTTTAAAATGTTTAGTATTAAAGGAAGATCATAAATTATTTTATTGTTTCAAAACATGCAAGCGAATAATGGTATCTGGGAACGAACTAAGGATAATATGAGAAAAAATAATTTATGCCCGAACATCATTCGTAATTCACAGGAACGGTAATTAAAATTCACGCAGCTGAAAAGAAAAAGTTAAGTTTTTTTCTTCCCCATTAAATTTCTCGTTTCAAGAGTAAAAATGAATTATGATTTTGAAACTTTTCTCAATTTCACTCCAAAAATCTCAAGTTGTGTTAACAATAAAATTTTGCACTTCTTTTAAACAACACAGTTCGTTCCAAAAACAAAATTTGATGTTTCTCATGAGAATAATTACATTTAAAAAGTACCTTAACATTGGAAAATAAAAGACAGTTTGTTTATGTATGGGAAAGAGAAGGAATGAGAAAGAGAGAAAAGAGGTATGTAAAATAATCTTTGAATGCAAATTAAATAAAAACATATAACAATACAGGTGGAAATATTTATAATAAAAATTTTTGAATACAAATTAAATAAAAACATATTAAAATATTTAAAATATAAAGAAAGAAAGGATATAAAATATTCTTTGAATACAAATTATGTAAAATCAAAATACAATGTAGAGAAAGAAGGTATATAAAAATTGTTTAAATATGAATTGTATAAAACATTAAAATGTAAAGAAAGAAGGTACATCAAAAAGGAAATGAGAAAGTACATCAAAACATATTACAATATAGAGAAAGAAGGTATATAAAAATTGTTTAAATACGAATAAATGATATACGAGAAAATTTTGTGAAGACAAATTAAATGAAACATTTTAAAATATAAAAATAAAGTAAATATTCCATGCATTACTTGTTAAAAAATATTCATTAAGTCTGAAATAAGAAATGCCTAAGTTTCTACTTCGTTCCTGATAGCATTATATGAAATTCATGAATATATATTCCATCTTTCGAGAAGCAAAAGTTAAATAAATTAGGAACACGCCATCAATTATTCTGAAATCTATTTAATTGAATTCTAAATATTCTCCTGTGAAAAATAAACACTAATTTTAATGACATTCAGTATTTGTATATAAACATCAGATGATGAAGATTACTAGTCATTTTGCTCATTACAGCCAGTCACTGCCAAATGGTTTGATGTATCTAAATTTTAATGCATGTGTGGAACCTAATTTAACTCTAACTAAACACACCTTGACCAGTAATGCTAGCAATGCAAGATCATCAATAAGGTTTGTCAAGTATGGCTCATTATAGTGTTAGACAGTTAACCTACATGAGTTTTAGAGTTCATCTAACATTTATAATGTTCTCCAGCTCTTAATAGATAATAAAAGCTAAAATATTTAACAAGAATGGAATAAGTTGAAAAAAAAATTTGTTCACTTATTTGATAGATAGGAAGGTAATAATTATTTAAGAAACTGTATTATAATTATTATTTAAGAAATAACTGTATAATATAACTGTATAATAATTATTTA
>BMAW01077831.1:348862-457951 GCA_019974015.1 Nephila pilipes | reverse complement strand
ATTATTTAAGAAATAACTGTATAATATAACTGTATAATAATTATTTAAGAAACAATTTAAATTTTGAAAAATACTAAATTTTATTAAATAAATTATGTAAAATAGTTTAAATATTCTCAATTTATTACGCAAAGAAATTTAGGTGCGATATAATGTAATAAATAACGGAGAAGCCTAAATTTAACAGTACATATTAAATATTAAAAAAATCACTCTTTTCTCCTTAGACAGAGACGAGGGTGAAGGTATTATAGATAAAATTTGCATGTCTATAAGTCATTAAATTATTTTCTAATAAAAAATTAGATATACTTCGAATTTCATTGTGTTTCATTCTTTATTGTAAAGCCACTAAACTTTTAAAAATAATATCCAGCTTTTCCGTATCTTTGATTCCTAAAGGAGGCTTAAAAAGTGGTATGTGAACAATTTATTAAAGATGTTTTTTAAAACACATAACAAAAATAAAAGGCGTTCAACTATGAAGGTTTTTAAGGGTTTTTAGTTTAAATGTACTTCCCACTGAAAAATGCTTGCACAGGATTATGTATAAAACAACTATATTCAATTGGAATGTTTTTTATTCGCTTCTATTTTTTAACCTCAAAAGGATTTTATTATCTACTTTTTATCAATTCCCATGATGCTACATGAAGTTGTTTAAAAGCACATTAAAACATTGGAAAAACTAAAATTTAATCGTTCAGTATTTATGATAAATGGCAGTTTAATTTTTATACTTTGAACTTTTCTAAGGCAATCACATGGAGTTTTTTGACATTATTTTATTTGAAATTAAGCTTGTATTATAGAATCATATATTTTTTAGAAAAACATTTTCTTTTCAAAATAATATTATTTTTAAATATATAAAAGATTACAAGGCATATTTTTCGCAAACAAATGTACCAGTTTCTATACACCTCTACGTTATTTTTCTATTTAACACAATGGGATTAGCTTCAAAAAGAGAAATATATTTAAAATACTACCCTTCAAGAAAAAAAATACAGAAAAAGATTATTTGATATCAGTTATTGTTGTATTATTTAACTTTAACAATAAATATTTTTTTGTGCATTTTTTGTGCAACTTAATCTTTTAATAGTTAAAAAATAGCATTGCACCACACACTTTAATAAGGGTATGCGTAGGTTGGAATCAAAAAAATCAAATGATAAAACGGCCGGGAAAAGCAAATTTTAGAATATTTTCATTCAATTAAAAATATAGTTTTGAACATTTATAATTATAAACATACGCTAAACTGTATTCAATGAAAGAAAAAGTCATGAAAGTGAAAAATAAGAAAAGGAAATGCGTCTCTTATAAACAGTTTATAACAGAAAAAAAATTAATTCATATTTCATTAAATTATATCCTTAGGATTATATGACAGTTTTTATTCTTTATTAATAGTGGATTTTGACGGGAGCCTACATGAATAATTATAATTCACAATATTGAATTCAAACATGCTATTAATAAATTAAAACAAAAAATATGTAATTGAGAAATGGCAAAAATGCAAATACATAAATCTAAACCATATCCAGGTATTTTTTTAAAAAAAAGAATGTCCTGATTTTGAAGAGCTGCTGTTTCAAAACTAACGAAGTTATAAACGTTTTAGACAAATTAAATTTTCAATAACATTTTAAATGTAAAATCATAGAGGTTCGATGTGACCACCACACCAGGAAAACAAATGGTATCCAAGTCGATGCATAAAACTCAAACTTGTTCTTCGTGTTCGGTGTAACAGATTGAAAGGTTGCAGTTATTCGCGATTTCAGATCATCAGTATTTGCCAGTAGTAGAAAAAACATTTTATTTTTTGAATAACCTCAAAGAAAAAACTCACAGAAAGTGAAATCAGAGTTTCTTGGGGATTTCTTATTAAGATCATTGTCATCACCTGCTCTGCGAGAAATCCACTGTTTCAGTAACTTGCCATTTAAAGATCTATGAATAGAGAAAACTATTTTGGAAATAGTTGAGAACTATTGATATTTTTTTCAAGCTATGCAAGTTACAGCTGGAGAACACTCTTATTCAAAATAATAAGAACAAAATTAAATTTTTGAATGTTTATTCTTAATGAGGTCGATGAGACAATTCCTTCGCATCTTACTTGTGTTCAGCGATGAAACGATGTTTCATATTTACTGTAAAGTCATGAAGTGTACACAATGCTCACATAGAAGGTACAGAAACCGTTGAAAATGAAAGTAATTCGTGATCTGTTTTGTATCATATCAAAAGACAAAATTTTTAAAACCATTTTTTTTTATCTTTAGTCAATTGTTACTAGCATTACTTATTTGGATATGCTTCAGGATTGGGTATTCCCCCAGCTAGAAGGCCTAGACTGATTATATAATCCACTGGATATCATACGCGTTTTTTGGTGTGGTAACACTCAAAATTTATCATTTTATTAACATTAAACATTACTTTTAATTTAATTTGTTTAAAAGAGTTGTAAGTTTTTTAGTTTTGTAACAGTGGCGTTTCAAATCAGAGATAATCTTTTTTTGTAAACACACTATACACTTAACAATTGTATTTCAGCATTATTTTCGATAATGTTTATTAATTTTCCTTAAATTGTCTAATATAAACGTATTGAACACGTCTAAAAACTTTGACTTTGTTCTAAACGAAAAAAGAATGCTCCAAAAAAATTCGAGTTAGAGATTTAGGTATTAAACTATTAACAATTTCCATATACTATGCAAATTGTGACGTAAAAATATCAATGCCAAATAAATAATGTTAGACTATTTTTAGTTGTAAAGTTGTTAAATCCTAAAACTCTTATTTTAATACTTGAATTTTATATTGTTCAAAAGCATTTTTCATGAATGATAAAATTATCGAAGCATAAAAAATTCATAACTATGCTGTCTTTGAAGAGAATAAATTACCATTCCATTCCCGGTACAAACTATCAAAGTATTTTCAAACTTTAAATTAGATAGAAAACTGATAAATTTAAATATATATATATATTAAAAAGTGTTACATTATCGAAAAATGACAAAGCAAGATCAATTATTAAGGCTATTTTAAGGCGGAACACCTTAAACAATAAAAAGGTTACTTCTCAAAAACCAATATGGAATTTGAATCATTTATATATCTTTGATTATAATTAGGGCGTGAATGTGACTTGATATTTTGAACTTAACAAAATTATTTAATAAGTTATGTGTTTCTTTTAAACATTTTTATGAAGTATTATTTATTGACCCTATTCTTTTTAAGTTTCATTTCCAACTTATAATAAATATATTTGTTACCTCCTGCCATTAATGAAAATGGATATTATTTCAAAACTTTACTATTGTCTGTATATGTAAATTACTTTGTTTATTATTCGCGGATTTTATTCAAAGTTAATAGGAAAATACTTATATGTTAAAGAAAGCTGGAGAAATATCGATCTTTCAACTTTCTAGATTAGGTGATATTGAAAATGTGATTAGAAAATCAAGTGAAAGTGATTTACTCTGTGAAGCAATGAGTTTTATTAAAAACTGAACCAGGAAATTGCCTCGATAAGGGTTTTGAGTGGAATTTATTTTGCTCTTCAGTGTACTGGAAAATGTAGTGCCAGGAATAATTAAAAATTAAAAATGCTATTACTGAAGTCTATGACCACTTTTTTAGAAGCTGGGTCACCATTAAGAAAAGACATGCCGAAAACGCTAGGACAGAGAAAATAAATATTAGGCACATTTCCTTTATTAAGACTTTAAATGGAGAAAAAGTTCACATTAAAATTTCATAAACGTTTTAAGGAATTATATCAAAAATCTGAAAATGAATATAACGGTAGGTATTTACGCTTAGTTAAAACAACTAGTCCGCACATAAAAATACCATTTTTTAATTAAAAATTAAATGAATTTTCAGTGGATTATTAGATATTGTTATTTTAATGATTTTTCTGGGATTTTGAAGATCTAAAATGATATCGTATTTGTTGATTTTTTTTATATCATTGAAAAAATGGCACCTTAAAATAAAAATTATACCTTATAAAATACATATTCGTTGTATGACAATATTTAAAATAGAAATGTCTGCCAAGTATATGCATTATTTTTTTAAGGAATGTATATTGCTATTATATAAATTTTTTGTTTATAGCATTAAGTATCAGAAAAATTACTTAAGTGTGCAAAATTTTTCCTCTTAACAAAAAGAGTTCGCAAATATTTTTAAATTTGTTTTGAATAAATGCTTTTGAAAAGCATTCCATATAAGAAATTAAAATTAAAGAATTAAATAAGAAAAGGTTGATTATTTCCCGTTATTAAATTTGCGAAAAAGCAACTATAAATTAAAATGAATGAGATCAGTTATTTAAATGCTATGCAATGTACATATTTAGGTCAACAATTTTTTTTAAACTCTTTAGTAAGATAAATATATAATTTAAAATATAAAAATTATTTTTATATAGTGTGAGTGAATTTATGCATTACTTTTGAACTTTTATGTCCTGTTATCAATCATTAAAAATAAAACTCCGAGAACTCCATTATCTACTTGCTTATTTGATTATTTTTAAAAATTCAGAATTATGCTTGAAAAATAAAGACATCATGATCAATGAATTTTTTTAGAAATAACTTACCTCAGTTTTTAAATTGTGTGTCATAGTACATAACTGATGATAAATTATTCATGGACAAAATTTATATAGTTTAGAGTATTTCTTTATAATTGAGCAAAATACAATAGATTATTTTTTAAAGCAATAAAGTTATTTACCAAAATATCATATTATAATTTTTATTAATATATTTTGTCTTCGGTAGTCTTGTTTTGATCTTTAACTAATCACAAGAATTAAAAATCATAATATTGAAATATAAAATATTCTTTATGTTCCTTATGTTCTAAACAATCTTGCATTTATAAGAGCAAAAAGATTGATTTAACAATGTACAGCAGAACAAATATTGAACTGTTTCATAGTTGCAGAAATATTAAACATCAATCATTTTTTTCATGTTCAACATCTTGATTATTGATTATTTTATTAATAAGGAAGGTCCAAGACATTTCATCAGAAGGTTGTCGTGAACTGTTTATTTATTTGTTTCAATTCTTATCCTTTAATAGTTGTGCCATGTCCTTATCTGCGTACTTACATTTCACATCAAACTTCACAACAACAGTGCTCTAATTTTATTACAATCGAGGCGATAAAATTTTAACAGAAAAGGGAGAAAAATCATATTTTTGTTCGTATTTTTTTTTCAAATTGTGAGTTAAATAAAACATTATTCGCTAATTGTGTTTGTAATGTACTTCAGTTTGAGAGATATTATCTATATATGCAACCTTGCCTTCTTTATTTTTAATGTGTTTTAATGAAGTTAAAATGACCAGAGCGGGAGAACTGGAATTATAGAATGTTTATACATATATATATATATATATATATATATATATATATATAGTATATATATATATATATATATATATATACCTTTAATAACTCAAAATATATTTTCTATTTTACTGTCAGGTAAATTATAACAATCCAGAGTCATTAATACAATCTTATTGATAATAATACATAGGTGTGTGGAAATTTGAATAAATCCAGGTAAACAAAAATTTTAATCGCAAATATATAAAGTTTTAAGTGTCTAGTTTCTTGCATTTTCGCTTGTTCGATCTGATTTCACTAAACACTCAATGTGTAGAGGAGCTCATGCTCCTATGGGCGTTGTGTGGAAGTTTCGAGAGGAAATGCCAGCACAGATGAAGTTCTCTTCACTTGACAAAGTTTCAAAATTACGATGTACGTCGCTTGATGCTTTCTTGTTGCTTCTAAGAGTGAATATATCAACATTTCTTGGTCGATGCAATAATTAAGGTCATAAATATAATTTGACATTAAATAAAATGACAAAAAAATTACAATGTTCCTCACATTTAATAATCCAAATCGAAATATATGCATATCAATACTTTTGAAATTATTACCAATTACAGGGAAATTATTAAAATTATTATTCTTCCCTGATAGTATTACTTTTTTTAAAAAATTTTTTTAGTATTTTTCACCTGGCTAAACCCCCACGTTTACATGAAAAGTTAGGACCATTTTCATTTTTTTCAAAATAAATAATTCATACCTTACCTTTGCATTATAGCCTAAAATTTAAGAAATTTCATCATTTATTGCCTGATAGTATATCAATCTTTTATTAATTTACATTAATTGAAAAAAAAAAGTTACAACATCTTTTATATCAAGTAGCTGTGTGTTGTCTGTTTCAAAATATTATCAAAAATACCATCCATATCTGTAAAGTCACAATTAAATATTTAAGTAGAATGATGAATTTTTACTGCCACTATTATAATTTATTATAATAATAAATTTTATTATTACTATTATTTAATAATGAATTTTGTTTCAATTTATTAAAGGTTTCCGGGTTCTCCCTGCATATCATATTTCAACATATTTTACCAGAAACATCACCTACCACTGTAAATTTTAGATTTAAATATTCAAATATAATGATGAATCATATATATATATATATATAAAGAATCGCCATATTTGTTAGGAGTTATTTTTTTTTGCGTATTGTTCTCAAAAGAAAATTCATAATCGATTCAATTTATCTTGCCTCTTTTACTGAAATAACCATACTTCAAATAAATAAACTCTAAAGTATCATCAACGTATCATTATAATCGAAAATAAAAGAGCATTATTTTCGTAATAAATTAAATACCCTCATGAACCAGAATATTTTTTTTAAAAAGCGAAAGCGACTATCGACGAAACAAATCCCGCTTCTAATTTTGCATCCTAACAATCCGTTCTACGAATATTAATCTGCCACGTTAAATAAATTATACTAAGTTTTCATGTTCACTGCATCGCAGACTGATTTATTATCACACTAAATAACAAAAACGGGCCTTCAACACAAAAATAATAAGGCAAGATTTATGCTTTCTGTGGTCTGGGAGAGATTAATAGTCAAAGCCGCCAAAACGAAGTCGAATCATCCCAAAAGCCGTTTGCTCTGTTTTGTGCCCCCTCAAAACTTGTCGAGTACACCTCATGCGGTATAATTTACTCCTCCATAAATTAAGTCGCTATCTTCTGCATTAATTGAAGGGGCGATTATGTTACGCGGCTTGTTGTACTCTTCAGTGCATTAATCACAGTTCAAGTAGTCTCTGCTGCTTCGAGAGAGAAAAGTGTACGCGGCTTCAATCTCTTCACTTGGACGCTTTTAATAAGCATGAATTATGAAATCTTTTAGATGGGCGATACCTGAATTTGTTGTTGTTGCGGGGAGTCCTAGCTACTCGAGGCTGGATATGTTTTAATGAACTTAATCGATTGTTTGCAATCATTATCGTTCATCAGGGGGTGGAACAGAGAAATAGGTTTTGGACTTGGGAAATTAATTTAGTTAACTCGTGAATGCTAATCGAATCAGATTGATTTTGTGTTACAGATTGAAAAGGCTACGGGTGAATGACGCTTCATTACAGTTTTTTAAATATTTATGTCCCTTCAAAACAATTTCAGTATACATCTAATCCCGTTATAGTGATTTGTCTGTGGACCTTATAAAATATTCAATATAGCAGAAGGTTCACTAATCCCATTTAGGTGAAACATTGAAATTTCTTAGTATTTGATAGTGTTCTTGTCGGAAACAATTATTGTGATCACACTGCGACATGAATATATATGCATCTTAAAATGTATCATGTATATTAAGAATTTTTGAAACTGTATTACTTTTATTTTTACATTTTAAGGGGCTGTGCAGTGCCAGTTGCACAGGGTGTGAAGGAGTAGAATCTGAGAAGTTAGGATTGCTGTCTTTCGGAATCTCACTGCGTATACGTAAGTTATACTGCATATACGTATTTCAAAGAAAATTGGAGTTTTTTGTTGGAATTCTCAGTTCATTACAGGAATTTAAAATAATGTTAGTTAAATAGGAATTCAGTTGGGACCAGTGAAAAAGTTCAATGTAACAAAGAGTTCACAATATCCCGGGCACACAACTGCGAAATTCGACTGTATTGCAAATTCAAATATTGATTATGAACATGTAGAACTTTTTAACTTTAATATATATTTAATACTAACTGAAGTACTCGATTTTCACACAGGTTAATTTAAAAACTCTACTATCCAAATTACCAAACTTGAAATATTTTAATGAGGACCCGCATCGAACACAATGCACAAGGCAACCAATCCAAAAATTTATCAATTTTGTAGTTTCTTTTTTTGGAGCAAAGATAACTCTATGCGTTCACACACACATAAACCCTTTCATTTTATCCCTTGACACATAAACCCTTTTTTTAATTGATTTCAAAGTAAAATTTCTTTTTAAACCCATTACAATGGGCTTATTTTGAGTAGAAAAAGTATGAGAAAGAAATGTTGCAACTGCTGAAAAATACGAAAATGGTTTTATACATGGGGACAGGGGCACCGAAAATTATCACCAACCACAGTTTTTAATTTCTTCGATTAAAATATGCTTTCAACTCCTTCCACACATTGCAGAAGCATTTTAAAATTTGGAATGATTTGATCAGCAGTGTGGAATTTATAAACAGAACAAACAAATAGACTCTCAAACTTATACATAAGATGATTAAACCGCCCAGGTTTCTATTTTGAAAGAAAAAACATTAATGAATGTTATTTATTTTTATAATTTGTTTCTTGGGCTATTCGCGACATTTCCCGTAACCTTCATCTGCGGTTTCTTTCTGTCATTCAAATTCCAACTTCTTGCAAATCAAAGCGTGATTATTCCAAAAATTAAGTAAACTTTGTGGATAGAGTAGATATAACTAAATCTTATTATAGCGACAGAGAATTGAACTGTATAACTGAATGTAGAAGATAACAATAATAGGAAGCGTACGAGTTTGAAGTCCTTGGGAGATTTCTTCCGAGTCTATGTGTTTTAAAGTTAGGCGAGTTATTCAGAAAGTGAGAGTACTGAACCTCTGACGCTCAAAGATACTTTTTTAACAAAGTCTGCTGTATCCAAGAATCAAAACCTTGACAATAGAATCCGAGCTCATTTACCTCAGTCCTATGAAAATTATTGCAGTGCTGTGTTGAAATGAATGTCTCGATTCCAGATCTCAACTACTGAGAGTTGTGAAATGTAATATGGCTTTCTTAGCGCGTAGAAAACGCTCCATACTAAATTTTTAATGAAATAAAACTGCTTACGGGGATGTTGCCATGAACCTTACTAAGTATACCATTGGTGTCTAGAATTTAATGTGGTAGAAAAAAATTCAAAACCGACCTCTATATTTTGGGACAACAAAGAGATTTCCCTCGTTGAATTTTTGAATTTTACTGAGAAACCATAAAAATTACTGAGGGTGTTACAGAGTATAAGAATGGAATGTGAACGAAGACATTTCGTTTGTTGCTTGAAAATGCAAGTCCTCTAACAGCCAACACCCCAAACAAAACTTGGACTCTCCCGGTTGGGACATCATCTAACACCTCTCTCATAGTCCTGGTCTGAAACCTTCAGATTTGTATCTTTTTCACTTCCGTAAATTCGTTTATGAGTGAAAAATTTTTATATTACTGTTTCGAATTATAAGATATTAATTACTCTTACTTTATGATCAACACCTGTAAATTAGGAATAATAAATATCATTATTTAACTTTAATTCAGTTTAGATGTTGATTAATATAAATTTTACGAAAATTAAAATTTGCAAACAAGAAATAAATTATAAGTATTTAACATCCTAACTACCACTTCTGCCACATTTTATTGTAAGCATCGAGAAAAAAAATAATAAATTTGAATTAAATTTAAGACTTTAGAAATAGTATAAAATTAATTATGTAATAAATAACCAAATGACGTATGATGTGTCGCAGTTTTGTAGAAACTTAGAATAAGAAAAAAAATTAACACTATCTTGTACAATACATGGAAAAACCTAAAGAGAAAATGTCAATATTATTTCGAACAACAATGTTGCTCTTACGAACATTTCTTTCAAAGTAAACATCATGTGTTGAAAAAGTTTAATGTTTTGTTTTTCGAGAAAATGTTTACAACCCACAAGCAAATAGATCTCTTCCGCATTGCAATGTTGTAAAAATCGTTGCTTCAATTGCTTTGGTACGAGTCACGCGACGAGGCTGTCTGCACTTTCATTACTACAAGAACGCAAATACCAAAGATTGAACACCATCTTCTTTATTTTTCTTATATCCAGGTAATTTTCCTGATGTTCTCTTCTTTTATTTTTATACCTGTTGTCATAGTACTTTAAAATAGCTGGATAGTAATCACCAAATCCTTTCAAGGATAAATAACGCTACTTGTTTTCTTTTTACCTTCTAGGAAGACAGTAAATATTTCGTGTTTTTTGAACAAATGGAAGGAAATATTTCGACCTGATATTTTGAAAATACGTTCGCAGATTTTGCTTGATTCAAATACCACAATTAAATACAGAAGAGCTTAAAATGTTGCGGTGTGTAAAATTTAATATAAAATACAACAGCTTTGTTTTTATAATGTATATCTAGGTAACAAGAATTTACCATCATAATTCATCAAACGAATATATAAATTTAATGAAATTAATTTGGTTACATTGTAACAGGAGCTAACGCTTACTTTCCTACTATTTGGGACTACTTTATCACCTTATATGAATTCAGAACTTCGCCTTGTGACTTATTAATTTAAAATGAATGAATAAGATGTAGAGTGAATAGGAAATTATATGAATGAGAGAGATTGGAAATATATTAGTGAGAGATAAAAGGAGATATAACAATTAATTCCAGTTAAGTTAAAACTCTACTATTTGCTATTGTTAAAATACGAAGATTCTCCATTATTATTTTTGGTTCAAATCGTGTTTAGGTAAATGCACCACAATAGTAAATTATTTCGACTATGCTCATTCTAAGATTGAATTAACTGATTAAACGTTTATTAACTCATCTTTTAAAGTGATTGTGTTTCTTAATATTATAATAACGAGGCCAGTTGTTATATTTTATCCTTATTTCATATAAAGAAATATTTTTTGAAAAAAAAACAGCTTTTCTTCATAACTTATCGAGTAAAGTTTTGAAATTACATTTGTACAATTTCAAAAACACTATTTTTAACACGGAGACTATTTACGAAATCAGACAGTATTTAAATTGTAAAATCAATAGTTGTTGCGAAAAAATGGGACAGTATCATGTTCAAATAATTTTATATGAATCTTGTTTGTGTAACAAAAATAGCGGTCATAAAAAAAAAAAAAAAAAAAAAAAAAACTCAGTGATCTTTGAGATAATATTATATTTTGATTTTCATAAAATTAATTACAAAATTCGAAGGATTCATGGAGTGTAGTAAACTATCAACGATCTAATATTCAATTCTAATGGAATTGTGTTATACATCAGATCCCCTTATAATGAATATGAAACCTTTCAAATTCATATTGATTGCTAACAATAATACATACATATATATATATATATATATATATATATATTCCTAGGAATTTGTATAATGGTCCATATTGATATGCATTTAATATTTCCCTTTAGTGGTCCTTAGGAGTGTGGAAAATATTGAAATTTGAATTCTGGGATTTAAATTTCACTCAACATTTTTTTATATTGTCACAATTTTCTTACTAAGATCTTTATTTGATAAATTTATTTAAATAAATTTATGAACTCACATCTTGAAAAGTGAGTTTCTTCTGTAGTCTTTAAGATATGAAGCCTTAAACATTAGGGCTATTAACTTTCAGGACTTTCAAGGAATTTTAAATATCTTTTCATTAAAAAATACCTACTCCACTCCATAGAATAACAAAGACAGCTAGTTAGTGGTCTAGCTGTGAAGATTTCCTGAAATTTTACATATCTTTCTCTTACAGATATATTTTATTTACAGTAATCAAAAAATTTCTAACAACTAAAATTCAATTTTGAATTCTTTTGGGTTTTACTTCTATTTGAGTATTTTGATTTTGAGATGTTTATTAAATATTCTCACCTTTGAAACTTTTTCTTACTCCTAGTGAATTAATTACTATTGATGTTCACATCATATTTGACAACAATACTAAATTTTGGAGATCATAATTTAAAAGGCTTCTTAAAACATTTGCACGGTGAATCTTAATCACTTACTTATATCATATGATTTATCATTTACATCTGTTTTTAATCGATTCTATTCTATTTATAACCTTGGATTTAGGTATGCTTACGTTTTAAATTTTCAAATCTTTATCAAAAAAAAAAAATTTAATTTAAAGAAGTTTTTTTTTCCCCGAAATTGGAAATCCTTCCTATTTTTTTTGTTCTGTATGTGTCTTTTGCTTAATTTATTACAATTTGTATTTTGAAGTGATCCAATTTTTGCCCAGCAAGATGCATTGGGCAGGGGTTAGTATCATAGAACATGTTTAAACCCACAATTCAGTTCCCAGTCTGAATGAGCATTTTTTGTTCAGCTAGGAATTCAATTTATTTTAATTTTTAATCCAGTATTTCACTTATTTCTATAAATGCTTTCGTTTCTTGCTTAATTTTCGGATTTTAATTGTTCTCTTATTTAGTATGATGTTTATTAGAAATGATTATTTTATCCTAAACACAAACACACACGCATATAAGTGTGTGTGTGTGTGTGTGTGCGTGTGTGTGTGTGTGTGCGTGCGTGCGTGCGTGCGTGCGTGCGTGCGTGTGTGTGTGCGAGTTTATAAACTTAGCGAAATTTATAATGAAATGTTTAGGAAATAAATTAAAAATAAAACCAAATAGAAATTCGAATAGCAAGCCGAATATAAATATTCCTATTTAATTATAAAGGTAAAAAATTATATACTATAGAAAATTCCTTATCAAAGCAAATTAAATGAAAAATATGCTGACAATTAAAAAATATACCAACAAAAGATATAAATATTGAGAAATGCGAAATACCAAAGTTTGAAGAAAAGCAAAACAAAGAAATATCTTATATTTAATATTGTAACATGCTTTAGACTGTTATGCTGAATTATTGGCCAAACTATCGGCATCAAGAAAATATATTATTAAAAAACGGTTATAAAATCCAAGATACATTTGAACACAGATGGAAAACGAAATGAAATTCGACACAAAAGCATTCATGAAAAAGACCGCCAGCAAACCTAAAAAAATCCAAAGATCAATAATTAATGTAATTATTAGAACCAAAAATATTCTCATGAACTTTCTCTCTCTCAAAAATATTCTCATTAACTGTGTGTGTGTGTAACAATTCCTAACAATATCTCTTAAATTTAGTTAATTTCTTCATTTTCCTTCTGTTTTAACTACCATAATAATACCAAAAGATCCATACATCTATTACCATATGATCCGTATAATCTTTAATTTAACTTGGAATCCTGGAGAAACAAACAAGGAAAAGACTCTGTCACTTCTTGACTAATTACCAGAGTGAGTTGACGTATGCGTCCGCCGCTATTCTTGACATATATATTTATGTGTGTGTAATTATTATATTATTATTACGACTACTACTCATTATTAAAAAAATTGTATTCAAAAGATGAACATTAAAATGTTACACAAATCTTTCCGAGATTATCCACAATTAAATCTTTCAACAAAAAAAGAAAGAACCTAGTAAAATAATAACAAAATCTATAGGGTATATAAGTATAGAACTATTGTGATGCAAATAATTTAAACGTAATTTCGCAAAAAGAAAGTTGAGTATAATAATATGTAACATATCACAATTTGAAAAAAATTCATTGCGGAAAATATTCAAAATAGAACAAAACATATACAATACACGTATTTTGAACATTCAAGTAAAATATTTAAACATTGAATCATGCTAAAAGTGCCGAAGCTATGTTTCATTAAAAATATCAAATATTTTTTGAGTACTCTATTTAAATTAAAACAAAATTTTAACTTAACCATTATAAACCATAGTTATATTTTTGTTTTTGCTCTCTCGAGCAGCAAACCACTAGCATCAGAAACTAAATTAGTATTCATCATGTACAGAAAAGTTCACATATATTATCTAAAATAACCGTTAAACTATCATCAAATAATTTGAATCTTAAGTGCCGTTTATATCTCTCCCTCCCCCAAAATGTCAAGCACCAAAGCAACTCCATCTAATATTAAATTTCTTACTTTTATTACAAGTGAATTTTTATTTTTTCTCTTTAATAATTCAAAAATGGTAACACAAATATCACACAAGTATTAGAAGTACCATAGATATTTCCCTTTATTTAATTTTAAAAAAAATAACAACTCCATCAAAAATCAAATTAAACCATTTCAAAGTAACTTTTTAAAATCAGCTGAACAATGTAATAATAATAATAATTATTATTATTATTATTATTACTAGTTATACAAGTAGCGCTAGTATTTTCCGTCCTTCTACTTTTAAGTACCCAAACAACTCATTCAAAAATTAAATTAGTCACTTTCACCACAGGTAGCACTTTTTTTTCTCTTACATCCTTTTGAACAATACAAAATCACTCTCCTCGACCCTCTTCTCTCTTTTTAGAGTTTGATGATCTTAATTACACCCAACTTCCTATCGGAACCAGCCGAATAAATTAAGGAGATTCCCCTTTGGTAGCGCTTTCTATGGGCTCTCGACATAACCTCCTTAAATTTCACTTATTGTTTCCTGCGAACTCAGCTCATCAGGCGTGCACCTTCGAAATTACCCTAATTAGCATCTTGCTGCCATGTTCCAAGAGCTTTAAGTCTCAGACTTTTAATTACTTGCCCGCTTGATTGCAGAAAAGGATCCTTTTGCCATTGGAAGTCGCAAAATATAGACCCGTAAATGGAAACGCATTTGGATTCCGGGGGATATTTATGGCGTAACGGGTCACAGGGGGATTTTTCACACTTTGGGTGAGGTTTTGAGAATGTATCATTCCCGTATATTCAGGTGTATCATTTGGTCTGGTGAGACGGCGAGCGAAAGATGAAACTTGGTTTAAAGTATTGAATATTCAATTTAAACTTTAGATTGTATGTGAGAAATGATAATAGGAAGAATCTTTACTTTAAAAAGTATACATATTTGTTGACTGCCTGCCTCCTTTCATCAACAAAGAATTTAATTTTCAAGTACATAACAAATATAAATATTTTTCTTAATTTCTTATAATGGATTGAAGAAATTCTCTCTCGAAAAGCATGTATTTTTTTAACCCAAAGAATGCGTATAAAGTAATGAATCAATTGAAAATTATGCACATTTTTTATTTATCGGTTTTTAAGGTTACATTACTTTAATTTATAAGCAGTCGGAAATCCAAGAAGTGACTGAAAATATGAACAATTGTTTTTTCAACATTGCTAGGCAAGGTGGGCAATTTTGTTTTGAGACCTTAAGACAATTTCTTTAGGGTCCAGGTAACTTTGATATTGCAATTAATTGTCATTGCAGAGTGCATATTTCATTTCTTTAATTATTTGTTCACGTTCCTTAAAAAAAATCATCTCCATAACATCAAATATACCGAAAAGTTGGAAATATTCAATGTTAATCCTTTCATTAAAGTCTGGGAAATGTGTTTGGATACAAAATAAAATTTAAAATTAATTTTAAATATTTTACCTGTCAATGCATGTTAGATTTAACAAATTTTTTCTCATTTAATCTTTATTTGTATCATTGCAACATATCCACTTAATTGTCATAATTTTTATAATTAATAATCTTTACTTCTGAGATACATATCGGATAACCTCAGAACTAAGATTTACTAATAGCCATTAAATTCCAAGGCAACACTTGGTATTTTAGCTAGTTTTAAATTACCTTATCTGAAAGGAGTAATATAAAATGTTATAGTATTTAAATATAAACTATTCATACTAAATATATTACAAAGACTTTCGGTAACAAGATCTATTTACAATTTTGTTTCTTTCAAATATAATCAATTTCGATATCATGTACAGATTATCAAAAAGCATTAATTTATGAAATTACTATTTCAATAACATCAATATCAGGAAAAAAATATATCCATATATAATCAATAACAAAAAAATCTTATCATTATAGCTACTGATGCTATTTCATACAGAATAATTCAAATTCTATTTCAGTTCGAAACATACGTCAAAAGTTTTTCGGCTATTATGAGTGATGATTGGTTTAACCTCCAATTAATAAGAACTCCCTGCAACGTCATTGAAGTAAATAATGAATCTTCTACAGCACCGCAAAGTCCACCTCTCAAAAACGCAGTCCACAAACTCAAATCAGTGGTTTGAATCACTTTTCCCTCCAACCTTCACGAGAGTATCAGGGCGTTTTACTCCAAAACGCGTGCCCGAACCATTCATCAAAACTCTCTCGATAGTATTGATCACCCTTTGTGTAAAAGGGGCGCAGGTTTGGAGAGCGTGTGCTTTGCAACATTTGTCACTGTACCCATCACCTCGCCAACCCCCACCAGGCCCGTTTCAAACCACTGTTTTAAATATTTTCAAAGCGTCCTCGAATGGGTAATTAAGCCCCATCATCTTGCATAATGTGATCCCATAAAAGAACCCGTCCCGATAAAGACTGGGGCTGACTCCGGCCGGGCGCCCCATTGCGATTGTGTGTGAAATCGACCGATGCCCGTTTGTTGATTGCTGGCGGTGCCCAATGAAACACAAACAAAATCCATAATCGATTCATCTCTTAAAATGAAATTTAGAACGTCCTTCGCTTAATGACGCCCTTGCCCATTTTTAAAGAGAACCCACGTCGAGTTGCGTTCTTGATGTGAGAGGGAATACTTTTGAGTCTAGTGTTAATTAAGTAACGTGATTAACAAGCGTCATTGAACGGATATATGTATTCCCAATGATGGTGTTCAAGAGTTTGAAATAGTTTTGAGAATTGACTCGTTGTTTTTGACTTAACACCAATGATGCGACTTGTGGTAATATAATGTAGGGAAGAAGTGTATAAATTAGAAGATGTTTGTGTGGGAATGATGTTGAAAGAATTTGAACAGGGTGTATCGAAAATAAACTATTTTAGAAAAGTTAATCGATATTTTAAAATGACATTTGCTTTCTGTTTTTGAAATAAAACATTCCTAAAATCTTTTACTCTTTGCGCATTTTGCCCGTACCCCATACAGGCGCTGTTATTGAGCATTTATAGTGCTGTACGGCGAACGGGCAGATTGATTTCTCGAGAGATTTTACTCTTCTGCTTGTATATTGTATAATTTTCAGATCTAATTAGTCCTATAGGGTAAATCAGTAAATGAATGGAAATGTAATTTGATTGCACTTTTTATTGAAGTAGCATTTTTATTAACGGACCTCGTAATTTTGAACCAAGTGACGAGAACGGCATTTGAGCTGGCACCTCCCCCTCCAAACTTCCAAAATTCCCCAAAGAAAAGACTTGAGCCTCGACATATTTAACGTGCATCAGCTTCGCTACACGGTAAGGCTTAGAAGAATCAGGATTCAAACTTACAATTTGGCGGAAAGAACACCTGTCGTGAGCTTTTGCGACCAATGACAACTCAGCTACCGCGGCCGCTGTACTTTTATATATCCTTATTCGTTATTGTAAGAAGGTCTTCTGTGGCAGTACTATATAAGTATAACTGTCAATACTTACTGTGTACAAATGAATAGCTTTATTATTAAATGTATCCTGAGTTATGTAAATTCAACAACAGTCTTAGTTTCACAGATCTGTGAATTTCAATGCATTTATTCTCGGCCATATTAAGAAATAAACTATTTTTATAACTCAGAGAGAAAAATGTACTTTATTAAAGTTGTATTGAATCTTTAGTCTTATACTAATAAAAAAACATACATTTTCCCAATTTGATTAAAATCAAGATATATAAGTAATGCTAACAAATAGAAAAATATTTATAATGTATAATTTTACTATCATTATTTTATTTTCATTAGTATAATTATTGTTGCAATTTTAAGTATCATGATTATATATAACTTATAATATGTTTATGTATTACTATTAAATTTATGAATCGAATCTATATTTTGACTCTTACTAAGCAATCAATATTTCAATATAAAACTAAACTTTTTTTTAAATATGTATTTTAATTACACATGCTATTCACAACATAAAGAAATGTTTCAAGTGATTTATTTTGTTTTCGGATGAAAATGAAATAATTATATCTAAGTAAGACATTTTTTTTAAAACTTGCATGTCTTTGCCTGTTTTCAAAGCCTTTAAATTAAAATTTTCAAATAAGCATTGTAACAGTGAGATTCTCGTTATTTCATTCCTAACGACCTACAAATCAAATTAATCCTTTATACACCTTGCGTGAAACTGTTATACAGTTGTTTTGCTTTACATTTTCAAGATGATATGCAAGCAAAAAATGGTAAATATTTAATTTAATTCAATTTTCATTACGATAAGTGACTAATTTAAAATACATATAAATAGAAAGTAGGAAAATTTAATATTTTTTTCTATCTGTACTTACTATTAATATCTGTCTGAGTTAAAATCATTTTCGAGAAATAACAAGTTTGAAGTTGTTAATTAGCATCTAACTTTGAATTCTGATTGCTTCTTTAAATACAATTATCATTCAGATTAATTTTAATTTCCTGCTAAATTTTTCAGGTATAAAAAAAAAAATTTCCTGTTCAAAGAGAATTATCGATCCAGAAAGATCTTTTATTTAATGTTAACAGTGTGTGTGATTAAATGATCGAAATGTTTTTGGGTAATCACTTTATTTTTTCAATTTTTTAAAATATCTTTCATAAAATATTTTGGAAAAAAGATTAATTATTTTATTGCAAAAAGTATTTCGTTGAGTCCCTACTTATTTAAATCGAGCAACATAAAGCAATATTAACTAATTAGTTATATATTAAAATATCTTATTAAATTTTAGATATAAATTTAAATATTACTTTTTACAACGTTCAGTAACATTATGCTGTGTTGACAAGCTCCTCGCACATCCAATTTCATTCAAGAATTTTTAAAAATTAGTTTCAAGAAATAAAGTAATAATAATAAGCAATAACTCCAGCAAACACGATGACGCCATTTTAAATTACTGCCAAAACTCACTAGACATTCTCACTGTAAACGAACAGGAGGACATCGAAATTGCTCCACCAAGAGTACATTAAACCATGGTGTAAACACGCATTCTTAGTGGCAATTTACTGCCTCTCGACTCCCAGAATCAATACCGCCAAAACATTCTTGGGCCTTGGCTGTATAAATTCTTCCTCTCAGCACCAATTTTTTCCTCATCTTATAAATCCAGAGCTCGTGAAAGTTAATGTTCGAAGTAAGGTGCAGGAATGCGAAGTAGTTTGGCGGTCCGACTAACTCCAGAAGTGGACATAAAAACTCGGAGGAGTGAGGGTAGAAAAAAATAGATAAGGTTGTAAGTTTAGAGGCTTACTCGTTAGCCTCTTTCTCATAAACCCTCATTTGGGGGAAGTTTTATATCTACATTTCTTTTCCGCAATGTTCTTTCCTCTCTCTTTCTATCTATCACGACTCCTCTCTTTTACAAAGAGTACCAGGGGGTTGTCCAGTGTGTGATGTAAGGTTAATCACCCATCAGTGCCAGCGGGTTGAAATAGGTCTGTTAACAAGAAGTGGACACCGGACAGGGAGAAGGTTTTGAATAAATATTCTGAATCGTTCGTAATGACCGTTGCGTGAACAAGTAGAATGTGTGCTACAAAAATAGCGAGAGTCGGTAATTATTATCTGTTGATAATTAAAAGTATAATGCGCGGAAAACAGTTGTTGCAATAAGCAAAATAAGCAGACAAAAAAAATTATATATGTATAATATTGAAATACTTCCCTGAGTACGTTAAAAGGATAATTTACTAAGAATTTTTGTTGTCAGCTTATACCATTCAGCTGGATCAATGAAATTTGTCAGATAAAAGTTAAGAGAATAATTAGTATATCCTGCATTTATTTTATCGTATTAAAAAGAAATTAATGAAAAGTATTTAGTGCCTGTTGAAAGAATGAAAAGTGACATACTTAGATATATAAGAAAAAATATGACAGTCAATACACATAAGTATATAAAATTAAAAAATGTAAGTCAACAGACATTAAGAGATGACAGTCAAAAAACAATAGACAGTAATATGAATATTACAGTCAAATTATTTTTTAGGGACAATTAAAGCAATATTTACATAAAAGAAAATTGTGAAAAGTGTTAATGTTATAAATAAAAGTTGTTATATTGAACATACTTTAATACAGTTTATCTTTTAGAAGCAGAAATAATAACTTAAAATACTTCTGAAAACATTGTGGTAAATTTTACTCAGTTTTAGAAAAGACTGATTTCTCGATTAGGGTGAAAGTTAAGAACTTTTTCTGAATTTTTCATGCTACGTTACTCCTGGCCGGAGCGGCTGCAATACGGAGAGATGCGAAGCCTGAGGGAATCGGTCTGTATCAGCTGAGTGAATCAGTCAAACAATTGTCGATGGCGTAGCCTTGTGGATATGTTCGCAGACGCCCTATATCTGTCGGAACCCTTACGAAGTATTACTGTGGAAATTTGTCCGTAGTGCGACCTAGTAAGTCGGTGAACTCAACATCACTGATACCTGTGTTGCTGATCTGTGCAAGTGCTGTCTTTGTACCTGTTGTGTCGCAAATCTGTACAAGTGTTGTAATACCTGATTGTGTTGTATCTGTCCAATTTTTGTTACCTGAATGTTTGTGAATAAAGTCTCATTCATTCACAACAACTAAATTCCTAGCTGTTGGTCTGATTTCACTCGTACACCAACACGAAATAGGAGAATATTTGTAACAATATGAATCAACATGCGCGCGATTGTGTGTGTGTTGAATGTTAAAATATAAATCAACAAGTACTAACGCTTATTATAAATCTAAAAGAAAGTGACGATATATTCAAACTTATTGAAGGAATTTTGAATCGAAAAATATCTGTTTCTTTTAATTTAATAGCTGACAAAAAACCTACCCAAAGTCGCTTATGGATAATTTTATAAAATTAAAATGACATTTTATTGATATATGTAAAAATGAAATGTTGCTTAAAATGCGAATTGATTAAATTTGTAAATTATAAAATATCAATGTTAAATTTAATCAATAGTGAAAAAAAAATCTGAAATATTTTCTCGCATTTCTTCTTCAGATATTTTGTATTAGTTTTTGAAAGCAATCAACAATATTTTCACTTTGGGTATTCTAAAACTTCCTCGGTATTTCGTGCAAAATTTCTTAAAAAAAATTCATAATATCCTTACAAGGGCATATTTCCATATAAGAGCAAAAATAATAATTATTAAAGAGACGACAAATATTGGTGGACATATTTTGTTCTTAAATTACTGTGTGTGCTAACTTTTTTTTCAAACAATTTTTTTTTTTTTTTTTTTTTTGAGTGCGGGTGTATGTGTCTTCGGCAAAAAATTTTCGAATAAAAAAAGAGAGGAAAAGCTTGTTCTGCGGATCAGTTTTTCTTTTCACATAGAAGTTTTAGAGACAGAAGGAAAACATTATTTTTTCACAACTATATAACTTTCTTTAGAAAAAATAGTTATCATGAAAGGAGATAAGAAAGTATGGAATATATGAAAAATTGCGAAAGTCTTAGACGCATAATCTGCAATAGATAAACTAGCCGACCTTCAGGGATTGAAAAAATACATAGCATAACTCGGTTTTTATTTTCTTTCATATGGTGAGCTATGTTGTATCACACTGATATTTATCGAGAAACAACAGCTTACAAACCTAAAAAAAAGTGTCACAAAAAGTATTGTCTTTTGTCTGTCTACCAATCTAATAGAAAAATGAAAAGTTCTTGCATTTGTGTTTAACCAAGATTTCTGTACAAAGTGAAAAAAAGTGCATGAAAAATTAGAATAAAAATATTATTCCTAATTTTTTTTTATTATGGTCAAAGAATTTTCCACCAATTATTTGCAGCCGTTATTGTCCGAAATCCGCATTACTTTAAACATAATTGCATTATCTGCAACAAAGAATATTCGTACCTAAAAACCACTTAGTTTGAGCCGCAAGTGGTTATTAAATTTTTCACTGTATGAATATATAATTTGGCCAATCTTTATAAGCTTGTAGAGAGAACCGAACTAAAGTTTTGCTGCTAAAACTGTTATTGTAAACCAAAATAAATTTTCGTTGACGGCCAAGAAAAATTTGATAAATTTAAGACAGGCAAATGTTGGCAATATGTTGTTTAGAAACTTCTGAGATTTGATTCCTAAGTATACGATGAAAAAAATCCCATTTAAATGTACTTTTTATAAAGAAATTTTTGTCTATTAGAAAGTCTTAATCAAACCGTTAAGAACGTAACGAGACTAAGTATCATTAAAACTTAATAGGGAGATGAATTATATGAAACAATATTTTATACCAATTATATACAAACTCCAACAGCACATAAAATTAACCAATCGTTTAAATTGCCATAAATAATTTCTGAAATATTCATCCAAGAAGAAAATATTTAAATTATCTACAGAGCACTGAATGTATACTTAGAATACATTTTCCAGTAAATTTTCCTCCTATACCTAGTCCCTACCACTAGCATTCTTTTCAGACGATAAATAGGGGTTAGGGCCGAACAGTAAAGCTATCATTTGTCTCCTCTTCCTTCTCTGGTCAGAATCAGGAATTGCCGGGGTGAGCCAATAGCCAAGGGTCATCTTGTCACCTCTGTTCGGACCATGTCTGCCTTTTCTCTGTACGGAAAACTCCCCCTTGATGTCCCCCCCTCTGCTAATGGATGGGGGGGGGGAATACGAATTCTGATTAGATGCCATCTGCGCCACGCCGTGGATCAATTTCAGCTGATTTTGTGATCGACGGAAAGTTGCCCGGATGAATGGAAATGTTGTGGGTCGGGGGAACATGTAATTGGATGTCAGTCTCGTTACATTGATGAAAGAACCTTTTCCAGTCTTGTCAGGATGGATTCTTTAAAAAAAAGCGATCTGTCTTACATCAAATATGTGTCGTTATCTCTGGTTGTAGGCAGAAAGTTAACGATGATGCTCAATAGTATGTACTAAATAAAAGTTGATGTAGCTAATGGTATATTGGAGGGGGCATAAGACTTCAGCTTTCATTTGTTATTCTTCTATTCGCTTACAGAGTATACAGGTGACAACTTATTCCATATTTTCGACATAATTAGCTTCTTAAATTAGTATGCAAGAGAAAATGTATTTATTTCTTTCCTACACATTCTACAATTAACTTCAACAAACGCTCGAATGTAATATCGGTTCGTAATAAGGTTTGATTGATAATGCAGATTTCATATAAATATAAATTAGACTAACTTATTTTAATGATTGATAAAAAAAAGGAAAGATAAAAGCCATTTTAGGATAAAAATATTTAGACCTGGTCTAAGTTTTGCAAGCTTTTATTTAACTTGCTATGTTCATGTATACATGTCTTTTCGATTCGAAATTTATACTCGAATATTAACCCACTTCTCATCTCCTGATCAAGCTGAAAATTTGCATATACGTATAACTCCGATGACGATACAATACTATAATATGCGCAAGCAGTGACGGACTTGAGGGAGGAAAGCTCTGTACTATGTATTCGAATTTTAAACCACTTCCTATCATCGGATCGAAATGGAATTTTCCATACACGTATAAATCTAATGACAATACAATATGGTATACTAAAGCAGTGATGAACTTAGGAAGGGGTTGACGTTTTCACTTTCATACATCTTAAGCTTCCAAACTAAAAATAATTAAATAAATATTAGAAAAAAATTAATCAAGCAAAAATTTGATGAAGGATTAAGGTAAGCACTTAACTCCGGAGTACTTCATACGGAGCACTTCAAAAAAGAATTTTTTCTGAAACACTTATGTTTTTAGTTACAGTGGTCTATAAAATGGTAAAATCAAAAGTCATTTTCATGAAATTTCAATCCCTAAATTTTGGCCATATTTGGTTAAAAATTAATAAAAATTGACATTTACGCTTAGGTTCATATAACAAATTCTAATATATTTCACTTGTTGTTACCACTATTTATTTGATATACATATATCTGTGATTTGAAGCAGAAAATTGCAGTTAAATCATAAATTTACTGAGTTATACCAAAACTTATAAGACACAAGATGATTTTACAAAAAAAATATATTACTTTTTTAAATAAAAACAGCTCCAAAATAAATAGGTATATACTTAAGAACTATGTTTGAAATTAACAATATACCTAGAGATGTACAGAACATTGCGGTAAAATTTCATTTGAATATATGAAATACTTTTTAAGAAAGAGGGTTTTCGTAATCAAAGAAAAAAAAATTAAAATCGCAGTTTTCCAGAAAATGCAATTCTACAAATCAAAATTAAGGGACGAAATAATTGTCAGGGGCACCTACAACTATAATAAATAAATAAGTAAAGCTAAGTTCTGTATTTAAAAAGTATATTGCACATTCACATCGTTTAAAAATGAAGAAACAGCTGTTTAAAAGGCAACATTTACATTTCTATGACTTAGATTCGGTCTTGAAAAATTCCACTTCCAGTTGCCCTAAATTGAACTTCTGGTTTAAAATCTGGGCTAAAATTTTGTTCCTAATCATAAATGTGTGCGTTTGAATAAAAAGTAATAAAAAAACTTTCGAAAATGTTTAAGAAAACCCTGATTTTTGGGTAGGCACATACCTTAAAAAGCATAAAAGTATTTTTTAAAAAATATAAAATAACATATAATTAATAAAAGCTTGAGGCGTTGATACTTTTTTTTTATCTCGCATATTATTAAGTAGTCGTGGTAATCAATTTATCGGTAATTACCTAGGTATCTTAGTTAAATGACTCAAACTTTTATAAAGTATGTATTACTTATATTTTTATTTATATAAAAGAAATATCATTTAGTCTATCTTCAAATAAAAGCTTCACTTATTTTTTTTACTTATATTTAATTCATTCAGCCTTAATCGCGTGTGTTGTAATTCATTCAGCTTTAACGTGTGTGTTGTAAACACACACGTTAAATGGGGGGGGGAGTATTTCATTCACATATCCACAAATATCCCATTAATATTTCTCGTGAGCTATATGGATGAAGCCAAAATTTTGAGCTATTATTTATTTGATGTAATACTTGAAATGTTTTATATTTTCAAGTACAAAACAACAAGAATAGAATTTTTGTTTGATAAGTAAAAAAAAGAGAGAGAGAGAGAGATTTGTTTAAGCCATTACATAAGGGATAGATTAGTTCTAACTTAACAATCAATGTGAACCAAAAAAAATAGAAAGTAAGTATAAATAAATTATGTTAAATTACACCTGAAACGTAAAATTTGTAACGAACTTTTAAACGTTCTAATAATATCACATAAAAAAAAGGAATAAGTTAAGATAAAAAGCTTAAATATGATAGAACACAATTATGATATAAGAAAACACTTATCATACAAGAGCTTTTTAAATGGTGCTGTACTCGAAGATACAAATAAAATACGTATACATATAGCGAAAGTGAAATTTATAAAGAAAAGGATAGAGATCAAATAATAAATTCTTCTCTAAGATTTCGAAAAAAAAAATATTTTATAATAATATACTTGAATATAATACCACATTAGGTTTAAGTAATTATATAATATTGGATAGTTGACATTTAATCAAGTAACATCGTAAACAATTTTTGATGTCGTTTTTCTATTTGTTAATGATATTTCATTATATATATATATATATATATATATATATATATATATATATATATATAAAGATAGTTAATTATATTGCACATATATCAAAATTTTTACTTGTTGAAACAAATCAGCCATTTTCTAAATTTTGAAAAACTTAGGCGATCTTTATAAACTGATTTTCTTTTTTTATACACAAATCGAAATGTCATGTTAATATCGAAGTTTATTTTTTAAGGAAAAATTTAAATATTTGTCTTTTTGTTTAAAAAAAATAAACGTTCACACATACAAAAACTGTTTCCTTGAATTGTATCGTACTCATAACTTTGATATAACATTTGATATCAAATAAATTCACCTTATACTTGTTTAATTATTTAGTGTCATATTGAAAATGTTGAAATAATAGCATTCATTACAAATCCATTCATTGAGCTAGGTCAGGCGTAATAACACTTATATTAAACAATAAGAAACACAACTGAATGATTAATAAAATTTTAGATTATTTGATACAAATATAATCATCAGAGGGAAAAAAAATTAGCTAACATTCAGGATAATGACAATCATAAGCCAGTGAAAGTTGGATCACTTTTGTATGGATACACTTTTTTTCTATTGTAGTATATCGATATTTATTTATGGATAAACTGCAATAAGAAAAAAGTAAAAACTTTGATGAAAATATAAAAATAATAACATGTTTCATCCGATTATAATGCCACTTAGCGTTTTAGCACGGATAGCGCAGAGGTAGAGCGTTCCTCTACAGGAACGAGAGTTCCAAGTCCCAAACTCGGTGCTGACAACGTTAACAATTCACGCAATTGTTTTGTTTAATTCTTCTCCGTTATCTCTTCTATAATTTCTAGAACCTTCTAAAATGTACTTTATGTTTTCACAGCAGTATTCTGGAATATTCTCTTGTAATATGTATATAAACTCATGTGTTCTCAGCCAAGTTTAGCTGTTCTTAGTCTACTAATAAATCTCGTTATTCACTTATTTATTGTGTTCAATTCAACCTGCTTCAATATTTACGTGACAATAAAAGTTAAATTCTTTTAAGCGAATATAAGGATAAATATTTCATAATTTCATTAACTATTTCAAACTGCTGTAGAACATCTTTCGCTTTATGATTTAGGTTGCCTGAACAACATTCAATTTATGTTTTGAAATTTTATGCAAGAATGCCGAAATGAGCTAGGTGAAGAAGAATGTAAATGAATGAAGTAAATGTAATGAAGAATATAATAATATATTTGCAATAATTCACGAAAAACGTGACTTTTAATGATTTAACCTCAATGACCGAATAAAGTAAATTTTTTTGTGTGTTTATCTTACATTTAGCTGTTGGTTTTGATAAAAAAAAAATTACTCCTCATTTGCTTCAAATTAAAAGTTGTTAAGCAAGGAAAGAAAAAGACCAACAAAATTTTGACATCTTGTTTAACTTTTTTGTATTTTGTTATGTAACCGTTATAGTCCTCAGAAGAAAAAAATGTTTTTCAACGTCGTTAACAAATATTTGAACTTCATCAAAGTCTTCTTTCATAAATTTATATCTTAAAAAGTTTATTTATAAATTAACAAGATATCACATTTTTTTTTTCCTTTTGTGGTGGGAAAGGCATTTATTTATGAATGTCTCATTAAACTGTACGCCTACTTATATACGAATAAAACCTTTTTCTTTAATGGCTTAAAGTTTAACGAACTACATGTAAGCAATTAGCGAGTTTGCTTCATTAATGAAAATGCGATATTTTATGTTTTCGTAAATAGTTTTGTTGGACTTTTTTGAAGATTAATGCAGATTTTCTATTCAAAAATAAAAAAATAATTTTTCTTAAGTCCTTTTATAAGGCAAATTAAAAGAATTTGTGATTACATCTTAACTCAAGAATTTTAGTTAACAATTAGTGGACATATTACATAATTGCAGAAATAATGCATAAAAGTATTGCATAAATATTGTATTGCTTGTAAGGAATTTTTTTTTTTCTTTTTGAAAAAAAAAAAATCCTTAATCACTACTTGATTAATTATTTAACAATGATAAATAGAATGAATGAGAATCAAATATTTATTGCAATAATATATTTTAAGATATTTTGGAAACTTTAGAAATGCTGGCATTATACTTCATAAATTACTTATATATTATAAAATATAATCAAAAAATCGAATTTTTTTAATATTATATACGAGCTCTTGCCTAAATTTTAAAAAGAAACCAAAAAATTCAGTATAAAGCGATCTTCCTTTTAATTGAATTTATCAACAAATATATATTAATAACAGCCATTTCTTTCTCACGATTATAAACAAATCTAACGTTCTAACTCTATTTTCAACCTTGAAAACATTAATGCATGAGATAATTTGGCTGAAGAAACTACTCAAACGACACCAGTAGCGATTTATCTGCATCTAAACACAATTTCTTTTAAAATACCCCATTCCTGCGATAAAAAAAAAAAAAATTAACAGATATTATTCTTTACGCCAGGTAAAAATTATACTAAATCCTATATTATATTACGTATTAGAAAAAGAAAGGAAGCGTAGTGTTATACGGATGTAAAAAGAAATTAATAATCACGCTTATCGAACTCAACGGCCGTATGAAACAAACGTAAAATTCATAATGGCCAGAAAACTTAAAAGCACTTAACTATTATACAGAAACGTAATATTATTTTGAAAAAGAAAAAAAAAACACAAAACGAAAAACTGCAAGAAAAATGATGAAACGCATAGATAGAAAAAAGAAAAAATTATCCGAATAATTAAATAAGTTTGATTCATTAATATTTTTCTATTTATCAAAATGCGTGCTTAAAATTTTGAAAAATTTTAAAAATACCCGATTCTCTTATTCAAACACGCAAAATACATTTCTCAATTTGTATTCCAATATAAGAAATAAAGTGAATTTTCATATAGGAAAAAAATTGAATGGATTCAGGAAGAAATGAATTCAAGCATAATTAAGATAGAAATTACTTTTTAAATAAAAAATTTAATTAAACAAATCGGTTATTTAGTATAACAAAAGATGTATTAATATATTAGTTTCTTTACATAAAGTTAACTACCACAGTAAAGCATTCAATTATTCATAGAACAGAAAAGATGAAACGCTGTATTTATTATATTTTATTTGGTTTCCGTCTTCAAACTGAAAAAAAAAATGTTCCGAACTTTGATTCTATTCTTAGCATTAAGGGAAAGTAAAACCAAATTTTAACTACTTTGGAAAAATATATCTTGTTCCTAATTATTACTTTTGAAATTGATCCGGAATGAATATTTGTCAATTTGAATGTGTATGAAATAACTGCTCCCACTTATATGTACTTCGAAATTAGGAAATAATTTCATATCAAATTTTTAAATATGGCTGACAGAGAGGGATTGTAAGCAGGATTCAGATATTTCGCTGAATTTTATTTGCATATCTAAATCAATTATTGATGAAAGTTGAGAACAGTTTTTAAGAATTACGTGTAGTAGAAAATAGTAAAAAATAAAGCGGCAAAAATATTTTTTTGATCAAAATGTTTATTTCATGCTATTATATTGATTATGCCAAACATACTCTTTGTAGGGCACGTGTGTGATAGAATATTAAATCACGACAGGACAAGCTGCTAATGATCAAATCTAGAGATTAAAAATTTATATTTATCATTGTTAGTGTTACATATTTTGTTAGGGAAATTTTGAGTAATTGCTTAGAAATTCGTGTTAAATGTAAAAATATTTATTCACAAATCATTCATTTTTATTCATCCTTAACTCTTTTCGCAGACATTCTAAACAAGATTTATATTTCAAATATACTAGACAGGTTTTCACTTGATTTTAGCATTCTTCTGTAAATATTGAAATGATTTACATATGCTGCACGTTTCTCGGTCTAGATTTGGATTCAACATTCTAGAATATTCGAATTTCCTACAAATATCCAAGATATGAATATTAAAAGGGAAAAAGGTGCATATGACTTTCAAGGCATGCATGGTCACTCTTGGTTTAAGCTAAAGTTACTAGAATGGAATTTTTATGTTACAAACTTCAGCACAGCATATGGTATTACAATAAGTATTTAAGTGTCTAAGATTATTAAAAAGGATCCAAATTAAATAACCTAAAAGAAAGTTCATGATTTTGCAGTCCATTTCTTCTAATCACTGTCATAAAAAAACAATCTTTACGTACTAATAGTTATTAAATTGTTAAGTTGAATTGCTCACTTGGCCATTAAGCATAAATCATTTCAAGTTCAAATACGAACTTTAAGACCATTCATAAAGCAAAAAATAATACTTTAGACGTCATTCGTAATCTTACATTAACAAATTACACATTTTAATACTACAGTAAGCTCTCTTTAACCGGCATGTTCATGCCACGGCAGTCCAGATTTTCAAGTACCAATGTAATTTTAACATGAATACTAAAGATACATCATTCTAGATAAAATGTAAGCGATAAAAACAGGCATAGCGTTAGTCTATAGACTTTTCCCCATCAACTAAAATTTCGGATCTGTGATGTTTTTTGAATATAAGATCATACAAATAAAACGTGATTTATATAGGTTAGTTTAGAATTATTGAAGTAAAAAATTGAGGAGATGCTTATACAAACAATAAAGCGTTTAATACCAGAGTTAGTAGCTTAGATTTAAAGATTTATATATATATATATATATATATATATATATATATATATATGACAGCTTAATCATAGGTGGGCTTAGTAAGGACCTTCCAAGCTCACGATAGATTTTTTCCCCAGTCACATCGGGGATAAAAATCCGAGAGAGTTAATAACCCCGAGAATGAATTTTTCTGCAAGAATAAGAAGCTTTGGGAGTGAACACAGAGACAATCTACAAACGGTCAAGGACTCGAACCCGATTAGCTTAGTAAGTTAAATATTAAGTTATTATATTAAGCTTTAGATCAGACGCGTATAGAGACAATTTCCACAAGTAGAGTAGGTTAAGGATTGACTTTTAAATGTTCTTAAATCTGTATAAAATAACTAATTCATCATCATAATATGACTTCCTTTTCCTTGGACTATTAAATATTAACTATTTTATATAATATATATAATAGAAATAAATGGAAGTAATAAAGGGACATTCTGAACTTGTGTAAACGATTTCGACATAGTATTTCGTCCTTAAGGCGAACTACAAAATCGAATTCAAACAATGAACATTGATCGAATATTTTGGAATAATATTTGTATCGAATATTGGAATCGAATATTTGTAATAATTGCTCATTTTTAAGATTCGTCAAAAGTGCTACATTGATGACAAATATCACTACATAGAACCTCTATCGTTCTCAAAAACTTCTAAGTATCAAAATAATTTATTTGAATACCAAAATAATTTTCCAACAGCAGATTCGCTTTTAAGTATTGCACCTGGAAATCAATGTTTTGTTTTTTGCATCTGGCTGACTAATTTATTTGCATACTTTTCATCCATTTTTCTTGAAACTAACCGATTCTTGTAACTAAAGTGTACATTCCCAAGCAGAATATATTTCCAAAAGGCTGGTAACGGTTTGCAGTAAGATGCCATATATTTATGTGTCATGTCAGCCGTAAGATGGCATGTATTTATGAAATTCCATAAACTTTTTTATAAATTTATCATTATTCTCAAGCCGAAGTCTAGACAGCTTAGCTAATACAACCAGTTATATCCTTAAATGTCAACTGTAAACAATAAGCTTTCATAAAACTTTCTTGAATAAAAATAATGTTGTCATGTATAAGTAATTTCAATTTGTTAGAATCCAGAATACGCGAAATGTTAAAAGTATTTCTTAACATCAGATCATAAGGACAGTCTTATTTCTATCTTTAGTATAAAAAATACTTATGTCCCGAAAATTTTAGAAGAATTGTGACATTGGGCTCTATCACTATTTTTTTCTTTCACAAATTCTTTTGATTTCTTTCTGATTGTGTTTTAATTCAAATCTTCCAATGAATGAAGTGTGACTTATGTAGATTAGAATAAAATTATAAAATGCAGAAAATAGATTGGATTAAATAAATTTAGACGCATCGATGAAATGAATAGTTAAAAAGTCTGTTGAAACTTAGTTGATGAGTAAGGGAGAATGTGACGTTGAACTATTCGCGACTAACCTCAAGGAATTTGTAATAATTTTGATTGCATAGCATTACTATTTCTTACCAACAAAAATGAAACGTGATTAGGTAAATAAGATGATGATTCAAATGAAGTGAAATGAGAGATAATGATATATAAAAGAAATAGAATTGAAGCAAGGAAAAGTAAATAGGTGATAACGACTTGTTGATAGAGATCCATGATTCGGATTGAAGCACCTTAATTAGTTTTTTGGATTGAAGCGCATCCAGTAAAGCGTATTCAGTCCTCGTAACTTAATAAAAATATTAAGTTACGAGGCTATGGTTAGTGAGAATTGTTGAATTTGGAATAAGTGCTTTGGTTAACTAAGTATTAACATTTAAATCAAAATCTAGGTTTCTTAAGTTTATTGGGATTTGAGACGGAGCGACTTCATATATTCTTCAGTGATTATTAATTATTTTTTTATTTATTTTGTACTTGCGTGTCTTGAATTGGAATTCGGTGATGAATGACTAATATATTAGATTGAGATATGGCGCATGAGCTGAACAATGAAGAAAAGTCATTATAAAAAAAACTGAAGTTACAAAAAGTACACATCCGGACTAGCCATTTGAAGCTGAAGAAGCATTAGACACGACCATAGAAAGGAATGGAAAAGAGTTCAGAATTCGAGCCCTTAACTATATTACAGTGAATGAATCGAACTCAGTCGCTCTTATCAGATAATTAAATTGTGTTTATAGTGAACAATTAGTTCAGATATTAATTTGGTTATCTTCGTAGCTGAACTTATAAAGACTGTTCTTCATTACTCAACTCTACATGCATATCCCAATCTGATATATTAGTCAAAAACCACTAAACTCCAATTGAAGACATGCAAGAGCAAACGAAAATACTTCATTTATAATCACTGAATGACAGACAAGGTCACTCTTTTTCGTATATCACTTAACTCATCAATTCTAAATTCGGATCAAATAATAAATTCTTAACTTACTAATTAACTTATCTGATTAAATCACTTCCTACAAACATATAAATATTATCTTAATGCTGTAACAAGAATTCGCGTCAATCCACAAAGCGAATTAAATTGTTTCAATCCAAATTATTAATCTCTATCAGCAAGTCGTTATCCTATATCTCCCTTCTATATCTATTACGTTTATGTATCATAACGTCTATTTCACTTCATTTCTCTATCTTCATCTAATTTACCTAATCACGTTTCATTTTGGTTCGAAAGATATTATAAAATATTACGCAATTCAAATTTATATAAAGTCCTATAGGTTAGTCAACAAAAATATAACAAATATAGTCCATCATCACAGGCTCTTTATATATATGGACCATTGTTCGCGACTCTTTTTAGTTCAATTATGGATATAAAGGGAATATGACGCGGGCATTACGAAGCTCCAATAAAAGTGGCGTATTTATAAAACATACAACAGTCAGTATGCTTTACATCCATTTGTTATTTGATGTATTTCGAAGAGAATTAAAACAAAAAAGAATTTAATGGAATTTAATTACAATTAAACTTAGAACAATTATATATTTTTCTTTTCGTAATTAACATAATTTAAATTTTATTAAACTAAATGAATTTAATTTAATAGAATAGAAATTGAAATTAAAATTAGTGTCACTTTACCCACTTTTTGTAAATAAAAAAAGTGATGGCATTAATATTTGCAAGAATAGACAAAAAAATGACATAATCTTTTCGGCATATCAAGAAAAATAGTTATGATTTACAAAACCTATAATTAATCAATCCATTTCCAGCACATTTAATAATTTTGTAATACAAAAAAATTTCACCTCATGGCTGTTAATTGCAGTTTAAAATAAACATTACCTTCAGATGAACAGATCATTCTTAGAAATGATAAATATTTTATAAATGGAATACTAAGTTTCCAAATTATTATTATTTTTTTCATTACCATGGATTAAGTCAAATTTAACTTCTTAATTAAAAAAATTCAAATGGAAAAGGAATTACAATATATATTTTATAAATGAAACAAAAGAATTTTTTTTAAACTGAAATTGAGATATATTATCTTGGAACTTTTAACAATAAATACCTTTATATTAATTATTATTATTCTAACATTCTTTTCTAAATATCAAATCTAATACGACAATCTTCTCTCTATATATCAGTCTATAAATTATTGTCTAGTTTCTGAATTTTCCAGAAAAAATTGAAAAATGTATTATGGATAGAACACACAATTTAAAAGTATCAGTAAAGAGAAGTGCTTGTGATAGGCAAAAAAAAAGCATTCTTATGATTTTAAAGAAGCTAATTAAAAATATGATTTTTTTTTATTTCTGATGTCTTACATTTTAGTTGTTACTATCCTACAAACAGGTATCAACAATCAGTAACATAACTCGTTCCAAACATTTATCCAATAAAAACCTCAACTTCTGTTGCGATTCGTTGTTTTAAATAGTCACCCTTATATGAAGCGGGAATTTCTTATCAATCTCATTTACCATCGTACAAAAAAAGAAGGGGGGAGACGGTTAAAGTCGGAAACCGATTTAATATCAGACCGGTTGTTTAACGGATAATTTCTTATTTCAACTGTATGATTATGCAAACAATAAATGCTCATCTCTTCAACGGGTGAGTCAAAGAAGGCGGCTTATGGCGCAAGAGCTATATCTGACAAAGCTAAGCCAACCCCTATGTATATGTGATTTAGATGATAGGGAAAAAATGAAACAAAGGTAAAATCTTATTGAAGAGGGGTGTCAAAAAAATCAAGAAGGGTCTTTTGGGTACCCCAAGGGAAGGGGCGTCACCTGTGTTTATCAAAGACTGCAAACACAATGAAAAAGAAATAGACCACTACGGTGCCTCGAGGTCATGACACTCGTACTTACCTAAAGAAGGTAAGCACCTGAGGAATATCTATCTATTCAATATCTATCAATTCAACTAATCTTATAAACAAGTTTAAAAGGCTATTTCTTTTGTAGCAGGACTCTATTGCGTTTTTTCCTTTAGCCAACACTTAGGAATTTAATATGCTGTTGTTTGCATTGAAAATATCTCTCGATGAATGAACAATGATTTATGTAGATTAGATTATAATTACTAAAGTATATCGAACAGGACTGTGAAATTGCTTTTATAAGCACTGAATGAATTTTCCCGAAGTTAGTCAAATGTAGAAAGAGTGAAAGCTATGAACTGTGAAGAGTATTCCCCACGCTGGAAAGTGAAATAAATTTCCGGGTCATAGCCAGGAAGTACCTGCAAAGGGTTAGTGAATCGGACCCTCATCTCTGAATCTACAAAGGACTTGGACTTTCATCTCGATATCTACTAAGGACAAGGCCCCGAGTGAAGCGCTACAACTATGTACATTATTATAATTTTTGTCATTGGAGTATGACGCGTGTAAGGAATTATCCACTAGGGATTGACTTTTAGGCCAGGATGGACTTTTGAATAATGAAAGATCCGTTTAAAAGTAATTTTACTTCATTTATCACTTTGTACATTAGTAACTGTGTTGATTAGTGACTCTTTTAATTAGTTATTTGGGATGGAACAACAAGGAGCAGGTGCCTTACACATTTATATTAAAGTAGTACACTCGTGTATCAATATTTCCGCTCTGCGCCAAGTTGAAAACAACAGATGCAGGAATCAACACCCTTTTCCTTTTTGTTTCTGGATGACAGCTTCGCATTCCAACTTTTTACCTCTCAACATCTGACTCACTCCGGTGTTCGCTTTTATCTCGCCTTATCTTCACCTACTGCCTTTTTCCCTACTGCATTACCATTACTGTTATTATTTCCCATGACCGGGCGTGAACACAAGGACCGAAAAAGGCGTCGGGGAAAATTGAATTTGCCACCGTTACTTACGCTCTGTTGGCGACCCACTCTTTTCTCGCCCCCCTCTTTCTGCTTTTTTTCCCCTCCCCTTCTACCTCGACGGACAGACAGACAGACAGACAAACAGAAGTCGCATGCTCTATTCAACACGAAAAGGGAAGGGGGTGGACCTAGTTTTCGCAACGAAATTAAAGAGAAAGGATGTGAGGGAGACTGAAAAACAGTACCACCTTACACTAGGTTCGATACTTATTATTATGGAAATATCAACGGAACGCGAGATGTTCCCCAAGCATTGTTGTCCCCTTTTCCTCCTCCCAAGTTCAGATTTTTCCTTTTTTTTCTTTCCTGTTAATTAAAATATTTATCTAGAGCGTTTTAGTGCGTGGGAATATGAATGGAGTTTTTGATGTGGATACTTGAATTAATTCTCCGTTTAGTAGTGCATTGAGTAAGGAATTAATTTCTGAGATATGAGCTAATAACATCCCTTTTTAATTTAGATAAACATATTCATTTGCATCACAATGGAATTGATAGAATTTTGTCTTCTATTTTAAAATTGTGTTACTATACGCCTAGAGATTACGCTTTTAGCTCTTAAGAACAGTACACCAATAGTTTTAAGTAATTAATTATAAATGAATCTTCGTCTAAAATAACACAGACAAAGGAAAATAAATTGCCTTTTTTTTTTTTTCTTCTTATAAATAATGCATTTGTAATAGGATAAATAAAAGAAAATATAAAACAAACTGCATTTGTAATTTTACATTTTTTATAACTTCTGATTAAAATTATCTCGGATCTCTTCTTTTACGATAACATATGCCGTTTTGAAGATCAAATGAATAAGTAAAAAATTACGCTGATCATTTTGATGGGGAAAAAAATTAATAAAAATAATAAAGAATCTAAATTTTTTTACAATATATTATATTAGATTTTAATTTTTAATTTTATCCAACACATTTGACAATGCGTTTTAAAAAATGCCTAAATAGTTTTAAAAATTAATCGTCACATTTGAATGATGTATGACTATGCTTATACCAAAAAATAAATAAATAAGCCAGTATGTATTGCTTATTCTTTTCACATTATGTTGATATAAATACAATAAAATTAAATTAAAATAAACATAAAATGTAACTATAGCAAATGCTTACTTTATATTATTTAAAGAAAGAAATGTTAACAAAATGTAAAAGAAATTTTCTGGAAATTTCCTCTTTCAAACTACAAAACTTTAGACAATTCTATTTTGAAAATCGACTTATGCCAGCACTTATAGAAAACATATGGTCGAGATATTTTTCCTTTCAGAAATTTTACGCCAACTCAGTCTGTCTTAACTTATTGTACAAATTCTGAGAACTGTTACAATTTCTATGCAGCGTGTTGAATTTAAATTCTCTTATTTTGGTCTATAAACTTGAAAGTTGAATATATAAATTTTACTTCTCTTTTTTTCGCTAAACTGTAGGTCCTCTTTTGATACGATGAACAGAGTCCAAGGTAGGTGTTTTCAAACTATACAGTGTAGAGTATATTTCTCTTTCTCTTTCAATTTCAAAATATTTTCGAGCATCACCAGAGGACATTTCGAACGATTTAGAGACTCGTCGATTCAAATGAAACCTTATAAAACTTGAAAATGGAAGAAAGAAAAACTGGAGATTATGTTTGTGATATTCAATTCGTATATCGTATAATAAAAAGACTGTAAGAGCTTAAGAATATCAGCGTCTCATGTTAAGAAATAGGACTCAAATTAGATCATTTTTACGGATAAAAAAATGGTTCTAATATTAAGGTAACAGAGGTAACTTCAGTAATATAAATTTCATTTATAAACGCATATAAATATGCATTAATCATTAATAATCTATAGCTGCATTTACATTTGTAAGTCATGTAGTTACCTTTACATGTATTTTGAAATTCCACTGCAATTGTAACTTTGTACTAATTTTTTTAATAAAGTTACAATGAACGTAATTCTAATATTTGATCACAAAACATAATTCTAACTTCAATACTTAAATTTTATAAAATTTGAAAATCAGAAATATATATATATATATATATATATATATATCTGTTTGTGTGGGGGATGAGGGAGATACACATTTGTTTTAAATTTAACAATTCAATTTTCGATCGTTCTATTTTTCAAATTCTAGTGAATAATATAACTATGAAATCAGTGTGAAGTCTTTTATTTTTCACAAATTTTTTTTAAGAAAATGTAAAATTTGATCTATTTTAGTATCTGAGTCATCTTATTATTATATTGTGATTCATCTAATCTACAGAGAATATAATTTTATGTTACACCACACGTTTCAACTTGAATAAATCTATTTTTTTCCATCTATCATGTTAAAGTTAAAAATTTGTGTATTTATGGAGAATTTCCTGATTTCAGGCTAGCAATGGAGAAGTTGACCCAATGATATTTACGAAGAGTTCTACAAAGTGACATCTGTGTTTTTATTTTTATTTATCCACCAGCCAACCTTCAAGTTAAGTCTGCGGTGGCTGTCTTCAACAACGACGACAGAATTTTAAAAACTCCTTAATAACTACCTCGAATGGGGAATCCCTTTTGACCTAGTTGTTAAGAACACTGAAAGACCGGGCGAATTTTCTCTGCATTCACAGATCTAGGATTTGAGTCCCATCCATAATTGAAGGTCCGCTGATCTCCTCCTCCACCCCATGTGTGAAAAATCATCACCCAAAGGGTCTGAGCGAAAACAATTGATCGCCAAAAACAGTATTGAACAGCTTATATGTGTTAGTGTGGGATTTGTAATACCAGTCCTGTTATAGATGCCATTGCCTTCGTCACCCGAAATATTCGTCGCTAGACGGATAGGACAGAGAAGGAAAGATCAAGATGTTGATCCTAAAGAAGGAAAGATGTTGATCCAAATTCTAGCAAAAGAGAGTCGAATCCGTATCCACTGACGATTTGCGGTTGATATCTCTAAACTGTTGGCAGGGACCATACAGGTAAATTAGGACTATAAAAATGCTGTAGAACAATTGTAAATATCTCGATAAATTGTTTATCCATCAATAGTCAACAATAAATCGTTTTACTTGTATTTCAGATCTCTTTAAACCGCTTGCATCTTCTCCCTATGCCATAAGTTGTCAAGAGAAATCCACTTACCCCTCCTCGCCTTGCATAAAGACATGTTGGAACAACTTATTTTTACATATAAATTGCAAGCATTGTGCGTGAGTACCTGCGTGCAGTATTAATAATTTATATCCGTGCTGCTATCAAAGGAATACAACTGCAGTAGAAAAACAGGAGTTATTGCCTTGCCGATCAGAATGCTGATCTCGCGATTCAAATCCTGTTCTAATCCTCTCCTAAACCTGTCCGGAACCCCTTCTTCCCACTGATGGCTCAGATCAGCTGAGTTCGTCCTGGATCAGTAGAAGACATCTCGCACCAGATGATTCATCGTTCTCACTTAGAATCTAACCAGATTTAACAGCAGTGGTTTTCTAGACACTTTAATATTGCCAGCGTTCAGGTCTATGAGGATACTCGTCATTTGTTCATCACGAAATTCAAGGTAATATGATACAAGTTGTATTTCTTGTAATTATTACTGGCTATTAATTTTCTAAATATGTGAACTAACTTCATATTTTATTCAATTTGGAACGAGTGATATTTTTGCACAATATTATATTTAAAATGGCAAATAAATGATAATATTTTAAATATTAATTTATCCTGAATCATTTGCAATGTACTGATCTGAGTCAGTTAAAGTGCGGTAAATGTTTACGCGTCTAATGACCCCTACCCTATAATCCAATGGTGTCATTGAGAGAGTCCAACCCATCACACCAAATTAGTTAGAGTTTATCACAGTAAATTGGAATGTTGCTTATCCTCAAAGTGATTGATGGATTAATTTGATACAACGTTTCCGCAAACGTAATATTTTTGCAACATCGCCAAATCATTTCAGAAGGGTTTTTTTTTTTTTTTTTTTGTTATTTGTCCGATCCCAAAGGTATCAAATCAATACACCACCTTTAAGACTGCAATGAACGATTGTCAAGTGATGCTGCTGAAAATCCAACATTTGAACTAGAAAGTATACATAGAACAGATTCTGAGCAAGAAATTAAAGAAGATGAATATGAGCAACAAGAAACTGGACCAAATCCTTTGCTACGTTAATGAAAAGTGTTAAGAGGAGAAAACTTAATGATTGGAGACACCAACTAATAGTTAATTCAGAAGACGACAAGGGTGATAGCACAAAAACTACTCCAAATAGTGATCTACCAGATGCGTATATATACCTTTTATTAATTTAAGTATATTCTTTGCTTTGTTAATGATATTAAAAAAGGAATTAAACCTTTCAACGCAAGATTAATACTCTTTTCAGCTTTATGTGTGAGATTCATTCTGAATAGGTGATAAATTTTTGGTGAGAATTCTGAGGTTGATAGTAAAAACTAGAAAGATTTCAAAAGAATCGATATATTCTGGAATGGTTTTGATATAAAACTAATTGTTTATTATAATAGAAGTTAATTGCCAAAATGACTCACTGATCTTCAAGGGTTTTCATTTTTCAATTACTATACACACACAAAAAAATCTAATCAGTTTAAATAAAAATACGAGAATAACTTAATTGCAAATAAATTAACCAGAATAAATTAATTTAAGAAATCAAAGCTATTTTCCGTTACTTTCTTAGACATCCAAAAGCCTTTTAATATAAGCTTTAAAAAACTAGGCTTTATTTCAAGAAAAATAGAACATACCTTTTTAATATTTTAAATATTTTTTTAAATCAAACCCCAATATTATCATTTAAAAATGATTCAGATATTTCAATATTCATATTAAATAAAATATATGAAAGAAGTTACTGTTGTGTTTTCTGCGTTAAGATACTGAAAAATAAAAAAAAAATATATTCATGTTTAAACTCTTATAAGGATGGAAGATGTTTCAGAAGTTCGAATTTCAAAACTTTTTTAAAGAAAAATCGTCCACAAGACCTGGATCGAGATGGTTGACGGTATGTAAAAAAACAACATTTTTTGAAAAATGTTTCGAAACCTGATGGCATTGGAAATGGAACACAGAAAAAAAAATTATATGCATTAAAAACGAAGCTCCAACATATGTGTTTCTTCACACGGAAGAAAAACTTATGTTCACTCTAGAAATATGCGAATGTCTCTTAGAAAAACTTACAGCTGAATATAAAAAGAAAATTTGACTCGATGTATGGAAACTAATTCTTTTAACATTGGATATAAAGAAATCTTACAGTATCTAAAGAATACGCAAATTTAAAATAAATACATCCTAAGAAATCTTACAAATGTTTTAGAAAATATTACATTATTTACAAAATTCGAAATAAAGAAGTAAGAGATAAATATTTTGTCTGTCAGTGCGCTGAAAAAATATTAAGAGTTAAGAAATTGAAAAAAGAATTACAATAAAGTAAAAGAAGAAAAGCAAAATAAGTAAAATAAGAGAATCAAACATGTCCATCTTGGATGGGAATTCTTCTTTTAATTTTAATAGACAAGTTAGCGTTGTTATTTATTTTAAAAACAAAGTTCAAAATATTATAAATTCATATCGACTAAACTAAAATAATTTATATACCACTAAAAGTATTAAAAGAAACACACTAATATTTTTAAATAAAAAATAATACTTTTCTTAAAAATTAACTATAACAATTCGTAATTTTGTGAAAATTAACTTAACATACTTTGAATAAAAAGCTTTATCATTCCAGATAATAATTTTAAATCTCAAGTGGATTTAACGTACTGAAATTTTGAGCTAAACCATGTGGTTTTGTGATTAATTTTAAATATAAAGTGAATTGTTCCATGCTCAGTGGACGTGGTGAAGTTTTAGGCAAATGAGGTGGCAGTATCCCCATATCAAGATATCATAAAACGATAATTCCTTCCATGACCCCCAATCACGAGGACTTATATTACCTTGGTACGTGAGAAACTATAGAATGTTTAAGCAAAAAAGATCATTAATAGTTTTTAACGAGTAGTTTATACCATTGTCTTCAGTAATAATTAAAGACATCAAAAACTAGGCAAATTTCATAGAGTATCACAACTTTGAAATTTCATTTGATACGTGTGGGATTAAATTACTTAATTTTCTTAAAAATAACAATTAGACGCTAATTAGTTGCAATTAGTGCAAAGTTCATGAATGAGCTTGGAAACTAGAATTGTATTCCTATTTTCTTTCAAAAACTGTTTTTGATTTATTTTAATATGAGTTTGAAATACTTATATAAAATAAACTTACAGTGATAATTCAATTATTATTCAGTAGCATTTTTGTTTCATTTAAAAAAAAATATTTCAGATTCTAATTTTTTTATTTTATTTTGAGACTTCAAAATGCCAAAAGAACCCCCATTTCAATTAATTATTAATTTTGTTTTCTATTCCATTACCTGTTTTCAAACAAATGAAAAAAAAATATTGCTGACCATTTAAGAATTCTAAATTATTCAATTTTACCCATTTTAACAACTTTTGATACATTTTTTTTTAAAAAAGTTTAAGACATATGATTAATTGTTTTCAAATTATTGAAATATTTAATAATCTTACCCCAGACATTTCGATTTCATATCAACAGATTTTTCATTTTGTTACTCGTTTTCAAACAGTAGAACTCCAAGCAATTTATCTTAATCAGTTAATTATTCAAGGATTTTACAGTTAATACATTACAAACATCTGACATATGTCTTTAATGAATTAATTCACTCGAAATGTGAAATCGATTAAATTTAGTTTATTTTTACTGTTTCACGTCCATTTCGAATGACACGCACAGTTCGATATTAAACTTTACACTTTAAAAACACCGTCAGTTAAAAAGCGAAACTTTCGACTTAAAATGATTTAATCTAACACTCGTACCTATTTGCTCTTACGCCACTACCGCTGTAAACAGAACTTTTATGAATCGGGAAAAGGGGAAAGAAATCATATTCTCCTTCGCTTTCAGCCGTCACTTTTAAAAAGCCATACAAATCAGATTCTGGGACGACGTTCTAAGCATCTTTCGTTTCTTAAACGAAGGGGGGAAGGTAAGAATAAAAAAAAGAATGAAAAGAAATTGGAAAAGCATTTGTAATTAATGGAGTTGGATTACAAATTGGGAACGATTTTTCAATACACCTGCAGAGCCAGTAGAGACGGCGTTGTGTCCTGCAGGAAAAGCGGTGTTGAGGTTAATAAATGTTATTTTATTTTTCATAAATACTTTTTACCCTTTCAGCGTTACTCATAACTTATCGAATACCGATACGACTACATTGTAAGATAAATTAAGTTTTTATAAATAGTTAAATCCCCATTCACTGCTTCGGTTTTCCCATAAAACAGAATGACAGGAGATAGCTTCAATAGACACGTTTTCTTTCGTTTTTCTTTCGAACTTTAGATGAAGTACGAAGGATGTTTTTGACCCTTATCGTTGCGAAAATCAATACAGTTTATTTTGTTTTTCATGTCGATTGTTTATTCTTTGAGAAGTCAAATTTTTTTATATATTTCGTTAGAGTCATTTGAGAACTTGATAAACACTCATATTATCGTAAATGATACAATTTATGTAATTTATTTGACAAAAAAATTCAATTCTACTTATTTTGAGTTTAATTTCCTTTAGAGGTGCGTAAGAATATTAATTAGAACTATAGAATATGAATAGTTTTGCCAATAATTTGTATCAAAATTCTTACTAGTGGACATCGTTTGAAAGAGTAAATGAGCAGTGTATATATAGTGTGGAATTTCTTTTTCACTGAAGGAGCAACATTACCATCGACGCTTTGTAGTTCTGAATAAAATAACACAATAAAAAGAATAGATGAGACGACTCATTGAATTGAAATAAAAATTAAATATTTCGGTAAGTATTGATTATTTACATATTAAATCTTTATGTGTCATACACCATCGAATGCGTCAGCATTCGGTGAAAGTTTACCAAACATAGGGCTTACATCAAGAGCTAAAGAATAAAAACACAAGTTAAGAGTATTCTTATCTCAGTGTGGTTCTCAATCTTTTTCTCCTTTAACCCCTTCTAAAATCCGAAAGTAGTTTTTACGAACCCCTTGTGTAGTCATTAAAGGTAAATAATAGGTAAGAAAACAATAACATTTGTTAGAACACTTTTTTTTATGTTGCACAATAGGTCATAACAAGAAACGAAAACAATCATAAAACAACTGAATATGAACATTAATAAAAACTAAAATGAAACTCACTAGAAAATGAATATGAAATTCATTCAACCAAACAACTACGTAGTTCTTAATTAAATATACGTTAAATTTGAAAAAAATGAGATAGATGTGATAGTCTTACGGAACAAAGCAATTCAATTTTGGCTCAGTGTGTAACAGTTTCAGTCTTAAATTTGATTCTGCATTTAATACGTTTTTGTATTTATCTTAAAGATAAGTATATGTAATAAATCCTTAACCACATAGATATGCTACATATTAGGGAAATAAAACTTTAATTGCGTTTTTGATGGAACAATTTATTCATTTGTAGACTGAGCAAAAAGTAAATTAAAAAGTGATCTTTAAAAATAGTTTATAGAGAAATATCACAAGATTACCCATTGAGAATTTTTTTCAAGTGAAGTTAGAGTGGTCTCTAATCTTACATATCCTTGAAAAGAATTGCATATCCAGTCGTTTGAAAGGAATGTATATTGTGCGTTTATTAAGAAAACAGTCATGGAAAGTTAACCGAAGGGTGTTTCAGATGTTCACAAATATTTATTTTAATTTTTTCATCAAGTGTAATTGAATTTTCTGACAAAAACAACTGCTAAAACAATCAAAACATTTGTACTCATTCATCAGCAGTCATTAAATCCGAAAGTTGATTTTTTTAGCATGATTTTTATTCTATCATGTAACACCTATTACTTGTAATGTCAGATTTAATTCATTTAAATTACAAAAGCTGTCAGATAAGTAAGCAAGCTTTTTCAGCTAAAGAATATCGATTATACAAGAGGACAATTGAAGTGAGTGATCAATAAAAAAGGTTAGAACTTCAAACAAGCATTTCAATCTTTTGCTACGGGAAAGCCATTTAATTTCTGAGTGAAGTAGTAAGCAAACGTGAATGCTTAGAAAAGCCTCACAAAGCATGGAGTTAGATGGCAGTTTGTACAGCACGCGAATTTATACATTTTTTTAAAATTTTTACAGCATCACTAAAATCTGCAGGAATACGCTTACATGTGAATACTTGTATATTAATGCTGAAATTGACTGTCATTGGCTTTGCATCATCTGAGAAGACACCCACATAATAAGATCAGTATATTCCATTTTTTTCTCCTCAAAATAATCATTGGCTATATCAAAAATTGTTCTTCCAGTTCAGTGGTTTTCAATGGTTTTACATAAATCATACAACTTCTTGAATGGAATTCGTAAAAATGTATCTAATGTATACAAGCAGTACTAAAACATTTGCTACAATGACTGACTTATCAAGCTAGATGGCAAAATAAGTCAATTTCATTCTCTTCAAAAGTACACTTTCCACATTATTTGTCAAACCATTAATTCTACATAAAATTGCAACGTTTGATAAAATAATCAGGTTTAAATTATTTGCCTTTTCTCCAAGTATACACTTTCCGATATCTGTTGCAAATTATCCAATTGAATTTTCTCCCATGGTATGTGCCTGTCCAGATATTTCAAATCTATAACTATCTCGAAATGGCGTCTCAAATGTCCTTTTACTATCTTCGTTTGAAGCTGAAGCAAAGAAGAAATACTAAACTTCTTCTATTACCTGCTAATTTCCTCTTAAAATACTCGACATATTTATTATTGCGTGTTTCAGGTATTTTGTTTCAAGAGGTCTGCTATGAAGTAATGGTAATATTTTGCTGTTGGCAAAAACTTCATTTCAAATCACACAAAACTGTTTAGGTTTTGACTCTTTCCTAGTAAAATAAAAACACATTTGCAAATAGTCGCTGTAAAATTTTCGCCTTTTCATTTTCTTCTCATCATAATCACAAATTGTTCCTTTGTTTTCAGTGAGGCGATATGGTAACTCATTACAACTTTCAATATCATCACCCTGCATTGTTTCGAAATCAGGCGCTGATGTTGAAGAATGAACAAATAATTTCTTGTTCAACATTTTGTCAGACTAGACTAAGTGGCCCTTTTCTAACCATTGATCCGTATACGGTTTTTAAATTATTAAAAGTTATTTACACGAGAAGAACTTCACTAAACAAAGGTATCATTGTATACTACTATCGCGTACAAAATCATGCAGAACGTCTGTAAAAGCGTTTTTATCCGGTTGAGAAAAATTACCTACCTCAGGAAATTGATCGCGATTTCTGCTGTTCTATCCAATTAGGAACACGCGCCATTTGATGGACAGACTGTCAAGGTCGTGAAAAATCATTGAAACAGACCCGTCGTACTCAACTCATTTTCAGCAGCTAGGCCACCTCAGTGCTCGAGGTGTGATAACGTGTTTCTCAATATTTGTCTTATTAAAGAGCAATTTTATTTATTTTAGTTTCTTATTTTATCATATCCAAATTGTTATCAGTGCATTTAATACATATATGTAAATTTATTATTTCGTTATTTTTTACATTAGTGGTTTAAAAATCCACAATTGCAATACATAATCACTAACTCCTTTTATACACCTCACGAACCCATGAGGGTTAGCTACTTGGTGTAATTAACGCTTAGTTGGCATAGTCATGGCTATCTTTCGACGATGGATGTGAAAATAGTTGGATACCAAAAGGGGAATTTCGGAAGCAAAAATTTTAAAATACATGCGCATCAGACGATGAATTATAAAATCTTAAGAAGCACATGAATATAAGCGCGGTTGTTAATTGTTAACGTCGCACTGAGAAGCAACACGATAGCCTTTGATGACGGACCTCGTAATTTTGAACCGCAGGGAAGACGACGACACCTGAGCTGGCCCCTCCCTCTCCAAACTTCCACATCCTGCCCACGGTATAATTTGGGATTTGGGACAGATTTATAGTACATCAGCCCCACTACACAATGGGTCTTTAGTGGCATAAAGAACCCTCGACTCGACGAAAATTTCACGAGCTGCGAGTTCGCGACCATGACCACTAGGTGAGATATCTGTTATTACTATTTCTTTGAACCGTTTTAAATATAGAGTCGAATGGTATTATTATGTATGACCATTAACTGTTTCTTGATTATATTCATATCCAATAAACTTAATGTATGTTGGAGATGAAATATCCTATATCATTTGAACCAATTATAATTTTCCCCAAACCTCTCTGAAGCACCGTTTAAATTATATAATTCTTGATAGACAAAACATAATTACACGACCTCATCTCATTATGATTTTTTTGAAAATGTTTTATCCCGGGCACTTGGTCTAGCTTTCGACTAGATCATATAGAATAAGTTGCAACTCAACATAGACTTGTATCCATAATGAGAAAATTGCACATCCTATAGAGAATTGATACTGGATGAATGCATTCATTTTGAAGATGATTTATAGCAAAAAAAAAAAAAAGCTTTTAATCCACTATCGACATCAATATGGTAATTTTACTGATTACCGACGCGTTGCGTTGACTATATTTATAATTTGGTTGCGATACTTTCTCTCCCACATTAGGAGATCTTTATCTACCCCGTAGCAAGAGGGTATACTTGACCTTCAGAGCCGGCGGCTTTTCGAACCCTTGGCCATTGGATCCGTAGAAAAGTCATGCCACATTTTGCAGCGCACTTATCAATAGACCGAAAGTGACTCCTCTGTCGGGCAAGTTTCTAAAGAGCTTTAACTTCTGGCATTTTTGCTGTAGAAAGTCACCTCTACAGCTTCACATGGAGGCCATTTATCGAAAGAAAAACTTTCATTGACGGGGACTCAAGAATCATTGTTATAAGATTTCAAGTTAATTGTATATACATTAAATGTCCATCACACAATATTGTTCATCAAGAACTGTTGGATAACTACTAACTTTTATTAGTTTCTTAATCACCATGGTAATTAGGAGCGACTGAGAATTATAACCATTTCGAATGTAAGTTTACAACGTTTAAGAAGTCTATTTCCCTTCAATTGACCTTATGGACATTTATGAGCCTTTGTTTGAATTTAATAACACAACTTATAAGATATTCAAAGTAGAGTTCTTTTATAAGTGAGATTTGGAGAAGAGGATAGTAAGATAAGGTGAAACTACAGAGTAAGAAAAAGAATTTGCAGCAACAATAGTAAATTAAAGATTTGAGTTTTAACAGATGGAAGCGAGATTTGATAGACTACAACAGACATCAGATAAATAATGCTCTTTAGCTCAGGACGAGTGAGGGTTTAGCTCCTCATTCATAGCACATTAATCGTTGTGTGATCATTCGAAAGATTAAATAAAAATCCAGATGGATTTTTCTTGAAGCGACATTTCTGGACTGATTATTTCTAAAATCTCTACAACTCAGAATCTGAGAAGGGAAACCTGGGACGTCACAAGCAAAGATTAGAATATAATTTGTCTCTGTAACAGAATAACGTGTTCTTACTCCTCATCAAAATCATATATTTTTAGGATAGTAGTTTTAAAACAATTAAATTTCATCAAATGGCTGGATCTCTACCATTTGATAAAACCTTTTCAGAAGGAAACTGTTCTTTTTATCAATTTTTCTTGTGTTTTATTCTACGGAATGCTGCATTTTATTCTGTGACAACACATTTCTTCTCATTGTTCATGATTGATTTTCATATCGTATAAATATCAAAATAAAAAGGAATTTTTTTCAGGTGCTCTGATGTATAGATATAACTAATACATTTACTAAAACCATTTGTGGGCTTCGAGAAGATAAATATTGTTGATTCTGAGAGTTGTAAGGAAGAATTGTTAAGCTAAGAATGAGACAGGTGTATTATGATCATAGATAGTGACAGAAGAAAAATTTGCCATTTTTTTAAATTAACAATATTACAGGAATTCTGGTACCATTAACAGCCTTATAACAATTAAAAAAATTCTTATAATTAAACGATGTATTTTTACGACATATCCAGGTTTTCTATATTATTCCTAATAAATGATACTTAAAAACAATATTCCGTTATGAAACAATTTTCATATTAGTCATTTAAAATAATATTAATTTATTTCACTTTCAGATTGTATGTAATCATGATCAGTCTTCGATTATTTGTGAAATAATTACATCATGAAATACTTTTAATTCAATTCTATTTAGTCTCTTTGTTAGAAATGGATAACACACAAAAAAAAAAACTTCTATATTTTCATTACAAAACTCATTTTCATTTTTCAACGATATACACTGTAAATATTTTATAAAATGATTAAAACTCATATTGCAACTAATTAATGATTCCATCATACAGTTTATGCCTGAACTGTACATTTTAATTAACTTTTTTCGTCCAAATTTATTATGCGCCATTTAGTTTCCAATTTGTGTTGATAAGTAAGTATATTCTTGATTTAATTTTTTGGCTCGAAAATATGCTTCCTTGCCACTGTGGGGTTGTTTTTCCAAATCGCGATGGGCGGTCGATTGGCTTTGAATGACGGTAGCGATTTGAATTCTCGATCACTAGATCTGCTGAAAACTCATCCTTTCATCTTTGTTGACGCCTTAGACAATCAAACCGGAAAAGATATTGCTGCCAGATCACTTATGAAGACATTTAACTTCTGTATCATTATTGAAGAGATCCGTCCTGAAACTCATTTTCATGAAAATATCAAAGCAATTCTTTGTTTAATAATGAAATACTTTGATTCATAAAATATCTTATTATAAAGTAGTTTTGGAGAAAGTAAGAACAAATCAAATAAGTTATGGTGATTTCATGAGTAAATTGCGCGCATATGGGTAGTAACAAAATAAAAATGTAACACAAAAATCAAAGCTTTACTCCCATTTAACTATACAAGTTTCAGTATAATTTAATTAATTGATCTCCCCTCCCGCCATTTCCCCCTTTTTGTTTAGTTTTTTAATTAATTTATTTTTAGAGTAAGCAAAAACATATTAATGCAAAGATTGGGGGAAATATTAATTGAATATTTGGGACAGCACTAATACACTATACATAATCTCACATCCGGAACTGCTTTTAATTTGCTTCTATATTTTTTATGTAAATATATGAAAAGCACTCTCGTTCAACGAGCTCCATGCGTGATGTGATTGTTTATTATCGTTGCACTGAGAAACAAAATAAGGGTTATTGGCGACGGACCTCGTAATTTTGAACCTCGGTCAAGAGATGAGAATGACACGTCTGGCATCTCCCTCAGCAAAGTTTCACACTACGCCAATGGGAGGATCTTTGACCTTCAGAAAATTTAACATAAATTCTTTCCACCTGCACGGCGGGTTTTTAGTTGCATTAAGGCGAGAACCCTCAATTCAATGGCAGCGAGTCTTGGTATATCTTGGCGTCTCAAAAAAGTTCACACTATCCGTCATCGCGCGACGACCCTAAACACTTTCTGGATTCACATTCCGCCATTGAATAGGTTCTTCAGAGCGGTTTCTGAAGCGAACTTTAGCAATTTCTCCTTTTGAAGAATCGACATTGTTACAAATGACAATAATATTAAAGATATGTACCTACTTTTTATAATTCTTTTTAATATTTTAAAATTATTTTATTATGCTTTAGTTGAGGAGCCATCATTACCGTTTTTTTTTTTTTTTTTTTTTTTTCATACCCCCTAACGGTCTCGCATGTACCCCTTGAGTTTCGCGTACCACCGGTTGAGTGCAGATGAATTTGACAATTGGCTGTTCTTAATAATTTTTTTTCCTGGTAATACAGATTTTAATAAAGCCTATATGCTTTTGTTCTTTTCAGCAACAACGCTTTCCACTATTTACTTAACACATTCGGTCTATTTTCATTCGAAAAGCAATCTGCTATAAAACTCCATACTTGCAACCGATAATCAAGCTCCTTTTATATAAATTCTAGTTTGAAAATCTGAAGCAGAATTTATTTACTTTAAGCAAATGTTTATAAAAGGGAATTAAATCTTTGCCGCAGATAATTGCATACTCTTCGTTGCGCCTTTTGGAATATAAATTTTACTCGCTCGAATAAAGCCGCTAGCTCATGTGATTCAGCCACGTTAAGCCGCTTATCTTTACAAAATGACGAAGTCACGTGATTCCCCGATGACGTCAGGATATTCTGAAAGTCTCTCGTGGGCTCATTGGAGGGAATAAAACTGCGGCGCTGTTGCCAAACGGTTCGTGAAATATTCACACACTAATTTAGTATCTTTGACTCATCAGTTTGTGGAAATATGTCAACAAGTTTAGAGTCATCAGAGTCAAACGTACACTTCATTAAAAAAATATTGACCAAAGTACTTTTCTGTGAATTAGTTCCTTCACTGGAGATGAAAGATAAATTGTACTACAATGATGAATTTTATTTTGTATATTTCTTTTGCCTAAACCACAGGTTCCTAACCGTTTATGGTCTACCTCCCTCTCCTCGAAAAAATTTACTCGGCGCCCCTCATTCCCGCAAACAAAATAAAGAACACCGCGATTCGCGTTCTTGAGTTCTATATAGAGTTGCAAATTTTCAAACGTTTAATAAATATTTAAAAATGCTTCCGAAAGTCGGAAAAAGAAACATAATCACCCATATACATTCCCTTTTTTCACTTATTCGGGTTTTTTTTTTTTTTTTTTTGCAATTAAAAACAATAATCTAGTTTTGAGAAGAAAATAGGAAGCTCAAGAAAATTAACACTACACTCGGAAATTCGTGACGATACGTCGGCGGTTACCGTAATTTTGTCGTGACCCGTACAAACATTTTAATTCAAGCTTTGATGATTGAACTGGAGCACTTTTTCACACAGTGGTGCTCCATGTGGTGTATAAGGAAAGCCTCAATGTACAAGTCAAAAAATATTGGGAACAAAGCTATAACGAACAAATAAATAGTTTTAATACGAACACAGATCATACTTAAAATAAATTAAAACTATTTGTTAAAATATGCATTCGATAACTTTTGTTATCAGCCAGACTTTTTAAAACGTGCTTGTGAGTTTTCCCCAAGGGGCTGTAGTTGCCCCAGTACACCGCTCTTCTATGTCACAAGATCTCTTCAACACCCCCGTACCTAACCACTGGTCCAGAAATACGTTAAAGGTCTAATATGGCTGCATTTTGCGACTACATCATCAAGACTTGGCTTATCGGACAGACTTTTAGTCTGTACCAGTTCTACAAAAACCCTCTTCTCAGATTTAATTAATTAGTATCTTAAACTATAATTTTGACACTTGAATGTCCAAAATGAGTAGAATGAGTTTGGATATTCTTCTCTCCACTATGAATGGAAACAAGAAAAGAATAGATGATGAGAATAAAATAGAATAGACTGAGAGAACAACGACAAATTGAGAAGACCATCATTTGGTGCATTCGTTTAATTTATTGAAAAAATAGAATTAAAATTATTATATACTTAAATTTACACACATACCTGGATGATGACAAGTGGTGCCCCATTTTTGAAGTTGGGTTCCTGTTATGACTAAAATAAGGTGGTATTAAATGTGCAGGTGTCTGTGAGTCTCGGAATGTGTTGTATGTCTCTGTCTGTGAGTTGTACGTGTTAGTGAGTGGGAATGTGTGAGTAATGCTGGTGAGCTTGACATTTAAACGTGTCGTCGGGAGGAATGCAGAGTAGCCACAAAGAGAGAAAAAAGCACCATTTCTGCAAATCACTAGCCTGAGCATTGAGCGTGCAATGATCTTCTACGGGTCTTTTATTTGAAAATTCAAAGGGTTTAATAGGACCGTCCCACATTCAAATCCACTTTTCATGATCGTATGGAATCTCATATCACCAGTGGCTAAATTCAACGCGTAGGAAAAATTAGATTTCTACAAATCAACATAACAAAGTAAAAAAAGGACCAGTAATGAAACACAAGGTTATGCAAAATAATGTACGGTAATTTAAAACTTAAAACTCATTTTTTAGCAAACTCTTACCAAAATCGGTTTAAAATTCAGGAAAACTCGAACATTTTTATCACATTGTATTATAAATGTACCATATGACTTTCTCTGATCAAATGGCGATGTTCAAACGATAGGAAAACATTCTAAATACTAATATGTAGCTTGCATGTACTTTTGCACGTATAAAGACAGCTTCTGACGCTAAAAACAAATTAATCTACCTTACTTGCACATTTATTCTAAATAAATAAAGCAATTCTATAAATTCTTATACAAAGGTAAATAAAGGGGTACATCTTATTCATAGAGAATTTCCGTTTCAAGAAAACTGTGCAAATATTGTCTGTCTCTAAAAATTCTATTACAATTGTGTAGCTTATTAATACGTTTTTGCACACATTTAGATAACTCGATATACTGCAGACAAATACCTAACATAATAAGAATCAAATTACATTTTAATATGGTATTGCATGTTCGATTTACTTATACAAATTGATTAAAATTCAATATTATTACACGCGTATGCGTTAATCGGAATCGGCAGATGTAGGTTTCCACACATGGCAAAACGTAATTTCTTGCTTATATGCCAGTTTTAGTTATTGCGATATTAATGCCACCACAACTTCCGTAGCACTACCAGTCAACTAATTTTTAATTTTTTTCAGTTTTCTTATATTTTAAGTCCGTTCTGGTGTGGGCTATACAAAAGAGTTTTGTAATATGGGCTTTTTCACGAATTTCCCATCAACTAACATTTTAGAAATCCTTTAATATTATTTTAATTTAAAATTTCTCTCAATGAGTGAAACGTGACTTATGTAGATTGGATTAGATTTAGTGAAGTGCAAGTAATAAGAAATAAGGAGTATATGAATAAGATGAGAAGAATTTAGTATCGATACTGGTAGCTTAGTGCGCGTGTTTAAGATCAAGGAAATTATCAAGTAAAACATCGGTATTGGATCTCCATAAAGTAAAGAATCTTTGGAGTAAATTCAGACCTATCTACATAGGGTTCGAGACTCGAACCCTCAGTTTTAGTTCATCAAAGACCTCGAACTTGATAGGCTTGGTAATAAGTATAATCATCGTTTTATTTACCTTTTAAATCAGACGTGTACAGAGATTACACACGACAAATAAAGTAAATTGATGCATTGATAATGCGAAGATCTAAATATAAGAACTCGATTATCTTCTGTGTTTTTCTCTTCCATTGGCTATGTAATTTTATAATCCTTTAAATAAGCTTAATAATGGGCAGGAGAAAGAAGTAATAATGATGATACGTTTTTTGGAGTTTATAATATAGTATTTTAAAATACCTTATACAATTATGAAAACAACAATGTAATATCATCTATTTTTATACAAATGGTATCATTTAAATTTCTTTTTTAAGCCTAAAGGGCCTGAGCAAAAGCGGGTTTAAAGCAAAATTAAATAACTGGGCCTCCATACAAATTTTGACCAATAAAATAATTACTCATTTCATTTTGTGTGAGTGAGTCATTCATCTCATTATGCAAATTGATTAGAGTAAGAAGTTAGTCAGATAGGCTTACTATCTTGTTCAAAATAAAGTCTCATAGTGTGTCCACTTGCACGTCTAAAAATGGTGGTTTGGACCCCTCTATCACCCTTAAAAGTAAGGACACCACCAGAAGTTCTGTTATACCATGAACGAGTCGGAGGGGGTCTTTCACAATTATTTGATAGGGGGAAAAATACAACTTCTGAAGTATTATTCCAAGTGTAATTTTTCCAGCCCTCTCCCAAGCATATTTAAATATATGAGATTTGACAGAAAAGATAAAGTTACTTATTATGATTTTTTTTCTTTGTTGAAGGTCCTTGGCAATATCTATAACTTGTAGTGTAAAGGCTGTCTTTGACTGATCCAAACTTGAAATACATTATCAGTTAGAAAAATATCTTAATTTTCTTTATATATTAGTGATGTAGTATGTATGTAATATGTATATACCCGTTTATCGAGCCCGGGATTTTATGACTCAGAAACATAAGATAAATATGTAATTTATCAAAATAGCTAACAGAACTTAATACGCTTATAATATTAAAGTTTTGGAAAGTAAACATCGAACATATTTCATGGAAGAAAAAAATTAAAAAAGACAGAAATTGGTAGTACTATGAAATAGGCTTTTCTCTATGATATAAGCTGCTTTTTATGAAGAAAACAAATGTTGAATTTTTTTTTTAATCTAAAAAACATTTCATTAGTTTCGATTGTAATATTCAACATTCCGTATGTTTACTGCCACAAGAGATGGCTCTGCTGAGCGCTTCAATGAAAAATATATATAAGTAACTCGGAGATAAAAAAAATAATGCAAGTCATGTCAAAAAAATATCAAGAAATGTAAACAGGGGGGAAAATTCTAGACAAAATAAAATTGATGATGTAGGTCAGGGCCAAATACTTCTTCAAACAATTGAAAACTGAAATTGTTGAAAATAAAATTCTGCGCTCGCCTAATTAGATTGAGTTATTCCGTATTTAGCAATTGAAAAATCATTTGATATAAGAATTCTTCTTACGTTAAAGAACAAGTAACTTCTTGAATGGAGCATTATAAAGGAGTTTCGTGAAGTTATAAATATCATTTAGAAATATCCAAGATATCTTTATAAAATTTATTTCAGATAGTCATTAATTTTTATGTACATAATATTGTGAATTACTGATATTCATGTTGAATTGTTTCGTTTCAGGAAGCGCAAATTGAAGTATCTTGCAGTATGGTGAAGATACGAGTTCTACAATGACGACGGCCTTTGAAAGGTCAAACAACACTGGGGTAAACATATATCTCTGGATGGTAATTACGTAATGAAGGCGTATAAGAATAATAAATAAAAATTAAGTTTCTATTTCGATTTATTTTTAGTAATTATAAAACTTTATGATATTCCGAAAAATAACCAAAACTATACGGTATTGCGGATTTTTTTCTATCTACGACTTCCTGAAACCAAACAAATCAGCAAAAACTACTGCGAACATTGACAAAAATTTACTGTAATTTACAGCAGGATCAATTAACATGCAGAATAAATTTTATACACATATCTCGGTTATAATTAAAATTTAGTAATAATCAAAACTTGACGATACATTCTCGTATATTACATTTTTTCACATCTGCCAAGAAAGAGTAGACTTGTCTAATAGATTTCTGTTCTTCAGCAAGATATATTGTGTAGTTACATGACGAATGCAAATCGAAACATGAAAAATATACTAAAGAACGAAACAAAACTAAACTAAACATAGTTACAAAATTACTCTATTTTGGTTATTAAATTGCCAAATCAATTAATACTACAGCTGTGTTTTCAAATCACAAGTTTAACTAAAACCGATGTAGAATGTGACTGTAACTGTTATCTCTATTTTCGAAAACCTTGGATTAAATTCTTGCGCAGGGCATAGTATATTTATTTCCCTCGCATTTATTTCTACTGATATGAAACAATTTAGTACGATGAAAAAGCACAGAAAATATTCGTCTCTCCCCCTTAAAAAACTCGTTTCATTTTTTAACGGCGCATTAAAAATAATGACCTCAGTCGTAAAAAAATAATCCGAAGAAATATCCTGAAAGCTTCTGTTCAATACGGTACTATCAAAAGCATCAACTTTGTTTTCCTTGTACATATTTAACCAAATGTGTCCTTCCTGAATATATAATTTTTAGGGTCCTAGTATATGATAGTGTATATTTTTCCATATCTCCTCGGAAGCTCTCAACGATTTCTCAGATTTGTTTACTTTGATTTCCCTTTCGCTATGCCACCGAAAGGAGAAAGATAAGCCTGTTTCTTGTTTGTTTAGTTTGCAATTGTTTGCATAGGCTTAAAACGTTGTTTTAGAAATGAGTGTAAACAATTTAGAAATGTAATTGTTTTTCGAATGATAAAACTTTTTTGAAAGTTTTAAAGTCTAGAGCTGTGCAGATAAATATGTGTGTCAGAGTATATTCTGCAACAAAATGGAAATAAAGTCAAAGAAACGAGAAAAAAGTGATAAATTAAATATTTATCTTTAGGGAAAATGAAACTGAAATCCTTGTTAGAAGTCAAAGCAATAAATTAGTTATTCTGTATTCAACAATTTTTGGACATATAATTTTTAAGAAAAAGTTTTGTAAAAAATAATTAATTGTTGATAAATAACAACACTGTATGACATTAGGAATTTGTATAGATAATATTACAAAGAAATCCTTAAGCTGGCCCTTTATTTTTAATTCTAAATTTTAATAATATGAACTCTCAATTTACCCAATAGGATTGTCCCATTAAATTCTCAAAGAAAAATATATCAGCTTTTAATAAATAATCCTTTTTTAATAACTTTTGAAAGCTAGAATAGAAAATTATTAATGTGCAAATTTGTTATAATTATTAAATCCACTTTATCCCTTCAAGGTTTTTTTAATGATGGATTATTTATTAACATCGCACTGAAAAGCAACACTGAAGAAACTGGGAAAAGACTTCTGAATTTTAAGCCACTACTAAGTTACGACTCTTGAGGTGGCATCTCCCTCTTTTAAATTTCACACCATCAAAACGTGAGGACTTTCTGCTTCGACAAATTTAATGCGCATTAACCCGCTACACGACGAGTCCTTAGTGGTATCTGGACTCAAACCTTCGATTCGACGACGCCAATAACGAGCTCGTGAACATGACCATTCGGCAACTGCAACCGCAAATTACTAAGAGAATATTTATTTGAATTTTTATTTTTATTTTTGAAGAAAACGTAATATTACATCTCAAAATTTTTAGCATACAAAATTTATAAGAAATTTTATGTACCTAGAAAAGAAAATATAGAATTAGAGCACAAATACCGCTAATTTAAAAAGAGGGATGAAGAATTCTGGAATAAACTAATGCAAAAAACTATGTTTTTGATGAATAATAGTTTTTGTTCCACAGTAAAATTACTAATAGCTCGTGATCTAAGCCATTCAGCTACCGAGGCCACGTATCATTTCCATTTAAAACCCAGTTTTGTTTAGACTAACAGGTCGTAAATCGAACTGGTGGTCTAAGTCGAGTTTACATTTTTCAATATTTCATTAAAATGATATAAAAAATTAGGCATAAGACACACAAATTTAATCTTCATTCGTATCATTATTGTTCATAATGCAAAAATAAATACATAACCTAATAATTTGATATAAAAACCAACGTTTTAATATGGTGGCAATGTTTATTAAAGAAAATTACTGAAATATTAGTTAAAACTGTTAGTTATTTTTAACATTAAAATTTACTTAAAAAGAGACATTTGTGAGCGCATTCAAAAATTCATAATACTCATAAAATCAAAACATGCATTTGAAAGTTTGTAAGTCATTCTATTAAAAAAAATGGGAACCAGAATTCAGAAAAAATTATTGTGATAAGACACGGCGCCAATATTAGAATCTTTCTTTCTTGAGAATGATTACTGACTTAAAGTCAGCAACCCTTACTATCTCCCCTTTGTTAGTTTTACGATACAGAGTGGCGAGGGGAGTGCCCGGTGTTCCCAGAGGGGGAAAGAAATTTTTTCCTCAATCCTAAAAGCACCGAGAGGAAAGAATATTTTGACTTATTAAAATTATTGAAATATTAGTTAAAACTTGTCGCAAATGTCTAAATATTGCATTGTTAGGCGAATACGAACGATTCCCAAAATTTCAAAGCTTTAGTTTGATGGGAAGTTGGTTAAATTAACGATCGAAAATTTGATGACACACTCTCTCACACACACACCAAGTGAAATTCAGAAAAACCTTTTAAAATACTGCGACCATGACCACTCGGCAAATGCGGAACGCTTATCTCTTGTTAGTTGGATTTATATTTTCGACATTATTTTCTTTAAATGAGTTTCAAAGTTGTACATAAAACACAAAAAATTTAATTAACATTCGTAAAATTATCGTACATTGTGTGAAAAAGTAAGACTCTACGACCATGACCACACAGCTCAAACGACTGGCCGCTAATCACCTCGACTTACGATCGAGCTCTCTTCCGATGAACGGGTCGTAAGTCGAAATGTTGTAATTCAGATTCATATTTTTCAATATTTTAATTCAAACGAGTCAAAATAAATTTGGCATAAAACACAAGAATTTAATTTAAGTTCTTATAATTACTGTGCATAATATGAAAAATACATAACGTAGACTGACAATTACTACCCAGCTCATGTCAAAAATTTAACTAGTTGTAAATTGGATTTATATTTTCAAAACTACTTTCATTAAAACGAGAAATAAAAATTATATGTGAAGCACACAAATTTAATCATGCACTTATACAAATAATTATTGTTCATAATTTAAAACTATACATAACAATGTGTACTCTATTGTATGTACTGTAAACAAAAAACGCCTGAAATTACATTGCGTAAAAATTATTTCTTTATGTACTACTTCCATCTAATGTTTATTGTTATCGAAAGTGCTGATGGTCGTAAGTCACATAAGTCATAAGTCGAGAAAACGGCGAATTAGGATAGCATAAGGAACTAACTCTGATTTTGTACCTTATACACATCCAAATAAAATGCGTAATTTTTTCCCCCTTCTGGATTAGCTGTGTATCGATTGTGCTATCGAAATTCTTAATTGGTTGTTTAAAAAATCCTTTATTATTTATTTTTCGAAAAAGGAAGAAAAAACTGCAAAAGTGATACCCATTAGTAAGGATTATAAAGATCTTTTGTTAATAATAAAGAAATAGAGATTTTCTTACAAGGTAACGAGATTTTTTCACTTTCTTATGAAGTCTGTTAAGATTCTATTTGTTTCATGTTTTCTTTAGAAAAACTTGAAAAAAAATCTTTACACATTCTTGTTAAAAACTTCAGACTCATAATGTGAGAAAGGGGAAAAAATAATTACTAAGGTGTATATGCTCTCGTCTTTGAAAGACATAATGAATTTTTCTTACCTTACGAGCATGCATTTTTGTATTCATAGCAAAGAACTATGATCATTTTTTGCGCTGATAATATCCTTTGCCATATAATTTAAAAAGAGGTCTTTTATAAGGAAGGGGAAAAAAACTTGAAAACGGGCGTCTTTGGCAGAAACAGGAGTGAATAAAAAAGTATCGTTAATTTTAATGGAAGCTTTTAAGAGTTTTATCATAAAATAAATGTGCCGCGATGAAAAGTCAGGTTGTTATTTTTCTTTCTCCCTATATCAAAATATAGTAGCGAGGGAAGAGGAATTTATATATTTTATTTAAAAAAAATCTTCATTCGGAATCCGATTTTGTAAGGAAAAGAATAGCGAAATCAAAATCATAAAATACAAAAACATTTTCAGTCGTTGATTTTATATTTTATTTAAATATTCAATTCGGTTAGTAAGATTTAATGACTTTTTAAAAGAAAAACTAAAAACAAAGGTTACAATTTTTTTAATATTAATTATAGTTTACAAATTTTTATGAAGTTTGGCAACAATGGATCTCAAGAAATTTTAATGCATTATTATAAATATTTGCCTTAAGAAACACATAAAATTTATGTACACATTTAAACTAATATTGTGAGGTTATAGGTTCAGTATAATTCATTTACACATTTTTCTAAATATACCCATAAAATAAATATATACATTTTAAGTTCTATTTTTAATTTTTTTAACTATTAACTCCGTTTTTCAAAGTACGATTGTTACTAATCATGTATGTAAAAATAATTTGCATTGAGAAAAATATTTTTTGATCAATTGTCTGGATTGGCTGTTAAACTCGTTATTTTTTGAAGAATTATAATAAAAACCACACGTTGCATGTATACAAAATACAATTACTATGTTATTTGTACCACTATGTAACACATTTACAATTGTGGGACTTTTTTCTCCTATCGTCTTTTTAAAAAACAATTTAATATTTTCAGTGTTGATAATATTGCAGCGGCTCTCTTTAACTACAACGCCAGAAGTTAAAACGCCCTAATAACTAGCCGAGGGAGATGTCCTTTTTAGTGATCAACTTTTCTTCAGACCTAATGGAGCAGAATTCGATTTGCCGACGGTACTCCAAGGTCTGCTAACTGACCTCCCCCTCCACGGGTCGAAAAAGATAGCTTATGTAATAATTACAGGTTGGTAAGTAAAGTTCAGTGGCCGCGGTAGCAAAGTGGTCATGGTTTCGGATTCGAGGCTAGCGGTTTCCGTTCAGTCACGAGTTCGATCCTTGGCCGCTAAAGACCCGCCGTGTAGCCGGGGCTGATGCACGTTAATCTGTCGGGGTCCAAAGTCCTCTCGTAGGCGTTGTGTGGACGTTAGGAGAGGGGGGTGCTAGCTCACGTGTCGTCCTCGTCACTTGACCAAGGTTCAAAATTATGAGATCCGTCACCAATAGCCCTTGTGTTGCTTCTAGTGCGATGTTAATAAAAATAAACTAAACTAAGAAAAATATAACAATTTCTGTCCAATAAAATCTGACATTTTTTGCTCAAAGCTCTTATTTTGTGTTTGAAATACATAATGCTAAAGAATTGTTCTTCAAACATTGTTGTTATTAAATTATCCTTTTTTGAATTTGCTTAGTTGTAAAGAGAAAATAACGGTAACTTGCTAGTAAAATAATATTTCTCACTTTTTTAGGTCTGCAATAGTGATATTAATTCCTTTTAAATACTAAGATGGCGAATAAGTCGTTTTTTAAATTTATTACATGGAAAAAGCCAAAGTATCGAAGTTCATTGTTAATATTTATATTATTTTATTATATATAATTAAGTAGTAATGCAACTCATTCTCGTTTTTCGAATGATCAGTAACCAAGATGCCATTTCCCTCGCCAATAATGACCCATATTCACGCTAAAATACGTTATACCCTTTCCTAGTTAGTGGTTGTGGATAAGAAGAATGTTGAAATTAATTTGTTAATTTTTACGAAGCTTCATTACCATTCAAAGAGCCCTCGAAGAATTCCGTACAAAAATGTATCAAATAATCGACTAAATTTTTTTTAATTTGTTTCACAATTTGAGACGTTGGGCGATTTTCTGTTCACTAACCTTGGAGAAATTATGTAATTTGCAGAGCATAAAATTTCAACATCTTTCCAACCAAATGATACGTGAATAGGAAAATTAGATGAAGGTATAAGAAGTGCGATGAGCTGAATTCTAGACCGCAATATGTAAGCAAAATAAAATTGAAAGGAATACGAAGGGACAGATATAACGAGAAGGTGATGATGTTTGTAAATTAATTGGAGAAAATTATTGTAATTAATCACTTGGAGTAAAATTAGTTTGAAGTTACTCCTTAAAGGGTAATAGGAGTCGAACCAAATGTGTTGAAGAAGTATTTTACTCAATGCGAGAGGGTTGGGGTATCTAAGACTTTATTGTTTAATTATAAGGTGAGTTTCAGGAGAGTTAAGATGGATTCGAGAGAGGGCGATTTTATATAACCTGTGATAAACTGTACTGTCTTTTTCCTGACGTCTCAAAAATTGGATTTTTGACTTTATTGACTTATTTAATTGAGTTTAATGGATGTCTGAAGTGTTAAATAATGAAGGGAGGCCGCTACGAAGTTTTTATTTGTCAAATCGTCCCATTTGCTCATCTCAACTCATTGAGGCACCTATGAAGATTCTTATAACTTACCAACAGATATTATTACAACTGAAAAGTATTCATAAATATTTTAAAAATTGTAATCCTCTTTTTTTAATTAACTAAATCAGTCGAGAATTGGTTTTTCAAATAAATAAATAAATGTTTATTTCCTCATTAGCCAAGAAGATTCAAAATCTTTCAAATTTATCACAAACTCTTGTATAAAAATCTTTGCATATGTGCAACTGATAACAGTTATTAATGGAAGCAAACTCTTCAAAAAAAATTTTAATCGCATTAAGTTAATCGAAATTAAATGCAAACTTAATCAGAAAAAAGCTACTTTGTACTTAATTTGCACAACGAAAGAGAGTAAAATTACATATAAGGTATCTGAAAAATATGGTTATTAAGTTGATTATTAACTTTTAAAATCCTTCCAAGAAAAAAAAATTAAACAGTCATAATCATTCCAAAAATCGTTCTTTAAGCACTTATTAATAAGTATAATCATTCACGTGGAAAATTATTTTTCTAAAATGATTCCTTTCCCTTCTTATACGTAAGTTATGTATCGAAACCTCTCTCCCATTTATTAATCATCAATTTTGGTAATTATACTCTTTTGAGGGTCCGAGATATCCATTAAGAGGTTTGGGAGTAGCGCAATTGCTATAATGATCACTTATTACAAGAGTTATAGGAGCAGTTGCAAGGCTTCTGTTAATACAGGGAGGGCACCAACTTTGAAGTAGATTGTCGAAAGGTTTACATTATAATCAAACACTTTTCGGAGATCGTTTAAACCTTTTTGACACATACATTATTAACTTAAAAGGGAGACATGCATAAAAACTGTTCAGGGGAAGAAACTTTAATTTATGATAGTAATAATATGAAAAAAATGTAATTGTAGGTAAATTAACAGCACATATTTCATCATCAATTAATTTTAGATAATTCATTATATGAGCTGTACATATAATCAGGTTTAATTTCACGTGTTAGAATACATTCGTTGTTTGTCTTTAATTAATATCACTTTAGTAATACATAAATGTTATCGGTGTAACATCTTCATTCCTGCCTTTTCTTTCATAAGCAAGTTTTTTTATGTCTACTTGATGATCTACCGACATTAACATTAATATCGTGTGTATGTTCTGGCAATTATTGCACCTGAATATTTCAAATTTTGATTTTATAGAACTCGTAGATAATTAAGTGCTCTCTGCATCTCGACAGTCAGAGTTACATAAGTTTTCCATTTTTACAACAGTTCTAGAATCTTAACATTTTTATGCATGCCAATGATGAGATAACATAATTTCGCCGACGAGAGATAGATCAAGGGTTTTCTTCAGCAAAATCTCAGTAATCCATAAATTGAGTCCAGTCTAGACAGTTGTATCAGATACTTCCTGTCACTAAACTGAGCTGTACATATAATATAATTAATTACTTAGGAACTTAAAGTCAGTACCTTTGAGTCAGTTGAGTTTATCTCAGTACCTTAAATTATCCTTCGAACGATACATAATTAGCGATTTTTGTAATTTTGAGCCATGGATTAAATGTCCTAGAAAGAGGACACCGAGTAGCTTTCACATCATAGCTGTTAATAAATATTATCATCAACTGAAACAAACTACTAAAAACATATTGATAATCCACGTTAAGACTTTGAGACCGGTTCATCTAAACATGGAATAGCCCCACTTAGTCAAGCGATCTTTTGAAACCCGGACTAAAATGCTGTTGGATATGAAGATCGTGGTTATGAATATAAATCTTTAATAGTTATATAAAAATAAAGTAAGTATTTAAGTATTATTTTAATTACAACACATTGACGTCACATGCATAATTTTCCCATGTTTCATTTTAATAACTCTCACAATAACTAAATATAGTTAAACAGTAAATCCTCAATAAGTCAGGCCCCGTTAACTTAGATCTTTGGATAATCCAGATCGGTCAGAACAAAGTATTTTTTATAAAACTTAAAATTGATTGTTTTATTAACGTCACTCTAAGAAGCGCTCGAGGGCTATTGGTGACGAACATAGTAAATTTTAACCCTGATCAAGAGATGAGGACGACACCTGAACCATCCTCTTCAAACATAAAATACCACGCCAAGCGGAAGACTGGAGACGGGAGGATTAGATTTAACGTACATCAGCCCTGCTATACGGCTGGTCTTTAGCGGCATTTGGACTCCGACCCAGGACGACTCGACAAAAATAACGCCAGCCATGAGTTCGTGACCATGACCACTTTAAATTTAAGAATCAAACTTATTTTTATCCTCATGTTTTGAAAAATTATTATCTTTATTGAAATCATCTAACTATTATGAATGTGTGAAAGGAAAGTGTTAAAAGTCTTCACAAATATTTCTCTCCGTGAAAAGTCAATGGATTCTTAGTAGTACATTTTATAATCAGTGACAAATGATATATGATGCTACATCGTCTACATGGAAAATGCAATAAAACAAATTTTTTTTGCCATTCCCCACGCTAGCACAACGATAATGAACACCCGAAATGCAACAGGTATAGAAGGAGAAATGAAAAGTTCTCTGATTTCGTAAGGGATATTTGACCTCTGATTAGCGTAAGCGAAAGCACGTCATTTTCCAAACTAGTATAACTTATCAATGAAACATAGAAACTTTTATCACATGATATTCATATATAATATATTTATATTATACTTCATATTTTCATGTAATTTTAATGAAATCTTAAAAAAGTGATAAAAATATATAAATTATACACTTATTCAAAATTACGAAAATAAATATTTTAATAAGCGCAGAATTCTGAAATACAACATTGATCACAAATTTACAAAAGCGAAGTTATTTAGGGGGGGGGGGATATTCAGTTTTGAAATTGAACATACTTTTTAAAAAATTGGTGAAACAAATTTTTAACTCCACTGTTTAGAAAATAATGAAATTTTATGGGAAAAGATCCAGTGAAAATTCATATAATTTTTTTTATGTTACTAATGTTGTGTGTGATGTAAAAATCATAAAAAACTTATTTTGGACATGTGTACATCAAACGTAAGAATTTTAGGCACCATTTTGACGCACACTTTTTTGCTAAGTAAAATTTGCCGAACGTATTCTTTGTCAATTTCTGCAGTTTAAGCAATCGCACGAATACTTAACCGACGGTCATATCAAACCAGATTACCGATTTCTTCGACACTGTCATCCGTTTTTGACGTGGAAGGGCGACCCGGGCGTGAATCGTTTTCAGTCTCCTCAGCCATCTTGGGAATGCTTAAACCACTCAAAAACATGTGCACGCGATAAACATTAATTACCATACACTTCTTTTAATAAATTATAAGTTGCAGTAGCGGTTTTTTCCCCCAAGTTTCATGTGAAATTTCACAACAATTCGTTGCTCTATTGTTATACTTATTTTCCAGCGAAACAAAAAAAAAGTATTTTTAATTTCGAGTGAAGGCTACGGCTACAAGGATTTATTTACGTAGGCGAGAGACGCTGCATTCGTAAGAGAAAGTTTAACATTAAACAATTGTTGGCCCCTGGCTATTGGCGCGTACGTACTTCATATGTAGCAGGGTCATTCTCGTTATTTAACATCTACACCGTATACATAAATATTCTAAAATAATTTATGTAGTTAGAACTTATTTATGTGCATAGTCGACTATTATTTACTTTAAAAAGTGCACAATACAGAAATTTTGATTGCGTATAAATATATCTATTTTCCCCTTGCTTATCTGATAAAATTATAATTTTTTTATTGCGTATAAAATTTATGTTTTGGTTACATGACAGCTGGATGAGCAAATAAATTTCATGTGAAGTGAATTATACAGAATATAATAAAAACAATACTTTACGCTTCATGAAAAGGTGGGAAATTGCAAAAACACATTTTTTTTTTATCTTTATCGACGCAATTTTAGGTCAAGTAATAGCATATTTGTACTTATACGTACAGTAACAGATTTATATTAAAAATTTGAAATAAAATGCTTGAAATCAATCATATATCACTATAAATACTTGCATGACATGAAACTTAACATCCATAGACTAAAGACTTACACACAAGATTCATACTTAAATTAGAATATAATACGTTAGAGAGATTACTCAGCTTACGCCAAAAAACTAAAACATAATTCTAAAAAAGTAAGATGCAACAATAAATATAAGATAAATTAATTTTTAAATGTATTGATTGTAGAGAAAAAAAAACTTGCTAAAAAGGAATTCTGAGGACAGAGCCTCATTTTAAAGAGACTAGAACTCACATGTACACTCGCACACACAGAGAGAGGAGGGGGGGGGGGGAAATAAAAACCAAATTTACGAAGGAAACTGTTATTGGAAATAAATAATACTATAGACAATTATCTATAATTAGCAACAAGAATTATCCTAAGAGAAAGAAATTTTCCGTCAACTAGTATTTTTTGTACTAAAGGATTTCCTTCTCTTTCTTTTTATTGAATTAAATTTTTATCAAAATGAATGGTTTTTAATACAATATGTTCCTTGTTACTCAAGTTTTGCTTTCAAGCCACAATATAATAAAATTATATTTTTATTGCTTAATAACATAACATAAGTTTTTGATACCTTATTTGAATATTTTATGACTCGAAATGTTTCTTAAACATTATTTTTTTTTAAATTGAGATATGTTGTTTGCATTTTTAACCACATATTAATATTCCAGCTAGAAAACTGCATGTTATTTTTTTTTACGTGCGGTTAGAAATTTAATGAAATAGTATTTTAGTTTATACAATATTTAAGGAACAGTATTTATTATGAATAGAAATTTAATGAAATCAATATTTTAAGTATATAATCAATTATTATAAATTAATTATAAACTTAAAATATTGCATAATTTATATATTAAGAGAAGTTTTTTTAAAAAAATATTTATAATTTAAATTATTACAAATAGTTTTTAAGTAATATATTGAGAATGCATGTATTAAAATTATTTGAACTGAATTTCATGAAGATCGAACAAAAAGAAACGATTTTAGCATTTTCAATCCTTTTAAAACTTTTTATACATTTTTGTGAAGATTTTAAGAGTTCCGAATGAATTTCTCTTAGACCAGCTCTGTTACTTTTTTCTTCTATTAAGAATGAAATACGCAAACATCCGGCCACAAAGTTCGGAGTTGCATCTCCAGGCTACCGCAAACATTACAGCCCACCAATTAGCTTTAAAATAGCATTGCCCATTATTTACGTGGTGCTATCAAAACGCAACTTTAAAAAACACACAGAAAAAAAATTAATACATTTTTTTTTTCAGTTCAGTTTTATAATTACTTCAACCTCTAGCACTTATAAAAGAAAAATATGACCGCTATTTATTTTAACCACGAAACTTAGTAACTTCACATGAACCCATCTTCTCTTAGATAAAAAAAAAAAGATTATAAAGAACAAATAAGAAGAAACGCTCATCTTCTTTGAACGACATGTACCATGTCTTTCATCTCAAAGCAATGCGGTAGAGAATTCTTATCAGCTACAAAAAGATTTTTTTCTCTTCAGGTCCAACCCTCCGATTGATTTGTTGGGCCGTGATTTATGCCATTAAAAAGAAAAGAATGTGGTGTCCCTCCTCCTTGCGGAAGGGGTCGAAAACGTGAGGACACAGCCAGTATTTGTCATGTGTCGAGGAAGTATGCAGGGTGCTACGAGCCTATTATGATTGGCCCATCTGTCATGTTCTTCTTTTTCCTCTTACTTTTTGTTTCATTCCTTGTTTGTATTGTAGTACATTCAAGAGATGATAACCGAGGAAGATATTGTCTAAGAGTAGAGATGATCCCTTTATTTAGGAAAATCCCTCCGAAAAGCTCTCTTTCCAGAATATATATGAGTGTCTTCCTTTAGCTTTGTGAATGGCTGCGTTTGTTTGAATTAAAAATTTATTTGGCGTCTTACAAAAACAGAGCAAACATACTAAATTCTCTTGTCGATAATAATGACAATAGACGGGGATTGTGAAAGATATTGACTATGAATGGAAATCCCTTTATTCAGGAAAATGCTCCATTTAACAGCTCATGCTTCAGTACACATATATTTGTTTCCCTATTACTTTATGGATGCCTGCTTTTGTTTGAATTACAAATTAATTTCTTTTTTCGAGAAAAAATATTCCTACTTCTACTATAAATTTTAATACTCTTAAGTAATATTTTTCTGAATTTCTTAGCAGTGTTTCTCACAATTCTGTGAATGGGTGTAGTTGTAATACTGTTATTCATAAGTTTACAATTTATTTTCTATCAGATTCAACGAAATATGGAAAGAAAATAGCTATACCTAATTTTATGGATATATATATTTAAAAAAAAAAAAACTTTTTATATAAAGCCTTATTTCATGTATAAAAGTATGGAACATATTAAGCAAAATAAAAACAAATCAAATTTCTATTTTGATTACAAGGATTAATATGTCTTAGTATACTTAGCACGTGATCATCATAAAAATAAAAAGCTCAAAAAAAGCAGTTTAAGGTTTTTAATGTCAATGAGCTGACTTTGCACACCGTGAAAGAAAATTATTTAACTAACAAATGCAATTAGAACTGTGAAATTTTATACAAATATTTAGAAAAGTTATATATTTAAAATAAGGTAATGCGATTTTTTTTCTCCATATTTTAGGGTACTGTGTCCAATTAAAAAAACAGTGAATCTCTCAGACAGCTCAAGATTCGTAATTCTCCGATATTGCGTTCAAGAACTAGACCTCAAAGTACAATAAAAAAAGAACCCGAAAAAACATTCAACATTCGTTTAAAAATATATATAGTGAATTTCGGGAAGAAAAAATACATTTTGATATGTACACCATTATCACTTAAGTTTGTTTCATCGTACCAAATTTCGTGCGTTTGAACATTTTAGTTTCTTTCCTTCTCTCCCCAAGCAAACGAAAGTCGAGACAAAACTGGTATTGGGTCACCGAAAAAATATTGCCGGGTAGCCCTGCTCTCACGTCATGGTATCATAGCTTGGAAGACGATGCGGAATATTTTTGTGATACTATTAGTTTTAATTTTTCAATAATTTAAATCTCACCTTGCAAGATAACGTCATGCGGAAGCTGGTAATCACAAAGCTTTTATAAATGTAACAAAACTGCAAATGAGTATTATGCGAGTTCTTTGCTGGATGAGATTTCAGCTGCTATCAAGAAACATTTTCTAACACTGAAGACTAATTTTAAAGAATGTTTTTCCTCAATCAACGGTTGCAAAGAATGGATTAAGGAATATTTTTACATTTAAGGTAGAATCCAAGACAGTATTAACGGATTCAGATGATGAATCTGTAATCGAATTGTCCGTGTGACACATCGCCCCAGTACATCTAATATAGAATACTAATGACGCATTTTTGGCTGACATGTCATTAAGAGTACCAAGTTTTGGCTGAGAAAGCGGCGTTATTTATGATGCCTATTGTCACGAACTATAAGGTTGAAACTGGAATTTTCAATACTGATTTTCCTAAAAAATTATTCAAAATGAATCATCCAATTTCAAAAGCTACATTTTCATAAATTAATTACACCGAACGATAAAATACATGCGTGCAAAGAAATGGGAGTTCTTTTTATTACTGCTCAATATAACTTCCTTTAGTTACAAGTATCATGTCAATGCGATATGTAAATTCACGCCAAACGCGTTGTAAAGCGTCAGTGGTAATTGATTGTATAGCAGCAGAAATTTGTCGTTTATATTTGCATAAATTTAAAGGTAATGGTGACACAAACACTTTATCTTTTAGAAACCCACAAAGGAAGAAATCGCATGGGGCCATATCAGGTGACATAGGCGGCCGTCAGTGTAACATCAAGTTATCTGGCTCACTGCGACCGTTCCAACTGCGAGGTAGATCCGTTAATGCTTCTACAACAACTTTCGTGAAAAAGCTTTCGTGACTCGAGGGTCATCTATTTTTCACAAAATAAAACTTCCATAATTTTCCTTTGTATTCATATATTACTTATTATTCAGTGTCGTTTATTTTTTTTTAAATATAGAATTTTGAAATCAGATGATTCATTTTGGATATCCATGAATAAATGTAAAAACAAATTAAAAATCGAACTGCATGTGTGAGAATAAAGTTATCGTATTTTCCTCCAAACGTGAAGTTTATACTTAGCAATAAACATCTTCACATGATTCATTAATAATTTTACCTTATTAAAATTCCTTTTTAAAATTATTTTGTAATAATTTCATCTAAGAAATTATTAAATTACATGACAATTATGTCATGTTATTAACTACACGTTTTGTTTTATCTACAAATCTCAAAATAGATAACACGCTTTTTAAAGGCTCACGAAAAAGAATCTTGAAAATAATGGGATCATAAAACAAAACAAAAATTTGGGAAATATTGATATATTATTAACGTAAATTCGACACTCATAATAATTTATTTCCTATTATGTACTTAACAAATATTTCTTTTACTCATTTCCCCCTTTTAAAATACAACCTCCAAATAAAGCAATTAAATAGAGTATAAGAAATTAAGAGTTCTCTCTCTTTATAAACTCCTGCTGAGGGATACAAATTAATTTGAATGCTAATTAATCCTGAAATGGACTTTGTATTGTTTGGTTAATTAAAAAGGCGATTTTTAATAACATTTTACTCTCCCTCTTATCGTTACAAATATTCCATTCTAATTTTGTTACAGACAAATTAAAAGGACAAATAAAAATTCTCCTACTTAAAGCAAGATAATAATCAAAATTGCATCTTGTGTTCATCCTAAAAATTGCGCCGTAAATTAAATCAATGATGGACTCCCAGAAGAGAAGTCAGCTTATCTTTTAATGTAATTAACAATGATAACGAATAGAACTTTTCATTAACAAAGTGGTGATTCTGACGCTACGCTAACTACCGGGGGACACGATTTATAAATATTGAATCACTCAATAAAGGGAAGAAATAGAGAGAGCGAGGAGAAAAAAAGCAACCAACCAAAACACCTCTTTAAATCAGTTTCGGAAATATTGTACGATAAGCACTCGGAACTGAGAAGTGTCTCTGGAGGTCATGAATTTCTTTTAGGAAATAAAAAAGAAAACAGATTCGAAGTTTTCCACGGAAACAAAAGTTTTCCATAAAAAATCTCTATGTGTGTGTGTCTCTCTCTCTCTCTATTTTTCTTTTTGAGAAAAGAAATCATTTGTATCTCCCGAACAACCCAAAATGCTAATTAAGTTTCTGTTGCTAAATAGAAACTACCAGAAAATAGCGGTTAAAAATTCATTGTGTTTGTGTTTTTTTTTATATGAGTCTTTAAATCTTTTTCAAAGTTTCAAAGTACTTAACGAATTGCGGTAAGTGATTAGAATTGATCTTGATGGCCATTCTTTTTTTTTTTTTACTTTTATTTGTTTGTTCTTTTTTTTTTATTTTATTTTCATTTGTTCTTTTATATGATCCAGTGGCAAAAGTTTTAAGACACATTAAAATACTTCTTTTAAGAGTAAGTATCTTTTCAAGAGGATATCAAGTATTTAAAGAATTCTCGGGCGACAATAAATGACGATTTTAATAGTTTGAAAGAATAAGAATTGTTTTTGATAGAATAATAAATGCGCATAATGGAATTTTATTTTTCTCTTGGGAGGGAATTATTAAAAAAAGAAAACTTTTAAAATGAGAACAAAGAAAAAATTACAAGACAAAAAAATGGGCAATAAAATGGTTGAGTAAATGCAAAGAAATCAAATTAATAACAAGAACGAAAAAAAGAAAGAATGAAACAGATTAATATTTCCGTTCTTTTATTTTGAAAAAATGCGGCTTTTGAATTAAATAGTCTTTTTTGTTGTTCCCTGTTAATAAATCCTTTTGTTGACTTCATAACAATATCAAAGCTTTTTAATAATAATATTTCTACTATAGCACACATGCATTATAATGAAAATCCCGAAAATAATACAATTAATAAATTTCGTATTTCGATGAACGACGAAATGAAATATTTCATTCTTGATAATAATTTCAAAAATATTTATGAAAATAAATTATTTGAAGCAAAGAGTTTTTTTTTTTAAAAAAAAAAAAAATGCAATGAAAAAGAATAATGGATTTTTTTTAAAAAAAAAAGAAAAAGGCACCCATATGCTTACTCTTTTCTGAAATGATAAAAATGCATGAATGTCCTCCAGGTATAAATTACGCGAATTACTGAAAACAGTAAAATAATTCTATCTCGATTTATGTTTACTAAATCCAAGAAAACATATTTCTCAAAACTGTAATTATTTTAATGGAACTATCCAATAAATAGTAATTATAAAAGTATTTATTCGAATTTCTAAAAACCATGTACTCTTTTAAAAATATTGCTTTATATTAAGTGATTCAAACTGCATGAACATAAAATTAAAAAAAAAAAACAACAAGCTATAATTCTTATAATTAATAGCCAAATAAAAAAAAGTTTTATATAATTCCTTAATTATAATTGCTAGATAAAAATATAAATGAACTCACAAAAAATGTTTCTGAGACGTAATTTCCCCCCCCCCCGTTTAGATGGACATGGAATTTTGTTAATTTAAACAAATGATCTTTTAAATCTTCCATTTATTTCAACAATAAGAATTTATGAGTTTTAATGTGCCGTATAAACATTCAATTACTACCAATTAGATTAGTCTGCTGATCTTTAAATCTGAAGCTATTCACTTTCATTAATTTAAGTTTTCAAAACATTTTGGTATATATACATTTTCAAAATTTTACATGTCTCTGAACCTAACTATGAGAATTATAATTGATTAAGAAGATATTTAACGCGCAATCGAATCATAATGAAGCTATTGTTAAAGCTACATTCTGCTCCCGAAATCCTTGATGCAGGATCATTACCAACCTAGATTATTTGAATCGTGATAAAATGCACATTTAATGCTTAAAGGAGTCTTAATTGATTCGCAATAAGACACAAATTACTATTTTGACCATTAAGAGCCAATTGCTGTCGGCTAAATTAATTTCCGGACAAACGGAATTACGGATGTGAGAGTTTTAGAATAATGCCAAATTGAGGAATAAATATTAAAGTGCTTGCTTATATTGCAGTGCCATAGCTCAAGTGAGGGAGAAATATTTTCCATGGGAATAAACCATACAGATTAGAAATATGTTCCGCGATTTGTTTTACGCCTGACAAATGTTCACTTCTAAATGCAGGTCTGAATAGAACTCATTCAAAGTCACAGATGAATTAATAGATAAACTTCGAAAGTAATATTCTTCACTCAAATCAATGGTATCGCAAATACACATGGAAATTAAGCGTAAATTTGGAGGCAATTTACGGATTCAAATGATAGAAATTAAGTTATATTAGTAATTAGTCTTAGTAAAGATTAAGCTGGATTCAAATAACTTATGTAATTTACAAACACTCCCGATGATCGAATTGCAAACTGGACTGAACGCTTGGCATAGATATTGGATTCAAATGCGCTTTGTTATCTAAATCTCGTTCACGAAATTAATAGATATTCTTATTCCTGAAAATTGTACATTTTAAATTATCCACAACTTTTTAATAAAAATCACACACACACACACATATATATATATATATATATATATATATCGAGAGTTATATTACCGCCTGAATGAGTGGCAAGTGACAATACAAGCATCTGCTAAACACAAGCAGAGTTGATATCACATGACAGATGCCCCATGGAGATCAGAAGAGTTCAGAAACGTGGGGAACACGACGTTTCGCTGATACTAAATGTGAAATGTCTCAGTGACTGATGGACTGAAAGCAAAGGGCCGGCTGGTCCTGCTTATTCCTTTTCTTAATTTTTAATTTTATCTCAATGACTTTACCGTCAACCATATTTTGTTTCTTTTAATTAAATATTTAAAGTTATTAAGAATAAAATAAATTTAGTCCATACCTCATCCCATTTATATATATATATATATATATATATATATATATATATATATATATATATATATATATATATATATATATATATATATACACACATTTATAAGTTGATTCAAATTTCCTTATCAAAAGTATTCTATGTTAGCTTTTAATTCATGCAATCGCACGGTCTTGAAATCTGCAAAATTATCCTTTCCCACGTATTCAGACCTGCTGGGATAATTCCTACAAGAATTTCTTTCTACAACTAAATCTCTTGGAAATCCTTCCATCCAATACCCCGTGATCTGAAGAAATCCGAAATATAAATTCTATGCAAGGTAAATTCCCTCATGTTTCACAGTGGCCATGACACTGAAATTACACCTATGGCTTCTTCAAATATTTAAGATGTAATTATCACTATTACGCTATAGCCAAGAAGGCTGAACGGCGTATCTGGTATTTTCGATATAATTTTGTCTCTGTTATTGTTTTTATCTCATGTTAAAGTAATAAAGATATAATTTGAACACTTTATGTGTTCATTGTGTACAACAAGTGGAAATATATTTATATGGACAGTAGTTATTCCTCAAAACAAAAAGCCTTAGACAAACCAGTAGGGTGTGGCTTTGCGGCCATGCCACTCGCCGACCATGATAATGACCTCGTAAAAAATATGTAGGAACACGAGTGAATCTAACCCAATGGCAGCGGACTACGTTTGCTGGGTGGTGGATCACAAAATTGAGCGTGTCATCTCCTAATGTTTCAAAAATTACCTGATAAATGCCGTTGCGTACCAAAGGCAAGGGAGCTTTTGAAACCTTCCCCGGGATTGCAGCAAAGCTGGATGTCTCTAAGATTGATTGGTTTTAATAAAGTCACGCTAGAGAAGAGACCAGATGCAGTGAAGTGATTTATTTTTATCTTCTAGTTTATTTGTAAAAATAAGATATCATCCCAGTCTTTTCCCTTTGATGAATTCCAAAAGATTTTATGTCTCGTATCTTCTTAATATGATTCTATTCCTTCATCCTGTATTATTTTAAAATGCATCTAATACCTCCAGATTTCGGAAACAATGTGAGCCAAAGAAAAACCCGCTAAGCCGAAGAAATGGCCAAAACTATACCTGATTCAGAGATTAAAAGCTGCAAAGAGTTACGTGCTCCTGAAATTCTATCAATAATATATTTTCAATTGCATCTTGTATTTGAATTATGATATCTATAGTGAAATAAAGTTTGCTGAATTGGATACTCATTTAAAATTTAAATTTTCATCTAAATTGCTCATGTTAGTAAGTAATTCTATACATTTTTTTAATATTTATAAAAAAATCATTTATATATTTTTTACGAATATCGTATATTTATATCTTATTGAAAATTCTTTCTGATTTGAAGTTTAAAGTTATAAAATATTTAGAAAGAGCTCAAGAAGATTTTGCTTTATTTATAAATTGATATACAGTAAAATATAAACATCTAAAACGTCATTTGATAGTATTTCATCTTTTTTCAAGTAATATTTTCGAGAAAATGAAAGTACTCTGTTGTTTTTAATATAATAACAGTAAAATATTAAAAATGGTAAAATTTGTGTGGTACCTTGTTCTAAAAATATGATGACAGATTTGCTTGATCTTTTGTTTAATTAAAATTGATTTAACATTTGGAAAAGGATTACAGTATTCAATTTTGATGTGTGTGATAAAATATAAAGCATATATATTAATAATAATGTTTAAGAAGCAATTTAATATAACATTTTAATACATTAAATGAAACTTCACTGTTGTTATAAATAGTAAATAAAATGAACACAAACAAAAAAATTTATAGTGTGATATAAATGAAGATGATTTAAATTTTAACATTTGTGATTTATTTTGGAAATGATTTCGACAATATATTATTTTGATATGTGTAGTAGATATTTAAAAATTGATATTATGAGAAATAATTTAGTTTTATATACTTTTGAGTCAAATGAAACATATTGTTCTTTTATCATAATAATTAAATGAGACATAATAAATACTATACTGATTTGAATGAAAATTATATTGTTTTGAAATGAATATTTAATAATGATAAATACTTTGTTGTTTTTGAAATGAATATTTAATAATGATAAATACTTTGTTGTTTTTGAAATGAATATTTAACAATGGGAAATATTATGCTTTTGAAATAAATATCAACAAAGTGTTTTGTTTTGAAATAAGGGTAAAAATAATTTTTTTTTATTTTGAATTGTCAATTACAATCTAAAATTTAAAGGATGCTTTGTATTGAAAGGAATGGATGTCTGGTTTAGATGTTTCCTTTGGAGAGCTGTTTTAAATGAAAGGCGAATAAATAATTTAAATGATAAATAATATTGATGATAAATAAATAAAATTAAATAAGGTTAAATGTATCAGGTTTGACTAGCGAACAAGAGTGGCATATTTTTTGTCACAACAAACAACACTTCTTTAGCTAGTATCGAAAAAAATGTTTGGTTCAAAAATAGTTGTAAGCTAGAGCAGAAAGAAAAGAATACTAACATTCTTTATTAAATGCTTTTAGATTTCATTGAAAGTATATCCAAACAATTTTTATTAATAAAAATGCATTTCCATGCCTGTTGACAGTTCTATAACACGCTGAAGAACATCAAATTTCATTTTGTGTATGTTCATTTCTCAACCCTGAGAATATGTGCAGAAAATTTGGAAATAATGTTTCGGAGATTGTGTCAGTCTTGTCATCAATGGGAGTCGCATAGAAAAATGGTAAATTAATATTTGTTTTAAAACTTTATATTTGAATGTTGATTTACCAAATGCCATCCAAACATCTTGGTTATTTGTATATTTTTTATAGGTTCAAGAGTTCAGGTAAGATATTATAGGTACAAGCAATGTAAAATACTGTTGATTACAAATTAATGTTAGATTTTAAATACAATATAGCATAACAAAATGTATAAATTTAAATCACACACAAAACATAATTTTATTTATCTATTTAAGCTTTTCTGTTTATTTTATTGGAAATTGTTTATATATTTTATAACGTTGAAGGGATTTTTAGGTATAACTTTTTAAGCTATAGCTCTTAATCTGAATTTTAAATTTTTTTATTTAGACACTCCTTTAAGGTATGGTTGAGTGTTTGATCACAACGCGTATCCACATCTAACGGAGAATGAAATTTGTAACGATTTCACTTAAATATAATTTAATTTCTTAATTTTTTTCTTTTTCTTTAACTATCACAGTAAGAATTTCATTCATATTTCCTGATACCATTCCAATTTAGCTTTTAATTTATACAATCACGAGCTCTTAAAATCTGCAATGTCATTTTTTCCACGTATTCAAACCTGTAGGGATAAACTCTACAAGAATTTCTGTCTACAACTAAATTCCCTGAAAATCCCACCATTCAATGCCCCGTGATCTGAAGAAATCCTAAATATAAATTCCAAGCAAGGTAAATTCACTCGTGTTTTACTTTGGCCATGACACTGTAATTAAGCCATTACGCCTATGTCTTCTTCAAATATTTAAGATGTAATTATCACTCTTCCGCTATAGCCAAGTTTCTCATATAAAAGTTTTAATTTCAACATTTTCAAAATATCTTCATCGTGTATAACTAGTGAGAACATATTTAATTGCACTATAATAATTACGTTCTTAGAACGAGAAGCCTTACACACACACACACACACACATATATATATACTGCTGTTTGTAGAAAATGCAACACCATGAAAGAATCATCAGAATCAAATGAAATTTAATGCAGAAACGACTTGTACTGATACAAATAAATGATGAAATTTTCAAAACAAAAGAAACAAATTAAGCGTCCGAAATCAGTATTTGGTGCAGCCACCATGCGCTGCAATAAGTGCTGCTATACGACGTGGCATGGAGTCAAACAGATGTTGAATATCTGCTTGAGGAAGAGAATTCCATATCGCTTGTATGCGCAACCAAAGTTCGTCTTTGGAAACTGCAGGACGCGGATCACGAGCGAGACGCCGACCAACCATATCCCACACGTGCTCAATAGGCGACATATCCGGTGAATAAGCAGGCCAAGGAAGAAGTTGCATGCGTTGTGCTGAACAGAAGTCTCGAACAGTCCGCGCAACATGTGGGCGTGCATTATCCTGCTGAAAGATAGCTCCAGGGATGCCTTGAAGGAAAGGAACGACTTCGGGCTGTAGCACTTCACTGACGTACCTGTTGCTATTGAGATTACCCTCAATTCGTATCAAATTGGATCGTCCATGATACGAAATCGCACCCCAGACCATAACTCCGGGTGTTCGACCACTATGTCGTTCAATAATACACTCAGGAAGGCAGCGTTGACCGGCATAACGTCTAACACGAACACGGCCATCATGGGTCCACAAATTGAAGCGTGATTCATCTGAAAAGACAACTTGGTGCCAATCAGCTCGCCTGTCTCTGTGCTCAAGAGCCCACTGCCGACGCAGCCGTCGATGATTCGCCGTGAGGGGAATCCTGTATAAAGGCACCCTTGCACGCAATCCACGGCGCAGCAGACGACGACGAATTGACGAAGCCGACAATTGTACACCTGTAGCAGTAGACCAACGTGCTGCCAGCTGCCTGGAGGAAGCTGTGCGATCATTCACCGCCATGCGGAGCAGGTGTCGATCATCGCGCTCTGACGTCACCTTCTGTCGTCCAGTGCCTGTTTTTCGAGTTGTTCGGTGCTCGTCGGTCCACTGCTTCCAAACTCGCATCACTGTGGACCTGTTCCGCTGCATACGAGCTGCTATTGCGCGATAGGAAAATCCTCCTTCTCGAAGGCCGATTATCCTCCCTCGTTCAAACTCCGTAAGTTGCTTGAATTTCTTATTCTTCCGTCGTGGAGGCATACTCAGGTCTCACTAAACGTTTGCCACTAACAAATAATCATAGACTTTTTTCAACGTCCCGCTACAGCACTTTATTTATACGCTTTCAGCATCAATTCATAGGGCGCTGCGCGCGCCGCGCACGCGCGATGGCTCTGAAACTTTATTAATTTGCATAATATCCTATAATTGACATTTGCTGCGAATTTCATTTGATTCTGATGATTCCTTCATGGTGTTGCATTTTCTACAAACAGCAGTTTATATATATATATATATATATATATATATATATATATATATATTTATTTCTGAATTCGTTGTGATTTTTGGTTTATTAATATCTTTTGTAATGTAATTCACTGAAGTGTGATTGTTTGATCAGTAACTACCGATCTAAACGCACATTAATCTAGTCCAAAATATGGAACATTATTAATTAAATTATTTCCATTTTTCAATACTTGGCTTTTATATGACTTTACTTTATTTTAAATTGTTTGATTCCTTAATAGTTTCTTTTGGATTTTTTTGAGTTTAAATTTCTAGATTGTTTAAATATTTAAGTAAATTTTTATTGCATGTCAAAAAATATTAATTTTTAGTGATTTCCTTAAATATTTAGTGTTTTTTCTCTTGATACTTTTGCTTTAAATTTGGATATTTCTATATTGTTATCTGATTTTGAAATGTTCTATTATATAGATATAGCTCTCTCTCCTAACTTTTACATTATGTAGAGACTTCCAGATATACCTATATTTAATTTGCAAGAGTCCCTATCATCCCACTTCACGGTTTTTGATACAATCAGGACTTGAATCCAAAACTCTACTGGAATGTCTCAAAGTTTGATGTTTTCCATTTTATTTTCTTTGGAGTTTAGCAAGACAGTAAGGGGAAAAGGGACAGCATATTTTTTCAGACATGCTTTAAAAGATTGATTTGAATTTTCACATTAAATCAGAATTTTTGTAATATTTATAATTAAAAAAAAAAGAAACAAACAAATTTTTGACAAATTTAAATATAGGAGTATATCAAAAATCTAGGGTTTACATTTTATGAAAAAATGTTAATTTTTAAAAATAAGAGCATATCTCCTTCAATATGTCGCTAAGAAGATAATGTAAAGACTTCCATCACCTAATTAGTGAATCCTAGGATAGATAGCAGCACAAAGCCGCCTCTCGATCTGCTGTAATGCGGCCGTAACCAGTTTGGTAGAAACGAGTTTCCAAAAATTGTCGACAATCCTATCCGTTGAGACCGAAAAGGAACTTTGTGTGTGGCAGATAGGCAGTAGAACTTTTCCTCGAAGCTCTTGCGTTGAGCGTGTGTGTGTTACAGTAGTGAAATGCTTATCTTAACTATTCTAAATATTTTATGTGTTCTGTAATATCCGTCTTCTTGTGCTGTTCTGTGACGTCGTGTGGTAATAAAATAAATTTTAAAGAATAAAGCTTATTTATTTCGAATTGAACCCGTCACAATAAATAATATATGCACAACATTTAAGGTCATCATGTCTTTTAACCAATTTTTGACCACGAATTCAAATATGGGGTGGGTGGGTTATCACTTAAATTCAAAACTCGAATTGAACATCTTAAATTTTCTCATGAGAAACAAACCCCTAAAACGTTAATTATTTTATGATAAAATAAAATAAAAGTAGAAAATAAAATGTACTTTGTACTTATTAAATTCATTGTTTATCAAAAGAATTAGCAAAAATATTTTGTTAATTACGGTTTAGATTAATTAAATTCATTCATTAAATGTTATGCCTCATACTAATTAGAGTAAGAATAACTAGAAACAAACATAAAGATAAAGAGTTATCATTCTAAATAAATTAAAATCCCAATATTTAATAAATTATCTAGTTCTTTATTTTATTGGCAAATTCTAACTAAATATATACATTTCATTGAAAATATTCTTTATTAAATTTTAAAGGAAGGAATAAAATTTTAATTCACATTTTATAAGGGAATTTGTTTTCATAAATCTCAGTTGTTATTGGTCTTCATATTTTGTTAACAAAGGCTGTTACATTAAAATCTAATATCAGGACATTCTGCTATTATTAACATATTTGTAAATTTTTCCCGGTAAATATACTAAAAATCAAGATTAAATAAAGCCCATAAAATTAACTTAAACATTACTTATTTCAATTGAAGTCAAGTTATATATTAAAGAACTAAGTATTTTGGTTCAAAAGGCCTAAATATTAAATCTTATATATAGCTAACTATGAGCAATATTTTATAAAAAGCAAAGGATGGCCTTTTAAAAATATGATGAATTCATACGGATTTTGCTCCATAATCCTGTATCTTAGTAATTAGAGCTAGAATGCACTTGAGAAATAGCGTACACAGAAGAAGAGTTCAAAGTTACAAATTATGGCTGAAAAGTTATTTAAAATTTGTCTGCATAATTTTCAACAAACTATTAATAGTTTACACAAATTCTATACAGTTAGAAATACTAAAATCCTTTTGAATAATGTATACTACTGAAAAGTATTTAAATAAGTATATTTAATTCTCGACCATAGAGTTATAAAAGTAGCTGAATATGTAAGAATTGAGTTCATTATATTTCAAAAGCTCTATGCTGCTTTGTATTGTGGATTGTATTTGCATGCACAGTTTCATGCTATTCATTTGATAATATAATCATTTATAGACAATAGTTTATGATATATAAGCAAGATTGGGCAACTGCGTCTTTTTGGAAAGTTTTGTGCAGCTCCCATAGAAAAAATTTAAATGCTTCTAGCGCATTCCTTAAACTGCATTCCAACTTCTCACCTTGCCATGATGCGGCGCATCGATACAACTAACATCTGCATGCAAATTACAATTCTGCGAGCGCACTTGCTGTAGTAATATTTATACCCATACATGCAAATTTCAAGTATTCTGCGTGCGCATCTGCTGTATTAATATTATTACTCATGCAGCTATTAGAAAAGCGAAACAATAGCAGAAGAAAAAAAAAAAATTCTTGCGGTGCCGATTCGTATGATGTCCTGGTGATACGACTACTGTCCTACTCCTCTCCGGAAACTTCATGGATTCCCTTATCTTCATCGATGGCCTAAACCGGCTGAGCTCATTCTTATATGAATAGAGGACAACTCGCACTAGAAGATTTGTCGTTTCCTGGGTGCTGAATGTTGTTTATATTCGTCCAAGAGGATAATCGACAGTTATTCTTTATCGCTAGCATCATAACTATGTGATACAAGCTGTATCCATCCTGTTATCATTAATTTTGTTCTATTTTGAACTAACTTTATTTTTGTTCTGTCTGCGCGAATGATGTTCTCATTTCACAATGCTATATTAAATGGAAAATAAATGTTATTTTATATATTAAAATGTCCTGGGTCATTTGCAGCTTACTGATCTGAGTGAAGTGAGGTGTGGTATATGCTTACGCATCTAATAACCGCTTAATGCGTTTTTAAAAATTAATTCGTTAAATGTTTTAATTTTTAGTAATTCATTTTTTCTTACATTTTATATTTATCAATATCATTTTGAAAAAAATTAACATGTATTTTCTTTCTCTTAATTATATATTTTCTTACATATTTAATCTTTATACATCACTTATAACTTGAGTAAAAAAAAATGTTGCCATATTAATGAAATTAAATTAAATTTGAATTTTTCAATTTACTGCTATGCAACTTTGGAGTGATTCGCTATAATATATGAAAAATCAGAATGTTTACTTTCATCGACAACATGAGTGACCTTTCCTGATATATAGCGTGATAACTATTTTTCAAATACTAACAATGTACCAATTCAATAAATTAAACCCTGCCAATACTATATTTTTATCTCCTCCTTTAAAGAGTTTGTATTTTATATTTATGATTCTTTTGGATGGAGTAATGCCAAGACACAAGATATTTACAATGTAGGTGTGTGAAGTGATAAGCGTCATTTCTCAAACGTGAAATACCGAGATTCTGCTTTGAACTTGACGGAATTATCTGAGAGACGGGTTCGTGAAAAAAAAATGGACTATTCCCTTTAAGACGATATCATGGTGGAGTTCAGTCGACGTTTTATTTTAAAATCTGTTAACTACTTTCGCGAGGTCGTCCATCCGCATAAGCGATAACGTCTCCTCTTTCTCTCTCGATCTCTTTTAAGACTTTTCGTTCTTAAAAGAATCTTAAGTCTCGAATACCTTTTATTTTTGAGTTCATTAATTTTCCGACCATCGAGATGCTTCTATTTTTATTTGCAGCTTGTAAGAAATAATTTATAGTATGAGTTGATTGCAATGAGGAATTGGAATTTAATGTAAAACTCTGTTTTCTAAATTATAAAGATTTAATTATATTAAATATTTAAAAGTTAATTATAAAATTAATCAAAATATTTAAATACATTAAAATTATTTAAAATGTTTAAATGGGATTATATAAATAATCATGCATAAGTAGCAGTTAATTTTCTAATCAAAAATCGTACAGGAATGCATTTATTATATAAGAAGAATGGAGAAAACATACTTAAATATGTCAAGATCGTTTCTGATTATCTTGAATAGAAATATTAAAATATGGTGTACAGATTTGTCATAAAAAGTTCCATTAATATTAACGATATTTATCGCAAATACTTATAAGGAAGAAAATACATAACAATTCCTTGACATTGAATATTTTTGATATATTTCATTAATACTTTTATTGGTTTATTAATTGATTTTCGTACGTTCATGAACCTCAGTTGAAATCCGTGTTCCCAAAGCTTCTTTTAAGTTCTAAGTATATCCTAATATAAACTTTTTGAAGTGAATAAAAGTGTCATTTGAAACTTAATAGAAAAAACACCTCTCTCTTTCTCTCTATCATTATTATTATTCAATAGGAATTTGTATTTAGTTAAAAGATTAGTAAGGAGAGTACCAATATAACAAATATTTAAAAATGTCATTCGATAAAATAAAATTTTCATAAATAAATTATATATATATATATATATATAAGACAGTAAATATAATCATAATACTTAATCCAAGTGATCACGAAACCAGTAAATCATTTAAATCAACTATTATCCAAAGCGGAAAATTTCAGAAAACTTCAATAAGCTAGAATGGCAATCAAAAATGAACTGCTGGGGGCTTACGTTTAATTTTTAACCCCTCAAGTAACACAAATACAAATGAAACAACACCAAACTACAAATTATAATTCATTTGGGTTATCTTCCGTACTATCTGTCCAGTACGAGACACAATCCGCGAATCTAGCCCGATTCGTCTGACGTCCAAATCTCCACTGTAAAGATTGATTCAGAGAGATGCAGCTGTCGCATCTGTAGTTGTGATGTTGGGGATACTTTCTCAGACAAATGTTGCCCTACACACAGTGGACAGATGGACAGCTACCATAACATTCACTCGAGTTGAGGCGCGGATTAACAGTCGACTGAGTGGGTTTGGGGAAAATTTAGGAACAGCTTATCCCCAGCCACAAACTCGGGCCCGAGAACAACTCATCCTTGTAATTTCCTGCGAGAACTAATTTGCTTTAGTTAATGCCAGGGCCTGCTCAGATTCAGTGTGCGGAGGACGATTAAATTTAGATATGATATACGCATTTGCGCCTCGCTACCTCGCGGACGCAGGCCGATGCCAACCCGCCTGTAATAATTGTTTCCTGAACGACGCCCCCCACCCACTTTTCGCACCAGACAAGATGTGGACTGTCCGGGGTAAAGTGGTGCACTTCCGGTCATTTCTCATGATTTAAACATTGTCTAATCAGGACTGTCCGTTTTGGATGGACACACATTTGGTTTGGTTGCAAGGTATTCAATTATTAAGTAAGACGTCTAGGACTTGGATAGAAGCTCTGTGGACTGAGACGACTGAATTATTTTTGAACGAAATTTTAAACTATATTTTAAAGTGATTGATGGTGCGTATTTTCATGCTAACGCACTATTCTGAAGCACAGTATCATGTTATGGTTGTATTTTAATTAGGTGACAGTTATTTAATCCCATATGATGAATCAATTAATTACGGCATGCGGATATGGGTAAATAATTTGGTGAATTAAAGAAGTAATAGAAATAATATACCTACGAATGAGACGAAGATTGATTTCTGATTACTTATTTAAAGTCATAGAAAGTATTAGTATAAACTACTGTAAAAATATAATTGAAAATACAAACAAAACATTATAAATTAATTGTGATAAATAGGGAATAAGAAAACACAAACATTCAGAACGTAAAAATTGCCTGAAAACGTAAAAAAAATTAATAAATTAGCTGTGGTATATTTTGAATACAATAACATATGAGACTTCCTGAACACAAATGTTTAAATTAATCGCCGCTATAAGAAAACAATATTCAACGTTTCACGCATAGAACAAATTTACACTTATTAAATGTATCTTATTCAAATTAGTTTAGCCAATGAATACAAAATGAAATTAAATTTCTTTTCAGTACATGGTAAGCAAATCATCCTTTCTAAATTACAATGGTGTGCAAAAAGAAGTACTTTTAATTAATCCCTTACATTTAAAGTTTATATTTTGAAAATGAATTATTATAAAATACCTTTTTATACTTCTCATTATTCAAAATCTCTGTTTATCTTTCTAAAGTAACACTGACTACATTTTAAATGAATACCAGACATCTTTAATAAGATCTCATGTAACCAATTAATTATTAAATAATACAGAAAGAAAGAACTATATTTTAAAACCTTTTTTTTTTCATTTAAGAAATTCCAGATCAAATACTGTAACATTATAAACCAAATATTCTATAATAAAATAAGATATATCACATTGCATTAGCTCTAAATTGATACTATAAAAATATCTATACAAAATAAATTTGATAAATCGTAATATATTAAATAAAAACTTTGCTAAAATAAAATTCAGAAACTGGATTAATTTACATCATATGGGACTCAAAAAATTTAATTCTTTGAAATAAAAGAAAATTGCAGAAATTGTCAGAAAAATGATTGTTAAACTTATTCAATTAGTATTATTTTTTTCCACCATAGCAAAATTAAATTTCAAAGTTTATTTTACATATTTTTAGGACTCGTGTGATTAGCATGTTAAGACGTGATTAGCATGTTTGTTAAAATTTATACAGCTTTGAGATGTTTAAAATGATCCACATTTCTTGAGGTCGCTTGCATTTTGAGTTTTTCAAATTTTATTTTTTAGCTTTAATCCCAAGACGTGTTCTGTTTAAATAACAACAAAGTATAATAAATATAAAATGACATGTATAACTCCAGAAACATTTTATTCATATATAAAGAGATTGATTGCGTGGGCTCTAAAGTGTTACCCCCTTCAACTAACAATTTGGGGACTTTAAAGGAATTTGGTTGATTTGAAAATTTCTCCCATTAAATGAAATTTGACTCATATAGATTAGTTTTGAATGATTGAAGTACTGTGAATAGGACTGATTAAAATTCCATTTTTAAACGGCCAAAAATTTAATGCGAAGTTAGTTGATTGGAGATAGAAATAGTGAGCAGAAGTTATATAACAATGTGAGACATCTGTATTTCATCTAATTTCAATAAAGAGCTTTAGGAGTGAACATAAAGATGATCTATAAAGAGTCAAGGATTCGAACCCTCCTCTGTAAATTTGCTAAGGACTCAAATCTGTTTGTTTTGGTAAGATAAGTGTAAGTTATTGTATTAAACATAATAACAGAAACTCACAGGAATCTTTTCCACAGGAAGAGTAATTTACGGATTGGTCTCGATGATTCATTGGTCAAAATATAATTTTGTAAACATCGCTATATGACTTTCTAATCAATGATCTGATTGGCTATTTTAAATATTGAATTATCACGATAGCAGAATTAATGAGCAATTAACAATGAATAAACAAGAGGGGCTTTACAAAATCCTGTTTTATAACTTACTACTTACATTTATTTTATTTATTCCTTTGCATCTATGCATAAATAAAATTGCCTCCAGACAATTCAAAGAAACGCTTCAAGACTGACTCGAGTCACTTGTACGCGAAGTACAACGCCGGGTTTCTTGATCAAATATTTCGACTCCCGACACCGCTTTTCACCGTCACGAAACCCAATATTAACAAGTCCGAACAATACGCCGCCCATCCTTGTAATTGCTGGGATTTATAAAGCGTGAAAATGATAATTGCGAACCCGAAGAAAATTCGCTTTAAAGATAGCGTGAGAGAGAGATTTTGAAGGATATCTGTATTGTCATGGAAACAGGCCTGGACCCCCCAATACTTTCTGAGCGGCGTTGGTGCTTGCATTATCACGCGTTATAAACGAATGAAGTTTCAAGCCCTGAGAAATGACGGTGGTTTCAACAACTCTGCGAGATGAGAGGTGACGTTTATTAAGATCTTGGAAAGAGAGCAAATGATGTAAAGGACCAACTTCCTGCAAAGTTTTCGGTAATGGGATAGAAAACAAGGATGACTTAGTGCATGCTCCCTACAAGAGTTTTAATCTAAGTCTCTTTGCTACTTAGTGACACGGAAGAGAGGAGGGTTGCTGCCTGGGAAGAGAAAGTGCTGAAGAATAATTTAGAATCTGAAGTGGAATGTTTAAAATATTAATCATTTTCCTGGCGGTGTTAGTGGCAAAATTGGAAATAATTATGATGTGAGTTATTGTTCTTAATGGAATATAAAATTCAAAAATATTTAAGCAATAATTGTAAATATTGGTATCAATTGCTTTTCTGTTTGTGTTATAAGTTATTATTAAGCATGAATAACTCAGTACAAAAACATAAATGAAAATGAAAAAGATAAAATAAATGAAGGTAAGAGAATGTGCTGAAGAGTAATTCAGAATGCTTCGTGGAATGTTTGAAATATAAATAATTTTTCTAACGGTGTTAATGGTGAAATTGGAAATAATTATTATATGAGTTATTGTTCTGAATAAAATAAGAAATTCCAAAATATGTAAATAATAGATAAGAAATATCGGTATCAATTGCTTCTCTGTTTTTGCTTTTAAAAGAAGTTTTTAAGCATGAATAACACGACGAATATAAATAATGATAAGGTGACGATGAAAAAATAAATAATGATAAGGCAAAACGAATAAAAATTAGACACCGTGTTCAAGAATTAATTAAGAATTTTCCCAGTAATACTTAAAATTTAAATAGTTTTTCCGGGTTTATTGCGAGGGTAGTTCAAAAAATATTTGTATTTGAAGACGAATATCATCGTTAAGGTAAATTGTTGTTACCAGCAGGTGTTGCCATCTCTTAAACGGAGCAGAAACTAATTTGTCGTTGATCCATACGTTATTTTTTATTTGGTAGTCATTTGCTGACAAATCAGAATTTGAATACTGCTGTATCGAGTTGTCGATGTCATGTCGGTGAGACCTGGATTCAACATTATGCTTTGGAAATCAAGTAAAAACCAAAACATTGGCTTGCTTCCAGTGAATCTTTTCGAAAAAAAAGTCAAAGATGGTCTCATCGGCAGGAAAAAGTTATGACGAAGAATTTTTGAGGTGCGAAAGGGGTCATAATCACGAAAACCAATAACTGAGACTTAGACTAGTGAGTCATGATGCTCACTAAAAACAAATCATTTTCGATACCACGAGCACCATCTCTTAAGGACTTAATTGAACCACCCATGTAGTAATGAAATTGGAAATAATCAGAATAATTAATTGGAATAAGTTGATGTTCTGAATAGAAGGTAAAATTAAAAAAAAAATCAGGGTGTTTCGAAACTCGTGGGCAAAAATTTAAGAGGGGTGATTGAAAATATCTAAACAGTTTTCACCATACAATGCATAGGCAGAGACCAATCTTGGAACCGCGACTATCGTGGTGTAATAAAAAGGATAACGAGCAAGTTTTCTTACACATCGTCATTTCTACCGTGGAGTTCAGGAGGAACGGCCTTTACGTCGCCATACATCCTGAAATCCACGGTAGAAATAACAACGCGTGAGAAAATTCGCATTTTATGCTTTCTATTACAGCGCCGTTTAGCGGTTCACTGCTTGCTCTCTGCCCATGCATTGTATGGTGAAAATCATTTGTTTAGATGTTATCTATCACTCATTAAAGTTTTGCCCATGTGTTTCGAAACATCTTGTATTTAAGAAACAATTACGACAATCGTATGAATTGCTTCCCTTTTTGCTTTTAAAAGCCCTTTTTGAACATGAATATAGCACTATAATATAATATAAGTAAAAATAAGACAATCACTTTTAATTATAAGTTTTCTTTTCCTTTAAAAAGTATATATTGCCAATGAATTCTTTCTTGATAAAAGTAAATCGTGATTGAAATGAAAAACAATTTACTTAAAAATAATTCAAAGTATATTATGAGAAATCTAAATCTTTTTTTCTTAAAAAAATTATATTAAAATGAATGTGAGGTAATTATCGTGGAATGCATGCTTATAATTTAACAAAAAATCAATTTAAAAACAAAGCAGTGAGTTGAGATTCAAATTCTTAACCTCCATTCACAAATGTAAGCAAATGGCACTCCCAAACATGACTGTCATCAAAACCAAAATTACAAATAAAAATCATAATAACATAGTTTGAATTACGAATTCTATCAGTTTAAATAATTCAAAAATAACGCAAATAAAGACTAAGTTACTCAATATTTCTTACAGAAACAAAAAGAAAACCATAAAATGTTAAATCATTCCAAATGACTCTTCGTTGTATAATGATTATGACCGGATGAAACTATAAAATAAAATTTGCAGCAAAATGTTTGGTAATTTTACTTAGCTTATGCAATTTTCAATATTTTTGAACTTATCTATTGAAAAATTTTAACATTTCAATGACGTTGCCAAATGAACTGTGTAACCAGAATACATAAACTATTACTATAAAATTACACTCTTCCAGCGTTGATGTATTAGAGAAAGAAAAAAATTTCTTCTACCAAGTGTACTGGAAGAATACGTGAGAAATATACCTTTCAGACAAGCAGATCTTTGCGATCATAACAGAACTTAACCCCTCAAGCATAAACAACAGACACATCCTTATAGTTATAGAAACACTGATACAATGTCAAAATATGTACTCTATTGTTCCGAAAGAAAGGGAACCATAAATAAGATGGATTGAAAAAAAGGAGAAAAAGAAAGAATTCTGCTTCTATATCTTTCCATCAGAGACGAATACTTTACACAGACTTTTATGTTACTCATAACAGACTACATTGTCATCAAGGCGGCTTTGTCAACAGGAACAATGTTGACATTTCCCAGGCTCTCTTGAGTACAGAGGAGGGGTGTGAAAGAAAATAACACAGAAGTTAATGATCTCATCAAATACAATCGATGTCGGGGCTTTATGACAACGGTGATATGTCTTGACGGAATTTATTTTGTATTTCTACATTCGATGTGGTTTTGCTCCAGATTTGTCACTTTCTGTTTTTTTTTTTTTTTTTTTTTTTTTTTTTGAGAATACCATATCGAATCAGAATCGGACAAATTTAATTTGAAACAGCACATTCAGAATAAATTAAAAAACATTTCAAATAAAACCTTGTTATGTCGGACACATTTAACTCGGATCTCTGGGTAACCCTTATCAGCCCCCCTTCCCTTTTTTTATATATATACAATTTGAAAATCAATCAGCAAATTTTCCATAGAAACATTTATTTTTATCTTTCATACATTTTTTTAAAAAATATGTTCTGTATTAAAATAAAAATAAAAAAGGGGGGGAAGAGACTTAAAAAATATTCAGCGCAAAGTGAAAAAAAAACCTTAGCTACATACCCAATATCCTCAGAGGTGGCAAATAATATGTTGCTAATTTTTTTAACTGAAAATGCAATTAAACAACTTTAAAGCGCACTTTTATTGTTCACTAAATAGACGACGTCCTTCCCTTCAGTAAATAGGATTAATCCTACATTTGTTTGGTATAAAAATGGTTTTCCATGTGCTTTATTTTATTTCATCTTTCTGATTCTTCGGTTAACACGGATTTTTTATATCCGGAACCAGCTCTGATCCCAATCAATACGAATTAACGACGTTTTATTATATATGTTTATATTGTTAATAACACTAATGGTGCATTTTAAAAATGTGAGATGAAATTTTCAATGACTGAAGAAACATTTAGTAAAAAAATATTAAAGCAAACGATTAAACAATCATTTCACATATAAACCAATCCAGATTTATTACAAAATATTATTTTCAATTTTAAGAATGAAAAAAAAAAAAAAACTACTGTATTTGTCAGACCATAAGAAGCATCCAAATTTATAGGACGGTTTTTAGATAAGAATATTTTATGAAGTCTTGTTTCGTGTTCTCTTATAGAGTAAGGTTTCTATTAAGCAAATAATTTCTTGATTATACTAAACAGAAACACACAGGTCAATTGACAAAGGACAGAATATTATTTTTTCATCGTTTTTGTTTGAACAAGTATTTGATTTTGACGCACATGTTAGACGTTATATCATTTAGTCATCTTTTTTCGTCTCACAACTCGCTTTCGTCACTTACTCATTCAGGCACACACAAACATGCACATGCATATTGCAAATAAAATATTAACAAAAAATATCAAAACCGTTATGAATTATGTCACTAATTGAATACTAAAATTTTCTTATTAATAATTAATTATAAAAAATGATAAATATTAGATAATAAGCATAGGAAATTCAATGCATGATTTTTTTTTTTGAAAATAAGTATCAATAAATAAGATAAAGAAACCAAGATACCATCAACATTCATATATGTTGAAAAAATTGCAAATGACCTACTACCAAGAAAATTCCGCTTAAGTGCAAACATTGTCAAAATAACTGTAATAAAATTATAAAAAAATAAAAATAGTAAAAATGCAATGTATTTTATAAAAAAAATGGAAATAAGATTAAAATATACATAAGATAATTCGATTTTATGACATACAGCTATATAGCCATCTATATATGTAGGCGCAGCGATGTCTCGAGTCATTAATCAAACAATAACAAATATGCGTTTTTTAACACTCTAACGATTAATTAGATAGAGGACAATGTTACTAATATAATTTTTCAAGAAGATGTCACAAACATTTAACGAATGATTCAAACACAACACTAATTTTCGAGAGCCCTTGCGCTACATAGAATATATTGTTCCTTAGTTATTAGGAGAAACCAATTCTCCAGTCTTTCCACTGTTGTCTCAGAGGCAGTAGAGAGTGAACTTATCTCCTCTCTTACACTACATATATACACTACATACATGCCTCTCTGCAGTGCTATATTTATTTTATCAATATAAGGACCAATAATTTAACTTTTCCAATGACAATAATAACAATAACAGCAACAGTATAACAATTTATACTTATCTAAGATACATGTAAATATTATTATTTTAATGTTTTCTTGGCATGAATAGACTCAAGATTAATTTTAAGAGAATGTTTCAATGTAAAAATGTGAGTTTTATGATCCGAGAAATTTCGTAAATGTATTTTACGTATAATAAAATCTTTTTTAAACAGGATTTTCAGGACTATTTCAGTCCAAATAAATGAACTAATTAACTGAATAAATGTTGGAATGACATTGTTAAGTAGTAAATCTGATTTTAAACGTTTACGTTTATGTTGCATTCCAATATTTATAAAATTCTTGAAACATTTAATTTTGAAATTCATACTCAAAGCGAATTTAATACTCTTCCCAGAATTCTACAAAAAATTTGAATGAAAATATGACCAGAAAATTTAAAAAAAAATAATGGATAAAGGCTGAGTTTTCTGTAGCGTTATTCATACCATTAATGCCATGCAATATTTATGTTTTCAATTAAGTATCCACTATAGATTTTGCTTAATTATATTTCGTTCGAAACTTAATTTGAGAGAAAAGTATTTCTTAATTCATACGAAGTTAAATTATCAAATATCAAGTTTAATGTAAAATGTAAAGAAAGATACTTATGTAGAAAGTAATTAAATCATATAAAAATAAATAGTTTAGATTTTGAAAGTGTCCCCCCCCCTTCTTAATGAATTTTTTTTCGTAGTGCATATTCCAAGAACTTTCATTCATTTCAATTTATTTTGGAAGAAGTAATAAAACTACAAAATATAAAATTTAAATGTATATTTGAGGAGAAATGTTGAAATAAAAAAAAACACCCATTTTTAAAATAAATAACTCATTTTTAGATGAATTTTTTTAAAATATTTTTACTATTTTTACTCATTTTTAGAATTCATACTAGTTTCAATTTAGTTTGGAAAGAAATATCGAAACAGAAGTTTACTTCTATTGTAAATAATTATTAAAACTAAATTACCTCAATTCAAAATGTCATTAGAATCGTATAATTTTTTTAGTTTCCTTTTTTTTTTTAGAAACTGAGTTTGTGTAAGAAAGATAAAACCTTCATATGAACGGGACCTTTTTTTTTTTAAAAAAAAAAAAAAATGGAACCTGTATATGCATCTTCGTAATTGTATTACGAGTATACTCTTTCTTTAATAAAAAATATTTATGTTTTATAAAATTAAACATTACAATTGTTTTAGTAAATTTATATTTACATTACTTAGAAAATATATTCACTCAGGAATATTGTTTGCTTGTAGGTATCATAAGACATTATTTCATCAAGATCATTTTATTATTCCCTACAGTTCCATTATGAAGTTGCTAAACTTTAAACAAATAAGTTTCATAGTTTATAAGGTTAAAATAGTAAGGTACAAGACAGAATTTTATTTTTATTAATGTTTGAATGGATACAGTTAGGAAATGCACTATTGATAAACCAATTTACTTGTAAATTGAGAAGTTTAAAATCATTTTTTGAGGAAATTCGATAAATTACCTTTTTTTCTTTATAACAATAATACAATTTTCCTTAAATATCTACAATTATGACATCCCCATGAAAAATAAGAAACTTAACTTACTGACAAAAAAAAAAAAATACTCGTACAATATTTTAATCCGTCTTTGGCACACAAAAGTTAACAATATTAATAAAATCGCTAAAAAGAATATTTTCGACAAAAAAATATGAGGAGCAAATATATTCAAGCAGTATATGGTTCTTCAAAATAATATATTGTTTACTAAACTAAAAAATTTAGTATTTTATTAAACTTTTATAGTTTTTTTCACACACACACATTGTCGGAATCATATTGTACAGAAGTCTGATCACAATTAGGAGATCAAAAAATTGAACATTTATGTTTCTTATAACCTTATTTTTAAAGCATGTTGACAAATATATCACTTATTTAAGTAAATATTTTATAATTGCTTTCACTATGAAAATCATTAATTTCAAAGTATCCCACATAATTTGCAATAAAATTGATGAATTTTATTTAGATTATTTATGTTCAATTTAATTTTATATACTTATACCATAGTATAGAAACAAATATCAAAGAAAATGTTTTTTATTACTATAATTATTTATTTTATATTCATAGTTTAAAGAATTCTTCGTAATTTATCATCTGTATACTAGTTTGTTTGCAAATTTCATCAGTAATAGAAAAAAAGTGTGATAGAACAAGTTACTGATATAACACAAAAAAGATGATAAATTTGCAATTATTAGACGAAACGAAAAAAAAAAAATCTTAAAATTTAAGTAATTATGTTATATATAAATATTTTTCTCTAAATGTTATCATATATTTGTAGAATTAAATCAATATAAGAAAAGAAGTGGAAATTTAAAATAATTTTAACACAGTTTTTTTCATTAATTTTTCATTAAATTTTACTTTCTGAAAATATTAATTAAAAGAATAACCAACTATGCACATAATTGTATGCATATAAAAAAATATTTTTATACGAGATAAAACATTATTCTTAAGTATATGTGAAAAGGATAAGCTCCCTTCAAATATTTTGAGTTAAAATTTAAGAAAATATTAAATTTTTTTTCTTAAAAAGTAACTTATTATTATAGTAAAATTTAATTTTTTTTTTCGTGATCGATACAAATTGTAATATTACTTTGCGCAAAATCCTAAAAACAATAGATTTTCCATCAAAAAAGTTTGAAACCATTTTTAAGATCCTAAAATTTCTTTTCAATTTACAAAATTAAATTTAACTTATTAAACATAAATATGTAAAATTTATATGAATAAAATAACACATAAAACAATTTTTCTCTCGCTTTCATAATACATTTCATTACAATGATATTTCTAAAGGAATAATAAAAAAAATCGTGAAAGATTTATATAAGTATTTTCAAAGAAAATCATTTATATTTTAAAACATTAAATGGTGCTTATATTATAATAATGGGAAAGTAATAATTTAATAAATAAAAATGTCTTTATATGTGAAAAATCATTTGAAATGCATTCTTTTGGCATATTTTTCACAACTGTTATTGAACAATAAAAATCTTTGAAATGCTACATTTATTTCCGCACACGATATATAAAAATAGATAAAAAAATATTTTTAAAGGCATTAATTTAATAAAAAGATTTTATTTGTTTTGCATTCGAGAGTTCTCATTTATTACAGGGAAAATTTTAGTCTAATAAAAGACTAGGAATGCATTTTCTTTCATTAAATCCTTTTTGTTAAAAAACGTACTTGACAATAAAATAACGACTCTTCTATTTTTAAGTCAATACTTTAGGGACAAAATATTTAAGGACATAGCTGAAGCACATATTAAAATAAAGATTCATTCTGCTTTTAAAGCTGCTTTTCTCTTCGATGAAAAAGACAAATTTGTCAAGGAACAAAATTCCTAAATTGTAGCAATTTATCTCATGGACTAAGATTTAAAATTGTTAAAAAGTTTTGCTATTCCATTGTTATTCATTACTGAATGCTGAAAAATGAAATTAAAGCTACAAAGATGAATATAGACTCGCATTTTTTAAAAAAGGAATATATGTTGTGGATTTCCTTCCCATTAAATGTTTCACAAGAATTTTTCAATGAAGATTTAAAACTTGTTTTACTTGAACTTAGTATTTTTGCCCCTGAATGATTTAAGCATCTAAATTTCTGTACTTCTTTTTCCTATGATAATTAAAAACCTGTAAATATTCCTTCACAAGCCATTAATTTAAGTTTAACTTTAATTTGTTATTCTGATTTAAACTTAATACATTAATACATCGAAATTTCTCAAAAAATTAAAAGTTGTTTATTTTTATTTACGAATACGAAAACAAATTGTATTATTGTGCTTTATACACAAAAATTAAAACTAACTATATATATTAAAAAATATATATATATATATAATATATATATATACACGATTATTATGTGTCTGATCAAAAGAAAACGAAGAAGAATCGGAACTGCATTATAACGAGAAATCTACTATACACGTAACGAAATAAAAAGAAAACGATTTGGGTAATAAATACTTCATATGAGCTGTACAAAAAGAATAATGTTCAGGGATTATGAATAGCGAATTATGATTCAATCGCAAAAAAAAAAGTAAAAAATATGGATTGGAACTTAACGCTTAAAATTCCCATATGTCAAGTGAGAAATTTAGGATCAAAATGCATTTAGTTGCATGATAAGTTTCAATAAATGTCATTCTAGATCTTGGCTACGGAACTTATAATTTTAGATTCCCATCTAATAAAGTATTTTAGAAGCCAATGTTTGGAAATCGAGTATGGAACTCAAGTCCTACTGAGTATAATGTATGTGACTCAGTAGCAAGAGTATGTGATACACATATAAAAAATAACCATGAAATATTCACAAAAAAAATCAATTACAATGAACATATATGTTATATATGAGTAAGAGACATATAAAATATATTAAATTATATCTGTCTATATAATTCTACCTATAAAATATTTAAATTCTATCTATGTATGCATTAAAAAAATCTAACAGTAAAATGTAATGCTTATAAAATATTTAAATTCTGCCTATTGAATTAATTGTACTTGAACATTCTTAAAATCTGATTTGGGGAAAAATTAAAGGAAAACATTAATTCTAAATATTTTTAAATTTCAAGAGAATTTTTATTGAAATGTATATAAATATTTGAAAATTAATATCGCGAACTATTAATCAGACCAAGAAAAATAACATGGGAAATTTAAAATACTCTCACAACCAAAGACTACATTTATATGTACATATCTATACGAAACGATAGCTTTCCATAGAGAAATAGAGACATCACGCACTTCTACCAGTTCTTAGGGTAGTTAAGAGCCACTGGGCTGTGATTTTGCGTCTATTTCACCCTCCATTCCTCTCCTCCTGATCCAATGGAAGAAGTCTATAGGAATGAGATAGGATGGGAAAAAAATAGGAGCTGTGGAGTGCCATGAGAGATCATCTGGAGGACGAAGAAGGGGACACGCGATTGCAAAGATCCCTTCGATAGGGCGAAATCTCGAGTCTATCTCGAGGGTCCTCTTTTCTTCGTAGACAAGAAAGCATAGACGGATAAAATGCAAGAAGAATTGCTACTCTCCAGAACCGGACCTATGATTGGTCGGTAGCACTGAAGAAAAGAATTTCCCTTAGGGCCCAAGAAAAATTGCGTTGGTGAGAGAGAAGGTGTGGGGAGATAATATTTCCGACTCGTTTCTTTAAACGAATGCCCACGCAAATGGGAGAATTTTCAATGGGAATACCTATTTTAGGGATTTTTAGGAGGTCGGGAATTTCGTATTATGTGGCTCTTCATACTAAAATGAAGTAAATGAATAATATTAGCATAAATTACGTCCTCATTTTGAAAGAATATTTTATTTTAAAAATTTAGGCGATATTAAATTATTAAAAATGCATGTGTCTTATTATCCTCAAGCTTATTTTTGATATTTATCGGATTTTTAGGAGAATGGATGTCTTTACTTTAAAAAAAAATGCATATTGTGTGAATTTTTGTTGCAGAAGAAATATCGTCGCTGAAATTTAAGTATGCTTGGATGGATTTTCTGTTTTATCTATGTTAATAGCGATCCAGGGTAGAATAAGGAGATATAGAGAGAAACCTGAAAGGTCATTTGTAAATTTCTGTTCATTAACAATCTTTAATTGAATCTATTCTAGCAATTATTAATGATTCTAAAATTATTTCTTTTCACTTTCATTACAATCCCTCCTATTAACACAATTCTCTAATTTTAATCTGTTGGTATAAATTTTTGGTTAATCAAACAAAAAAAAAGAGTTTTGATCAGTCCTTAATAATATTACAGCGGCTGTCTTCAACAACAACGCCAGAAGTTAAAACGCTTTAAAAACTAGTCCGAGAGTGACGTCTCTTTTAATCTAGTGGGTAGAGGCAAAACAAAACAAAAAAAAAACCGGTCAGCTTTTCTCCGGATTCACTGGTCCAGAATTCGATACGTCGCCGGCATCCAAGGTCAACAGCTCTCCTCCTCCACGGGGTGAAAACCCATTCAATGCCGAAGTGGTTACCTAGGACTCAAGCACTAGATGACAGCACAACCTAGAGCTACTGGTTGCATATACTCTCGACGCAAAAATACTTGCCTCTGTGTGTCTAACTATGACAACGATACATAAATCACAACTAGTGATGCACAGGGTACAACGCACGTGTCGACGAGACCCGCTATTCCACTCGTGATAGCAAATGACGTCATATGGAAACTTTCCTGCACAAAACTCAATACAACAAGGATATGTATATCAATTGCAATAATGGTTGTGAAAGGGACCATCTCCAGAAATATCAGTTTAAATGTTTCTCTCAATATCATCACGATGATACCGGAGGAGTAGTATGCAACAGTTCTCTTCAACAACAACGCCAAAAGTTAAAACGCTTTAATAACTAGCCTGAGAGCGATGTCTGTTTCAGCCCTGTTGGTAAAGGCAACAAAATTTTTTCCTGGACCCACTGGACCAAGGTTCGATACGCCTCCGGCACTCCAAGGTCAAACAACTCTCTCCCTCCTCACGGGGTCGAAAAAACCACTAATGCCGAAATATCATTATTATTGTTGTTGTTGTTGTAAATCACCAATACTTGACTTGGTATATATTGCACCCAATACTCTACTTTTTTCCAAAGGGATAAAAAAATTCATTAATATCTGCATTTTTTTTTTCATTGCATACGTAACATATTTGTATGTATAGGAATTAATCATTAAATCATTTGTAAGTATAGGAATTAATCTAATCAAATTAATGTACCTTAGATTTCGGTAATCGTTTTGCTTCCTAAATAGTTAATAAAAAATTTTAACTATTAAAGGTGCATGATTAAATTCTTGAAAAAAGTCAAATTACTGGTTAAATTTTTAATCGTAAATATTATAATAAATTACCAAAATTAATTATGTTTTGTAATATTTAAATTCATGGGAAATAAATTTTAAATTGTGAGCTTTTCTCTTAATTTTATTATGTCATTTAATAAGATTTATTCTGTTCTCTCGATTTTAAAACTTCCAGCTCACTCGTGTTCCCAACTTTTCAACCCTGCCTCACAACAGCTGTTCCAATCAAAGAGCGAGGTAAAAACCCAGTCTTTTCTCAGATATTTGGAAACTGCGCTACCAATTCTTAACTACTCGATTAATCGGGAAGTAAGAAAAATGCGCAGTTCTAACAGAACTTAGTTTATTTTACCTTCCCGTGAGCTGATTTCTATGATCTGGGTCATTAAATATTTTTATGTTATTTTTTTAAATTTTTATTTCAGTATTTACATAATTTCAGTAATTTATATTTAAATTTAGTTATTGTGTTATGATGAGAAGGTATATATATTTTTAACTAAAAAAAGCGGTAATTTAAATGTCTCTGCCTACTATACACGCAATTTATTCAAAAAGCTCTAGAACTGATCCCACACAGACGCATATCAAGGAGGATATGTTTGCATTTGATATTAAGCTTTCATATAGTCTCCACAGAAATCAATACAATACTCAGAACGATTGTACAGGCCTGACTCATACTGTTTCTTTTCATCTTCAGTTTCAACTAGAGTAATAAAAAAAAATAGTCCGGAAGAAGGGCAGCTCTAGTGAGTGCAGGGGATGGGTGATGAACACAATAATCTGCCTTCTCTCCAAATAATGTTGCGCTCGAATGTACTTGTGAGACAGTGATTGCTGTGCAATAGGCATCAATTTCCAATGTCCAACAAATAGGGCCTCACATTCCGCATTCATTTCAAAAGCCGATCTGAAGCATATTTGTAGAATGTTTTAATCACAGTGGAACCTTCAAGACTAAATTCTGTTTAACAAATTCAACATATTTATCATGTAATCTTAAACACGTACAGCCTGATCTCTCATCGACGTCGATGTAATCTCTGATAGCTTGAAAATCATTAAAGTTGAGAACTACCCATGGCACCGTCACCATACCCAGATTTAATCATTTTGAACGTTTTTGTGGCCGACTTTCCCAATTCAAAACTGAATTTAGTGTTCGTTCGTTGTTCTATTTTTTCCCATCGCAAAGGTACACACACAAGCTTTCACGCAAAGAGAGAAATGTTTCCAAATCGAAACTAGTCACAAATGGCACTACTTGAAACGCGTAGTTAAAGGTATTTAATACTTTATCCCAACCGTTTGGAAGAGATAGCGCCATTTATACATTTTTTTACGAGCGAGTGTTGTGGAACTTTTTGAACATACTGTGTATAATGTTCATCCGTAAACATTTTCCAATAATATCAAATTTATGAACATTTATGAATCTGGATGTGCACTGCGGTATCCGCATAGCCGATGACTGATACACATTTTAAAGTCCATTGAAATCAAATTTCATAAATATGGTTTTTATTAGAGTATCTTTTTTTTCATCGTTTTTTAATTACAAATAATTCAATATGATCTGTGTTCGTGAAAATATTATTATTTGTGGTCGAGAGCAATTCACTATCATTAGCTCTCCAAGTTGTGGAAAAAAATTAACTTAAATGAAAATATTTAAAATTAATTATTACTTAAAAATAAAAAAAAATATCTGGAAAATACCATATATTTAAGGTATGTAAAATATTTTAATCCTTCCGCAACGGGTGTTTCTGTACGCATAGACCGCAAAACGTTATCTCATGGCCGAGTGTCATATTAGAATCAACATGTAAATTGAATGTGTGGCCGGGTATAACGCAAATAATTTTTCAATAGATTATTTAAATAAAATTAGTTAGTACGAATTAAATTTTTATTCATTAAGTTAATTGATATTTATTTATTTATAAAATTTCCACAAATTATTTAATCAATTTATTTTTTTTAATTAAATTTGATTTATTAATACTTATTTATTAAAATTTAAAAACTTATGCGGAACTTAAATAAATTCAATCTATGGGAATTTTTTCCAAATCTAGTCTTAACAGGGCGAATTGCTCATTTCCACAAGATAATACATCTTGTTAGCGCACCGTCTTGAGAAGGCGATTCGTTGACTGAGGTGCCCGTTGAGAAAGGGTTTATAGAAAATTTATTTCAATGCCAGATCCGAAATGAAAGGTTTTTCTTTCTTTTTCTTTTTACATTATCGGTTCAATGATATCCTAAAAGCAGGAAAATTCTGCTACGAACAAAATAACTTTTGCAAAATAAAGATGATGTAAGAAAGTAGCTACATAATTCCTATATGATGAATTTTAAATTGTGTGATGAAGGTAGATATAATTTTATCTCCCTTAAAAGGCAGCAAATGAAATTTCATTGCTCATCTTTAACGTGATTATTATTACTTCAAATCAAGTATATATCTCCGAATATATAGCTACTATTGAAGAGTATAAAGATGGTGTTAAAGGAGCTCAAGAGTTATTTAATCTGAAATTTGAAACAGGACACCTGGATAATTTTCAAATGTTATGAAATCAAGTAGCAAAATGTTTCAAATTTATTGTTACCACAAAATGCAAGAGATAATTATAGTTATAATGTTATAAATTGCTACATTTTCCTTTATATTTAGAAATTATATATTTTTTATTCAAATGGAATTTTGGAAGAAATATAAGTTATTATTTGGCTGAATATGCAAGTTTTTAAAAAATGAACAAAATAACGTTATAGAAAATCTGAAAGTAATTTATTGGAAAAGTCAAGTAAAATATTTAAAATACACTCTAAATCTTTTTTTTAATTCTAACATTTAAAATAGAATTGAGTTTCTATATATGAACTGAGATAAAAAAATTTAGAACAAAATGCATTCATGATAAGGAATCATATTTAATGCAAAAATATTTTTAAAAAACAAAATTTTGGAAGCTATGGTTCACTTAATAATGCATTTGAAACAGTTTTTGTCATTCGAATACATATTAGTATAAAAACAGCAAAGAATACATGGGAATTTTAAGGAGTTATACAAATTACGAATAAAAAAAATTGAGAAAATTCCGGTTTGTTGTAATTCATACATCTTTTTTATGTCTCCGTGTTAAGCATAATTTCCCTTTAGAATGCCGTAGTATATCCTTCAACAGACAGACAATGGTTGGTGTCCAAAAACTTAACGAAGTGTAAAACAGGCAAGAGTGATGATTTTGATATTATGTTTGCTCTTTATTCGGCTTCATATGAAGGGCACTCAAATAGTTTCAACAGCGGTGTTGGCAGAAGCCCAAACACCATTATGTAACACCGAAGCAACTTTGTGGTACTAATGAATAAATAGTAATGCAACAGTCCATGAACAACAGATAAGATTGATGAACTTGGGGTGTCATAAAAGTCGATTTGTATTTCTTTGCTTTGGGTTCTCTGCACTTATTCAAAAACGATGTTTTAGGTAAGTTTTATCATTTCACCGATGTATTCAAAATTCTTAGTAATGTATACAACGCATTTTTTTAATTGCAATGTTTTACATTTACATGGTACTAATGTAGGTAAATTTCTAATCAAAAGCTGCATGACGTTGATGAAAATGCTCCTCTGTAAGAGAATTTTGTAATGGCATCCAATAAAACTCAAATACTTGAGAGTGACTCGTAACAAGTCTATCTGGCTTACGTTATTTAAGTAACCCTGCAATGGAACCGTGAAAAGTGTTGAAATCACAAATGGAATGTTGGGATAAATTGACTCTTTAGTCTATAGAGTAAATTTGCAACGCACTTCAAGAATATTATTATTTTGTGACAGCGATATCCTAGTGGTTATGATCGTAAACTCGCGGTGAGTATTGTTTCCGTCGAGACGGGGATTTGAGTCCTATTGCCACAAAAACCCACCATGTAGCAGGTTCGATGCGCGTTAAATAATCTTAATTCTTCCCATTGACGTGGATTGGAAGTTTGAAGAGGAAGGTGACAGCTTAGATGTCGAGGACGACATTTTAGCTGACCAAGGTTCAAATTTCGAGGTCTATCGCCCACAGCTCTCGTGTTGCTTTTCAATTGGGACGTTAATATACAAAATCACGCATGTACTTTATTATTTATTAAAATATGTCTTTAAATCCACATAATTTCTCGAATTTCCAGTTAAACTTCGTATATTTTCTAATTACGCTCAAGTATTAATTCTATATTTTTCGGATAAGACAATTATTATTAAATTTATCAAATCAATCGGACATTTTGCAAAAATGTCATGTTAATGGAAACGTTGGGTCATATTAATGCATTAACTATTTTGAAGAACATCGAAACATCACTTTTCTGTACAAAATACAAACTGACGCATATGATTCAGTAAAGTAGACAATTAGATAGTTACTAGATCAGGTTGACTCGAGTAAAAAACAAGGATGAATCTTTCGGTTTTAAAAAATCTACGCTTGACAAAGCTGAATAAAACTTTTATTAGATCGTTATTTGTGTAGAATGCATCATTTAAAGTTATTACACAATTAAAAAAGTTTAGTTATAAATCTCAATATAGAATTTTTTTTTCTCTAGGAGCAGAACCTAACACCGAATCTAGTTGTTCAATAAAAAAGCTCATTATCTATCATTGTTCCTTATATGTACATGTGTCGCAAAAACTTTTCAATTTATCTCTAAGAGAAATTGTTAATTGACGCATTGAAAGTTTCTACTTACAACTTAAGGAATAAATACAAGTATTTTTTAAAAATACGGAATAAGAGATGATAGTTATAAAACAATAGTTTAGAATGAGTATTTAAAAAAAGGATAAGCATAAACACATTTCATACATGGATTGAATTTGAATACGAAATAACAAAAACTATTGCTGTTAATATATTAGTTAGGTATTTCAACTTATAAATAACCTATTAATTTAATTCATAACTGAAAATTCAACAAAATGCTCATGGGGTGTTATTTTACGCCCTCATTTTTTATTTATGAAAAAACTCGCTGTTATAGAGTGGGAAATTTTTAGCGTTTCAGTTCCAGTACAACCTGCACAAAGCACCATCTAAGCAAATCATAAGTTTATTTAATTACTGGTTTTGAAGTAAATATTGGAAATGTGGGATGCCAAAGGTAATGCCAGAAGTTTTCCTTTCATCCAATCCAATGAGACTTGTGACCAGTATTAACGAATAAAATTTACGTACACACGAAGGAAATTTTAGAAACGCGAATAGCATGTAAGATTAATCAACTGTGAAAATCATGCAGCTTATCGGAACTTTAATGCAAATAGTCCTAATTGTATACAAGGAGGTGTAATAAAGTTTTCCTTTTTATAAGAAATAACAGAGATATCTTAATAAAATTCATTCTGCACATTACTTTACCATTATGTACATAATGCTGCAAATTACAGCTATTAATGTAGACTTCTTAGGTTTCAGGAAGCCGTAGGTTAAAGTAACCTACACTATATGAAAAAGATAAAGAGTTCAGTCAGCTCATTTATACAATGACGGCCTTCAAAAGGTACAGAAGATCGACAAAATACAGAAATCTAAAGAATAATAAATACAAATTAAGTTTCTATCTCGATTATTTTTTAGAAATAAATATCCAGGGATAACAATTAAAATTTTATGATACTGTAGATTACTTAAATCTACAGCTTCCTAAAACCAAACAAATCAACATGAATATCTGTACATTACATCCATAAAAATCAATCAACAGAGAGATTAACTTCTATCCAGATATCTCTTTTACTTTTTAGAAATATTTAAAACCTTAGGATATCCCGTCGAATATAAATGACATACTAAATCTCTTGGAATGTCAAATTACCTGTTATTAAAATGCTACATAAACTTCACCATTGGCAGTCCTGACAATGCTTAAAATTTTTTTTTAAAAGGTTTGTATTTAATTTAAAGCAACGTAAATAGGTTTTACAAGGCTGCAAATAACTTTTCTTAAAATTTCAATATTATGTTAAAGAACTACATTTTGGTTCGTTCAAATTTATTACCAAATGAAAAAAAAAATGTATATATATTTTCTCTCTATTTCCAGAACATTAAATGCAATCAGATACTCGTTTTTGAAAATATAGAGGTACAACGGTATGATACGGTAGCTCCGAAATGCAGAAACATACGGCAAACTTCCCATTTTTATGTATAAAAGCAAAAATACTTACTCCAAATCCTTCTTCATACTTCTATCGTTCAATTTATATGTGAAACATATTGTGTCACAAAAGATTAAATCTTTTCCCAACAAATCTCCTATCATTTGTTCCCTCTCATGTGATTCAAGAGGTAAGAGGGGAAGTAGTTCCACTTTTTTCTGAGTAACCTGAAGGGAGGGGGCAAGCAGACAGGAAAGAATTACGAATGTACAGATGAAAAAAATAAATAAATAAAAATTCCCAGACGAAGTACTGAGAAGATGCGCAAATTCAATCATTTTATGATGGGGTCTGCGTACTTTCTATTCCATTTTTTTCATCCTCTCCCACTCCTTCCCCATCATTCTTTCTTTTTTTTCTCTCTTCCCTGGCTCGGCAAAGAGCGAGAAAAAATGTTTGCAATTTTTTAAACTTAAATTTAGTTCCCTGTGAAATATGGAGAACAAAGTTTTCGCAAATACTACGTTTATAAAATGTTCGGGGATATAAAGAAATGTGTAACAGTGAGTAATCGGTATTCCCCAACCACATTTGGTTTTGTCATTACTTAACATACATTTTTTTATACTCCTCCATGGTTTGGCTTTAATAGGTATGCAAAGCCTCGGTGCTACTTAGCAATAAATTGCGTCGAAATTTATGTCCGTTAGAAGGGGGTAATGCGAAAAAGTTGTCACGCTTCTTTAATGATCCATAAAATAGGATTAAACCTTAGCGCTTTTTTTCGCGCACAAGCATACGATTGCATAAAAATTCGTCGCTAATTCTCGTCTCACCAATCTCCGCCGAGGAGACACCGTTTGAAAAAAATTATTTCGGTAGTTGCACTTCAAATTAATAAATTACGTCGCAATGCGTTTTCGTGGCTTAGCGAACAGATCTTTTTAATACTCAATGTAAAGGAGGACGGAAGATTTTGTTTGGCTACAAATTCATTTGAAAATGAGCAGTATAATTTAGACGTTTTTTTAAATGTATATTTGAAACTACATGTTATTATAACCTTTTCGTTATTCGTTTCTAAAACTCTTTAAGATATTATTATTGTTTTTTAATTCATTCTGATTCAAAAGTCAATAAGGTAAAAGTAAATTTTTACAAATTTTACTTCGGTTCAATTCATTAGAAAATGAATCATAATACTGGTATTTTTAACACCACCCAAGTTATGTATGAATAATCACATTATTTAACTTTATTGTTATTCATTTTTAGCATTTAGCAATTAGTTTGATTAGTATTACGTTTCACAAAATCCCAACATGTCTCTCTTCATTCGAAAAAAATAAATAAGATTCTTTCTTTCTCTCTTTTCCCACTTTTAGTTAATTTGAATTTTCTTCATTTTTCAAAATACGTCCACATATTTCTGTATTTTCTCCCAGGTAATACTTCTAGTTTATAATTACGTGTTTCATATGATTGTATGATTGAAATAAATACTTTTTCTTTTAAAATATGTAAATGATAATCTTTTTCCCTCTATTTTCACTAGTTCTTTATTTTTTGTGCAGAATAATTGAATTTTCATGAGCAAATTCGGTTTTAAATATCGATTTAAATTTTGCTCCAATATTACATTTGTAAATTCATAACCAAAGAAGGAAGTTGTCTGGTTATTTTTATAGTATTCCTCGCCTTAACAATAAAATAAGCATTCTAATGATAGAAGGGAGAGTTTTTGGATTTCATTGCAAATTACTATAATGGATTTAATTGAAATATAGGCACTGGTTATAACATATGTTATTTTTTATTTAAATATGAAATGTTTTTAAACTTAATTGTTCAATATGTTTATTTTTTTATGTGGTTCTTATATTAATACCAGTAATCTACTAGAAAAAGTGTAATCTCGTATGTTATAGAAACGGCAATTTAATCCACTTTACTGAAAAATGTAATGATGTGTAACAGAAAATATCACGTGTTAAAAAGGGAGAACCTTACAAATAATCAGAAAAACTTCGGACTTCTACAAGATGATAATTTCCATTGAAAACAATACATTAATATCCAACTTTAGTAATTTCTTAAGTACGTTACTTAAGACGAGTTTTAAAAATTGATTTGGCTTTATTGATGTCGCAGTATAATAATACGAGGGTTGTCGGTGACGGATCGCATAATTTTTAATTACAGATAAATAATGAAGATCATTAGAGAGTAAGTAGGAATTAAAGTTCAATGCACAAGAGCCAAATCTGTCTATGCTATGCTAAATAATGCGTTTTTATGATCTATACGTTGATAAAAAGAAGAAAAAAAAAGGAACAGGGAGTAAAAATCGGTTGACAAGAAGGGGAGAAAATAGAAAAATGTCGCTTCGGTATCCCGAGGGTGAAACATCTACATTAACAAATACGACGACACGAATTTAACCTGCCCTAATCCCACTTGTACCATGAGAAACTTTGAAACTCAGTTTGTTTTAGCAGCAGCAGTTACCTTAATGACACGCAGTAGAATCAAGACTCGAACTCATGGCTTGAACTAAATATCACCGGCCACGAAGTTAGAGACCATATTACTATTTGGAAACCGAGGTTCTTTAGTGGGTGGTAGAAAAAATTTCACCAATTTCTAAATGTAACTTCAGAATTTTTCTCAGTATTTGAGTCGTAAAAAGGGTGCATACACTTCGAAAGGTTCATGAGCTACTCCCGATCCACTGGTAGAAATTATTTCATAATGAGATTCAAGTGATCCAAAAGAAAACAAGAATTAACAAAAAAAAGTCAAATGATAAAGTAAGCAAGCCATTTAGAAACTTTTTTTTTGATCGAGTATCCCCAAGTGTGTGTGTGTGTGTGTGTGTGTGTGTGCCTGTGTGTGTGTGTGTGTGTGTGTGTGTGTGTGTGTGTGTGCGCTTAATGATTTACCACTATAAACTTTCCAATTTTTC